>JAGSMP010000647.1:0-125316 GCA_029286625.1 Parnassius orleans | reverse complement strand
TAAATAAAAAAAAAAAATTGATTTATTTCAGACGTTTGTCCATAACATTGTTAAATTATCTTAAAAGACTATGTTAGTAGCATTTCTTGGAAAATATATATATATATATATTTTTTCTAATTTAAATATCTGCCTGCTGCACGACACCCTGTAACATGTGTGTGAGCGTACATCCAGTGCCGCAGTATCGGACATCAGGCTTTTCCTGATAACTCTGAGAATGGTATGGCGCTCACCGCACCGTGCGCAGGAGGATGCGATTCGCTTGCGCTACGGTGTGAAACCCATCAGTTTGCGCCCGTGCGCATCCTGATGCACTGCAGTAACGGAAGCCCCAACAACATTCTCAGACCATTATTATGTTGTACTCGGAGGCTGATAGCCCCGCGTGTGGTTACCCATAGATTGCACGTATAAAGTGTTTGGCAGTATGCCTTAAACAGTGTTATTTTCACATCTGGACTGCAATGTGCAAATTTGCGAGCCAACATGTTGCAGCGGACTGCCATCGCTCTCCTTTCCGCAATATCCTTGTCATCCTTCAAGCCCTCGGTAACCACGTGACCAAGATATTTGAAGGATGGCACCTAACAAGTTCGCTACCGTTAAGCAACAGGCGGTACATGCATCACCTTACGGGTCCTGGCACAAAAACCATCAACTCGCTTTTACATATTCATGGAGGACTTTGAGGAGAAAGCCCTTCTACTGCTCCTGTATATCCAAGATTCTACAAGCGGTACGTAGACGACACTTTCAATTTTACCATCTGACAAAGTAACTGCATTTTAAACAACCTTAATTCCATAAATTCTAAAATACAATTCACAATGGAGTTAGAGGCAAACAATTTTAGCTTTCCTAGATGTTTTAGTCATCCGAAACCTGATAACACTATTGGTCACACTGTGTATAGGAAAAGACCCATACCAACTGATATTTAAATGGTGAATCGCACCATCATCCATCACAGTTAGCTACCGTGGGAAAATCTTTGTTTCAGAGGGCACGAGGATCTGTGACAGAAAACATCTGGCCGCCGAGCTTCAGCACGTCGAGCAAGTATTGCAAGACAACAAGCTTCGGGTCCCGCGCCTACGTCACAGTGACTGAGTGGAGCTGGCCACAGTCGAGCGTGTGCCTGCTGTACTACCCTATGTCAGAGGAGTCACGGACAAGGTTGGCTATATTTTGAAGCGAGCTTCTATTAAAACATACTTCAAGCCGCCGAAGAAGATTAGTCAATTTTACCATCCGTCAAGTGTAATATCCTCTACAAGATGCAGGAGTGTACAAGCTTGATTGTGAATGTGGTCTCTTACATAGGACAAACAAAAGATCCATTAAAACCTGCGTGAAAGAACATATAGCTGACGTGAGGCACCGACGCTCTGGGAAGTCTGCAGTCTGTGAACATGTTCAAGATCGTCCTCGCCATTACATCAGATTTGATAGACCACAAACTCGCAAAAGAACATCGATTCCTACCAAGGATGATATGCGAGGCTATTGAAATTAAAAACATCCTAATTTCAATAGAGAAGATGGATGGTGCTGCCATCTGCTTGGGATCCTATAATTAACAAAATTAAATCCAAACCCAAGCATACCACTGCAAGACTTCAAGATACTGTAAGCTCATTCTGCGTAGATCGGACCAAAAATTAATATTCAAAAAACTGAAGGTAGCCGGGCTAACTATGACATTAGGACGTCAAACACCTCAGTCCCCCCCGTGACTATGGGTGCTGTAAAGCACCTGAAACGTCGGGAATCAAAATTAGTAAAATTAAACGCGATAAAATCCGTAAAAATAGTTTTATTCAATGCGCTAATTAATTAAAATAAATAAATAATCTACGGCTGCAATTAAAAAGCTTTATTCCTTTGTGTGCCACTAAGAAGTTCGTTCCCTGTGATTTCCGATCACTCCACTTTGGTAGGCGTTGGTTCATTTGCTCGTTTGATCTGGATCGTAATGATAAATTCTAGATTCATCACATATAATAATGATGAAAACTCGCGAAGATTACCCTGCTAAAAATTTAGTAATCACGTCGAGGCACCATTCCACGCCTGCTACTGAGCATAACTATCCTCCTCACGCGAAGATGTTAGTATAAAATCTCAAGAACGCTCCCCGAGACAGTCTGCAATTGATGCTTAATCTGTTCATAAGCAATTCACCTTTTTTAACGTAATTGTTTTATTTTCCAACATGGTGGAGCGAAGCTGCAGCTATGTTACGGTTACAGAATGAATCAACTTGACCGGAGTAGGATCACGCTCTCTCAGAATACCAGTGTAAAATAGCAAAGTAATACTGCTGTGTTTTGTATCGTGAGTCTAGAGAACCGTAGACCCTTTTCACTGATAACAAGGCATTCGATCTTATCGTATCTTATCGATCGTAGACTAGACTCGAACGACTACGGCGTGAGGCTATTCCCTCATCGAATGGCCATAGACCAGCAGCCATATGTGGAAGCCGCCATGGATCTTCCCGCTTTGGTTGATTCAGGCGATGATGGAATGGTCACCCAAGAACTAGAGAAGATGAGGAGTAAATTGGAGGAGGCGATTGTAGAAACGCGCTGTACGCCTCTCAAAAATCGACCGCGACTCCCACACATAACCCTAAGCAAGCGAAATCGGGATGTCGTGACGGCCCTGAACCTTTTTGGAAATCAGTCGGGATCTTTGCGATACGGAATCAATACCCTTTGGCGCCGCTTTGGCAGTTTTCCGTAGTTTTGGTGCCAAACTTCCCACGTCTGGACGTGCTACTGGGCAAAGTAGCGCTATCCTAGCCTGGAGAAGAAGGATTGAGGACCGTATCGCAAAGGCAAGGGCCCTCATCGGCAGAGTGATAAGCTTCAGGTCGGGCAATAATAGGCCGAGAATTGTGCGCACCGTCAGGATGGCGTTTGCTGGGACAAATATCAGTTTGTCCCAGCCGGATATAACGCAAAAACTGACGGAGCGCATAGACGACCTGAAGCAGAGAATCGCTGCTTGGGGGAAGCGGATTCGGTGACATACCGAGAGGTCGACACGGTTCAACCAGAATCGTCTCTTTCACAGTGATCAGAAGAGGCTCTATGAATCATTGGAGCGGCCGAAGGTACGTGGAACGGGCTCAGCACCGAATCAGGCCGACACTATTGCATTCTGGCGCGGCCTGTGGTCAGAGCCCGTAAACCACAGCGAGGGCCCTTGGACGGAAGTTGTGGCGAGTCAGTGTGCGAGTGTTACGCCCATGGACCCCGTCATAACGCCGTATGACGTAGCTGAGGCGGTCTGTAGGGCCCCGAACTGGAAAAGTCCGGGACTCGACGGACTAAACATCACTTGTGATTTTAGCAATTCTATTGGAATGGAGCTGGGGACGGATAAGTATATATAAGGACCGCAGTCCTCCATGTCGAAAGGGGAAGGGTTACTAAATCTGAGGGTATAGACTTGTCTATGCCCATCAACATAAATACCCTATCCGAGGCTGAAACATACCGATACCTGGGTATGTCACAGAACATAGGTATCGATGAGGCGGACATGAGGCAGTCAGTTTGCGATGTGTTTTATGCATGCTTGACAAAAGTACTTAACAGTCTTTTGTCGGGCGTTAATAAGATACATGCATATAACGGTTGGATCATGCCTGTTCTCTTGTATACATTTGACATACTCAGGTAGACTCAGACCGAACTGAATGCTCTGGATAGAAAAGTCCGCACTATTATGACGTCCCATAGGATGCATCATCCGAGATCGTCAGTAATGAGGCTGTACTTGCCGCGGAAACATGGTGGGCGCGGCTTTTTAAGCGCGCTTACCATGCATAATCGCGAAGTGTGCAGCCTTCGTAATTACTTTCTACCAAAAGCGGATGATCCATTCTATAGGGACGTTATTTTTTGTGATAAAGGACTTACCCCTCTATCCTTAGCCAACGAGCAATGGCAAGACCCGCCAGTACAGAGCATTTCCGACCGAGAGACCGTATGGAAGGAGAAGGAGCTCCACGGGAGGTTCTACAAGGCTCTACATGAGCCTTTCGTAGACACAGTTGCCTCCCTCCACTGGCTACGTTTTGGTAACCTCTTCGGGGAAACCGAGGGTTTTGTCTGTGCAATACAGGATCAGGTTATTAAGACCAACAACTATCGGAGATACATCCTAAGGGATGGCACCTTCGACATTTGTTGAGCTTGTCGTGTCGTGAATCACTTAGTGTCATCTCTGGTTGTTCGGCGCTTTCTAACTCTGAGTACTTGCATAGGCACAACCTAGTAGCCAGGATTCTACACCAGGAGCTCGCTCTGAAATACGGTCTCGTGGATCGGAAACTGCCTTATTATAAGTACATGCTGGAAGCCGTGCTCGAAAAGGACCGCGCCAGACTCTACTGGGACCGGGCCATCATCACAGACAGGGCCATTCTTGCGAATAAGCCTGATATTGTGCTGATGGACCGGGCACAGTCAAGGATATTTTTGGTCGACATTACCATTCCGTGTGAAGAGAACCTCGTGAAAGCCGAAACAGATAAGCGAACAAAATATCTGGACCTGGCTCACGAGGTGACCGACATGTGGCCACCCCACCGAAATTATACCTGTAGTCGACCGAAATTATATCTGTAGTCGTTTCTGCGAACGGGTTAATCCCAGTCAACCTCTCGAGTCATCTGAGGCGACTGGGACTCCATGACGGACCGCTCCAAGCTCAAATGCAGAAGGCGGTGCTCCTCGATACCGCCCGCATCGTCCGCCGGTTTCTTTCCTTTCCCCAACCTCGGCCGTTTGGTCTCTTCGCCGAGGGCTTCCATCTGGTTGGGTTTTTATTTATTTATGTATTTTTTATGTATTTATTTTATTTTATTGATATTTATGTATTTTTATCATTTTCATTTACAATTATATATTTATACAGCCCAACCAGATGAGAAAACTATATAGATACCCCATATAATAATAAAAAAATACAAAATGTTCATACACTAAATAGAATTTCTATTGTAACTTGCTACGCTTATTGATATCGAGCAAGAATTGATACGTATTTTCGCAAAATATAGAATTTTGCCTATTCAATATTTTGCGAAACACGACTTAGAAGACTTATTAAATGTTTAAAATAAAATAAAAATTATAACACGTTAACAGAGTTCAAAAAACGTTAAGTTAATATTCGATGCGTATGTCTTTTATGTATGGGCAGTGTAAGAATATCCACTACCCCATATCGTAACGTGGGTGTCTTAAGAGGTGACAGAGAAAAACAAACCAAGAGATGAGCAGCAGCGGTTTCCTGACAACAAAAAATTTTTTTTCAGTTCCTAACCCGCCTACCAAGCGTGGCAACTATGGCATATATACTAAGTGTGCCGGAATCTATGAGGGAGACCTATATTCAGCAGTGGACTTTTGATAGGCTGTAACGGAAGGTTTTTATTAATAACCTAAAAATATTTTGTTATTTAACGTCAACTTTTCATTCAACAAAAATCCAAGGAAAGACAATTAATACTTTCATTAATAGTTAAGCATTAATCTAATATATAAAAATTAATGTTTGTTTGTTCGTATTTTATGCGCTGCTATACTGTTCATCAGATTGCGCTAAAACACTGTCAACATATTACTTGTACTTGCGTGAAGGTTATAGGCATAGTACAATTAACTTACAGTATGTGGCGCGCGTGTCGTACTGGAAAAATTATTGGAAAGACATATATTATTATTCAATTTCAATGAACTTATTATCATTCCTAATTAAACAATATAAACCTTCCAAATTTGAAACGATATTTCTACAATTATTTCTTCTGCGGCAGCAACGCACCGGCTACCGGCTAGTTTATGTATAAAAGTATTGAAGTCAGTAAAGAAATATAAGCTTGAAATGTGCAAACATCCAAATAGAATTTACAATGAAAACAATTTTATCTGTGGCATCCTAAAACACATTAAATCCGTTTAAAGTAATTGTATATATTTTTATGTGCATATTTTATTTTCATATTTAGCTATCTATTGTCTATATTTATAATTAACTAATAGTGCCTGCGACTTCGTTCGCGTGGAATTAGTATTTTTCATATGATAATTGATGATGATTTATTTGTACTTTTAAATATCGCGAAGATCTAGAAAGACACTAATCTGGATAGAAACATGCAGTTAGTCAGTCAATCAGACAAACTAACGAACGAACAAATAGACGGACCCACAAACGAATTTATGGACGGATCCACGATCAAACAAAGAAACGAATTGGGCAAACTATACGCTTGTATTTCATAATATTGCCATCCACCATTTTCTACCGAATTTCTCTAGCTATCACATGGTTTCTGTACAACAAATTAGAGATTGCCCGAAATAAGCAAGCTCTATCACCAATTATCTATACTATGGTATGAGGCACTATATTGTCATTAATATTAAAAATGTTTGAAACGAAAACTAGAATCCTATGCCTATCTGAAACAAATGAAAATGAAATTACGTTACACACATCAAAAGAAGTTTGCGATCAGAGATAAAAGGTAAACACCTACTTCAAAAAGTAAGAAAACATTCAGTAATTTCCAGTTTCCAATAATTTTCTGAAGTCAGTGCTAAGACAGTATAGAATAGAATAGAACAGTGGAAAAATCCGTGTTACAGTCCAACTGATGGAAAGTGGCTACTGCAGTCCATGAACACCTTTTTTACACGGGGAAATGCCTATGAATCGACCGTGTTTCATCTTCGCCGCAGGACCACAGGAACATTTTCACACATTTTGCGGCCCCCTGCACCCGCAGTCTCATGGCGATCTGTCCTCAGAGGGCAACCCCTGAGGACAGGTCCCATTTTTCCTTCTCAGGTAAAGCGCCCAGAACAAAACAGCGCCTTCCTCCACGGCCTCCAACTTCACCTGCGCAACGTACCTTTCCGAATCAGATACGCCTAGGCTATGAGGCCAGGTATAACGTGCACTCGGTAGCACTAGTCTTCCTGACCTCATTAGCGGAATCTGGTCTATAGCTCTACTGCTAACCATGTTCAGCCGCGGAGGATAGGGAGAGCGGTACATTGGAATACCGTCACTTCTCTCTCACGCGGCGCACCCACCACTGCATTAGGGGTATAGCCCCAACAAATTCGCGGTAGATAGGGCTATACCAACACTCCTCTACCTCCGTGACTCGACCTCGGCTGCGGCGGTAGGGGGAAAGGTCACACAGTCAACAAACACACTACTGAAGTGGACTCCCTATCGCGTACACTTGCCAACTGTTCATCGCTGACATCTGCCCATGGACACCTGCAGCCAACTTCAAACAAGGAATGCTACAGATGCATAATAATCTCTGAGGACTAAGATGGAATGTCTCACAGCCTGTAATTTTACTGCTTCTCTGTATCTACCCTTCAGACCAGAACACAGCATGTTCCGTTAGGCGACAGAAATAGGTAAGAGTGTAGATAGTGAAACTACCCAGATAGTGTAGTGGATTCTGTCGCCCATAGACATCTACATCTATACTCGATTAAGAATCAAAATTCAGATGCGTTGTCACCCCTGAGGACAAAGATTGAATGCCTCGTTTCCAGTAAAAAGGGTCTCCGGATCTCTACACTCACCATACAAAACACAGCAGCATTGAGCTGCTAATGTACGCAGAAAATATGTAAACATTTATAACACTAAAAGTAAAACCACAAAATATCTAAGTTCAACTAAAATTCGTGGTAGATCAGGGGCCAAGCGCTCCCCGCTAGCACTGATATTAATTGCGCACGAATATTAGGTAATTGTAATTTTGATTGCTGATTTACCACACAATAGGTGGTTAAATCTGCATCTCTGAGGAATTAAAAATAATTCGCAATCATGTGTAGTCCATCAACATACACTAGAGCAGAGCAGTAAACTTATTGCTCTAGTACCCTCTCATAAAGAAGTGGAGGCCTGAGCCTGGTAGTAGGACGTATATATCTATAGGCTATAATTTAACTTTTCTTTACGCATCCTTTGATGTACTTATCATTGGAAAAGCCTTAAGTTTATTCATAGGTGTAATGAAGTTAACATGCGCGATTTACTATGATCGTAGTTGATTTTATCTCTATTATCGATGTCATATTTTAAGGATTTGAATTGCACTGTTAAGTGTAATATGTGTCTTAAAGTTACATGCGTATGAAGGTCAAAGTCATCGGCATTCAAGGTGTTTCTATAACATACAAAGTGTTTTATGTACAAGCGCGCATTGACGCTAATCAAATCAGCCAGTTTTATAATTTGTGCCAATACACAAAAATCTGATAAGACCTTGATCGACCGATGGTGTCAGTCCATCTTACTGTACATCCTACCAAGATCATGTACGATTCGCAATGCAAAACTTTACATCTATAGTTTAATACGAGAAGCCGCGCACGAGCCTAGATATTAGTCGGTCGCTTGCTTTTAATTTTGTGTCAAAATAGATGAGATTGACACCGATTCGGAATGAAATTTGATAAGATTAACTATTTCTGTTTTTAGTTCACAAGAAAACATGTTTATGCGGGACTTATAACAAAAAAGAATGTGCCAGCTGTGTTACTAGCATTTCGTAAAAGGCGACTAATGGAGTATTGAATTTGTAACTGTGTAGGCGATGGGCTAACCACCAATTACTTCTTTCACAATTTTCCATCAATACTCATATTTTTTGGCTAAACGTGGTACGAATGGCTCGCTGCTCTTTTCACTCTGTCGGGGATAACAAGCCTGACATACATGTATATAAATTATGTGTTTACATAAAATCATACCCCACAGGACTGATAGTAGAGCGTAAACTAATTTCATACTACTGGGTCCTCAAAATGAAACAAAAACTATATTGGTATACAAACCAACATAACTGGTGAAATATAGTCTGTAATAAATATATTAATATTTTAACTTTTAATGCTTACGACAACTACAGAGAAAGCAGCTTTTGATAAGCGACTATTCTAGAAGGACGTATTTCCACGTATTCACTGTAAGTGGTAGAGCCATGTTGCAGCTGTAATGACCTCCGGTCCAAATTTCGATTATGGCGGCCAGCTTAGACTGAGACTAGCCGTCTGTGTAGGTCAGGATTATTGTGCCTAAATGTGCGAAAGCACAGGTGCACTCCCTATTCCCTCAGTCTCATTGTCCGATGGGACGGGAGAGGAATCAGGTATAGGACCAACCGTTTAGCGTGCCTTTTAAGGCACGGGTGTGAAACACCGCTAACTTCCTGACTCCGGGCTGCTACTGAGAATTTCTTGACAGAAAAACCCAATCACTGATTTTGGATTGACCCGGGATTCGAACCCGGGATCTCATGATCAGCAACCGCGTTTAAGACCACTAGACCAACAAGGCAGTCCATTATGCACGGCAATATGCCGCACTAACAAGATTCATAAGATAACCATATTATCGTACACAATATTTGGTGTCCAATTATACGATCTGGCAGCCCTTTCATGCAGGCATATTTTTATTTCAAACTATGACTTAATAAAGTAAAATATCCTCTTACGGGCCCTTTATTTCTAAATTCCTATTAATTTACACAACTTTACAAAAAATGGAGTATTATTAAAAACTTTTTAATCTAAAATCGTTATAATTTTTTGTTTTATATATAATAGACCCATGGTACGCGGCAGGCGGAGCCTTATTAATAATAACTACTAAAACAAACAAATCTTACTTACACCAGGCGTGATTTAGTCATGCCGACAATAAGAGCAGCGTAATAGGTGCGAAACGTCTGGTACTATGATCTTTAATCCGCCTGCCACAAGCGTGACGTTTTTTTTTTATAGAATTAGGGTGACAAACGAGCACACAGTCCACCTGATGGTAAGTGGTTGCTGTGGCCCATAGACATCTACATCTATCTTCGTTTGCGAATTTAAATGCAGATGCGTTGTCAGCCGTGAGGACTAAGATGGAATGCCTCTTTTCCAGTAAAAAGGGTCTCCGGTTCTCTACACTCACCATGCGAAACACAGCAGCATTAAGCTGCTATTTTACGCTGGTATTCTGTGAGAGCGTGGTCCTTCCCCGGTCGAGCCGACCCATTCGTGCTACAACTATACTATTAATATAGCTGCAGCATGGCTCTACCACGTATAAATTTTTCCATACAATGGGAGAGATCCATATCTAGAAGTGGACTTTTACAGGCTGATGAACAAAAAGAGAACAAATAGGGACTTGGTGGAATTACTTTTTCAAGGAGAAATGCCTATACATACTATAATGTCTCCACGCGATAGGCTTGGACATAGTGTCGTAGATATATCCAGCCAGTAATGTATCTTAGATCAGCCAAGTGAGCCTCTACTGGATCTTTTTGGGTGACCAAGTCACGACTCCTAAGTTTCACCGGCATGAACTCTTGCTGCAGTAAAAACCTCAGCAGAGCACAGGCTTACTAACAAATCGGGCTCTCACGATTTACTAACGGCGGAATATCAAATAAATCTAGATACACAGACTGGTGATGGAAAGCAGTATTACAAATAAAAGGTAACGGATTTGCGCTCACTAATGTTGAATGTGAGCATGGGCAAATCTCTGTAATGCTCACCAGACGTACCTAATATCCAGAGCGGGAGCAGCGTCAAAGCTGCTAAACGTCTGGTGCAACGATCGTAAATTCGACTGCCGAGCGTGACAATAAGTGTACGTAGTAGAGTCATGCTGCAGCTATATTATGGTTGTAGCAGGAATGGGTCGGCTCGACCGGGGTAGGACCACGCTCTCACAGAATACCAGCGTAAAATAGCAGCATAATGCTACTGTGTTTCGTATAATGAGTGTAGAGAACCGGAAACTCTTCTACTAGAAGCGAGGCATTCCATTCGAGGGTGAAAACGCATCAGCATTTTGATTCTTAATTTAAGATAAATGTAGATGTGTATGAGCCACAGGTGGATTGCGTGCTCGTTTGTAACCCTTATTCTATAAAAAAAATGCTTACTAGCTGGATCATTCTAGGAAAGTTTTCTGCACAACATTGGACTTGAAAAAGCTGTTGTAACTGTTGTAATGTGTTGAAATAAAATGTCATTGTATTGCAATAAAATGACATGCTTTAAAGTGTCGTCATATTTTCACTGCATTTTATACAATGCTAGATACAAAATGTAACTTTAATTAAGGATTGCAAAGCCGTGCAGTGTCAACAACGTTAACAAAGTAAGCTGTCTCTATAATTGCATACCGGAGTATACCGTCGCGCGCTTATAAAGTAATTGTGAAATATTAATAAATGTCACAAGTGGTAACATCTACAATATTTTACTGGTTTATTCTGTTTACCTTGCAATTGTTCATTTTGAATGAAAAATATATTTCTATAGCAACTTATATTGTATGTATATAACGACAGCAAAAGGCCCAGGGCCACCTTAACCGCTCCTTAACCTACTGTCGCTGATATTACTTGATACGTTTTTCCGAATTTTTACAAATTGAACAGTACACCTAAATTTAACCAATTTTGCTGGCCGCACATAGTTCTAGCCAGCTGGAACTAGGTGTAACCGCACTTCGGCTTTTAGCCGTAACATATACATATAGAGCCAGGCCGAGCCGTTTGCACAAGTGATGAGCGCTCGCCGTAAATTCCATTGTACCCGATCAAACCCAGTTCTAGGCACTAATGAAATCGTTAATTACAATTTTAAGTGCTGACTTACCATGGGTTCAACGATGAAGGAAAACATTGTGAGGAAACCTGCATGTTCGTGGACTAAATATATTCCAAAGGTATGTTGTGAAGTCCACTTACATACACTGGAGCAGCACATTAATTGCTTTATAACGCTCTTAGATTCGAGAGGAGGCCTGTGCCCAGCCGATGGATGAATATAAGCTGTAATTTTAGTTTAATTTATGTTTTTAGTTCAACAGATCACAGCAAATTTTTAAACAACCTCGCTATATTTACTTTATTATTCTAATAACAAACGTGATGTAACACCTACATCTACCCTCAATTAAGTACATCACGCGTTGTCACCCCGAAATACTTTGAATGCTGCGTTATCAGTAAAAAGATCCGTGGTTTTTATCACGCACCATACGAATCACAACAGCATAAGGCTTATCTTACCCTAGATTCTGTGACAGCGTTATCCATATTTAGTCAAGCTGTCTGCACATACAAAAGTCTAACCCGAAAAAGACGCTAAAACGAGAAATTTTAATTTATTATGTCGCAAATTGCAACCTTATAAATTTTTATCTTCTTTGATTATAGCAATATTGAAATAATTTCCGTAAATTTGTGCAAATTTGTTGCTCGTTTGTAAAAAATTGTAATTCATTTTTATTCAATAAAGAAACAATCTATGAACGATAAAATATTCAATATCCGACTGCCTTTTTGTTGAGTTTTAAAAGCAAGAATATAATTATTTACACCATTTCATTCACATATATAAAGCAGACATCGTCAAAGCTTTGATCCTGATTACAGATTTGCTACTAATCTTACAGAGCGCTGCAGATACTTTGAAGTTGGATCTATCTTTAAATGGACCGTGCAATCATTCTTTGCTGTAAATATGTTTTTTCTGTCAATAGATATCTAATAGGTATTAAAAATGGACGTTTAACATGACATGTCCATATGACATATGGACAAATATTTGTGATGGAACCGATATTTATAATTAATAGAATCTTCGCATTTTGAGGTCCGTAGAAGTCCGATTTCACTGTTTTTTTGCTTTTTCGTTTCCTATAGTGCGTTAGTAAGCTTACGTCTTCTCTCATTCATCGCTTACGATCACGAATATTGGCGCAAAGGCCCCGATCGACGGGCGAGCGCGCGGTATAGGTTACGGCGTTTCAATAGGTGGATACATTAGCGAGCCAAACAGTTATTATTCATAGATTTTTTGAAGCAACATGCCAATTTTATACGACCTTGGCGAGCCGCTAGGTCCATCGATTTGCAAAACCTCGGTTTTGCGATGATCCACCAATGAAATTTACCGGCGAGCCACCGAGGCCGCGGTAAAGCTCGCCCGTCAACCATGGCCTTAAAAGCACCATTTATTCATATCAAACATATTATTATTTCACATACGTTTTATATCGAATAACTGTTAAGTTAAAAGTTAAAGTAACAGCCTATATACGTACCTATCCTCGGCACTGTCCTCCTTTCATTTCTTAAAGGGTTTTAGGGCAAGGAAATGTCCGCCGCGACGTTCCAATGCGTGTTGGCGAACTTCACGTCTTCGAATTATATTTTTTCTTATTTATCAGACATACAGGTTTCCTCACGATGTTTTCCTTCACCGCTGAGCACGTGGTAAATTAGCACTTTAAAATTGCAATTAATTAACAATTTCATTGGTGCTGGTGGGGCTCGAACCCGGGTTGCTCGCGTACTGTGAAATTTACAGCGAGCGCTTAGCCCCTGAGCTACCTCGGCATAATTGTTATATTATTTCCATTTCCATTTTTCCGTTATATTATATTTATTCCCATAATTAAATTACTTATCAAAGAACGACATATTGCAAAAAAATTACATGAACATTTTCACGCAAAACGATATCCCTACGTTTGACCTCTTATCCGGGTAATAATATCCGTTACAGCTTGCTAAAACTCCACTGCTGGACATAGGCCTCCCCACACGTTGCCTCGTAAGAGGGATATTTACCATAGTTGCTACGTTGACAACCGCAGTTTTTTAGTTTTTAATTGGTATTTGGAAGACCTTGCTGCCCATCATCTGGTTTGTTTCCCTCTGCCGCCTCTTACGACGCCCACGGGACGATATGGGGTAGTGTATATTCTTACTCCACCACTATATACGGGATATTACGAGTTTGGTCAGTGCGCTCGGCTTTAGTATGACTGTAAGCGATCAACCTATATATGATTAACTGAAATTATTCTTTGGATTTTTCTTGTTTATTTTATGGAGGCGTTTTCATAAGTACATAAATTTCACATGGACAAACATCCAAATCCAGAACAATTGTATTATATAAACATTTGTTCCGTTTGAGATTCAAACCCTCAGCCTCACAATATTAAGCGCTAAACTACTGCGCTACTGAGTCGTCTAAAATGTAGATTAATTTCTTCCACATTTTGGAATAATAGTTTGTTTGTAAAAAGCTTTGACAAGTCATTAATGAAATTATTTTCTAGATAGTTCACACACGCTGTGACTACATCCTATAAAATTCCACTGCTGAACATGGCCTATGTTTATTGTTCCCCATAGATTGCCCCAAAACGGGGATATTTGCGATAGTTGCCCCGCTTGGCAGGCCGGTTGGCAACCACAGTTTTTTTATTTTCTGGTTGTTTTTAGGAAGACGCTGCTGCCCATCTCCTGGTTTTTCCCCTCTGCCGCCTCTTACGAGACCCACGGGACGATGTGGTGCAGTGGATCTCAATTAGTATAAAAACATAGTTTATGAATAGCTCAGGATTAGTGGCAACAAATTTACATTTAATATATATGGGTTTACCGCGTCATTCGCAAACAACCGCGTACTCATACGAATTGCGGTGCTCTATGCACGTTATTCGAACACAGATACAGTTCGCTGCAGCTGTGCTTCCGAACGCAGAGTAATTTGTTTGCATTCACTTAAGTTTCAAAGCAATGTATTTGTATGCGTCTTATAAATATATTAGTCGCTCATTATTATTGCATCATTATTATCAGTAAAGTGAACCTTTCTCATTTCCAACTGAGTTTCATCGTTTTTTGGTTTAGAATATTTTACTGTCTTTACCTAAAGTATTTTTCAATAAATCTGATGGATTTAGCCCTCTTAATGCGCAGTCAGCAGGATTCTGGCTGGATGAAATATGTGACCAGTGAGTGATTCGAATCGAGAGTACTCAGAATTTCTGAGACACGATTTCCAACAAATGTCTGCCATTTGCTTGGATGTCCTCTCAACCAGGCCAAAACCACTTCTGAATCTGACCAAGCATGAATATGCGACCTTTCAATGTTCAACACTTCAGACACCTCCTTCAGAAGCTTACTCAATAATGTTGCTCCACACAACTCCATTTTAGGAATTAATATTTGTTTAATTGGTGCTACTTTTGTTTTGCAGGTAACCAAGCTGTCGTGAATATTTCCATCCGAATCAACAACTCGCACATACACTACTGCACTATACGCAGCATTTGAAGCATCTGCAAATCCATGGATCCAAGTACCTACCTACATACTCGTATTTTATTTTATTTCAGTTAATAATGTAAGTATTAATCTACCGGATAAATGTTAGATTATTAATTTAATTTGATTCTCTAGTTGGTCTAGTGGTCGTAAACGTATATCTGTAGGCTGTAATTTAACTTTTCTTTATGTATCCTTTGATTTATCATTGGAAAAGCCTAAAGTGTATTCATAGATGTAATGAAGTTAACATGCGCGTTTTACTATGATCTTAGCTGATCATATCTCTATTATCTGTGTCATATTTAAGGGATTTTATTTGCACTGTTAAGTGTGATATGTGTCTTAATGTTACGTGCGCATAAAGGCCAAAGTCATCGACATACTAATGTATGTACAACATACAAGGTGTTTTATGTACAAGCGCGTCTTGACGCTAATCAAATCGGCCAGATTTAAAATTTGTGCCGATACACAAAAATCTGATAAGACCTTGATCGACCGATGGTATCAGTCCATCTTACTGTACATCTTACTAAGGTCATGTACGATTCACAATACAAAAATTTACATCTATAGTTTTATACGAGTGGCAGCGCACCAGCCTAGATATTAGTCGGCCGTTTGCTTATAAGAAAGCTACATACTTTTAATTTTGCTATAAAATAGATGAAATTGACACCGATTTGGAAAACTAATGCCTTTGGTTGAAGCACGCTTCCGAGGCCCTTTTACTAGTTTTGGACATAATAATGGATGCACACATTATTTTCGGGGGTCTTTCTACTTAAAAAAAAATCATAATTATTATACAATTCTACTGGCCGGCAAGAATTCGTTCAATGCGCGATGAGGTTAATTGTCCGACAAAACAATTCTAAAAAAAAAGGCCAACTGCCAGATGGCTTTAGGTTCCATGCGCAGGCAGCATTAGACTCGTACATTTTTTTAATTCCATGTAAATAAGCGTGAAATATATGGCAAGTATCCCCCTTATGAAGCATTCTATAGAGGCCTATGTTACTTTGGTAGGCTGTAATGAAATGAAAAAGTAAATATTTTCCGAAAATTCGTTTACATTTATAAATAATAGTAAAAAATATTCATGAATAAAAATACTGCTTCATGATTAAGTTTCTCCTTCCTTCAATAGAGGTATTTTAAAACGACAATTGTAATTTGCATTCGAAATATCCATTGCTGCACTCTTATCATTCCAATAAAAGTGAATAATGGACGATCGCCGCTGAGGAAGGAAGTTCCAATAATTTTAAGGAATAATGCTTTCACTTCTCAATTTTATTCCTGTGCGAAGGAAATTTCCAATTATGTTATTACCATCGGTCTTCTTATTCGAAGAGAAAAGACGTCTATATTTTAACTGTTGTTAAAGATTTCGTTAGTTTATTTTCCTCCACACGAATATTAAAATATAATTTTACAAAAATATTACATTCAAAAGACAGCAATTCAGCATTGAACTGTGTTCAATGCTGAACACAGGTCCCATAGATTGTTTCATAGGATATTTGCCATAGTTGTCACGCTCAGCTGGCGGTTTGGCAAATTGGCAACCGCAGTTTTTTTAAAATATTATTAGTTGTTATAACAATGGAAGATGATCCAGCTTCCCATCTCCTGTTTCTTTTCCTTTTGTTGACTTTTACGACACCCATGGAAAGGTTATGGGTTAGCGGGTCCCCCGCAACTACAAATATTATAGGTACTTCTTGTAGATAAGTACATATCTATTATTTTGTAATTTAATAAAAATGCGTATTTATATTTTATTTGATTCTACTTAGAACATATTATTTAAACAGTTGCATTGCATTGCCTGCATTACCGAGTACAGCTGGCGCTGTGAGAATATTCACCACCCCATATAGTCCCGTGGCCGTTGTAAGAGGCAATAGAGGGAATCTGAAACACGAGATGGGCAACAGCGTCTTCCTGATAACAACTCAAAACAATAAAAAACTGTGGTTGCCAAACCGCCTGCCAAGGGTGGCAACTATGGCAAAATCCCGCCTATGGGGCAATCTATTGGGGAGGCCTAGGATCAGCAGTTGACTTTTATAGGTACAACCTATACCTGTGTGGTCGTGGAAGGAAAAGGGGAGATCTCCCGCCGGGCAAGGTGATCGGCTCGGGGAGCGGACAACGCTCCAAGTGGTAGTTCGGAGCTATTCTGTATATACTGTTTTTGCTTCGGAAGTTTGATAGCGTGATTTAGACTTCGATGTGTTTTCGCTTGTGGCGCGAAGACAGCGCCGCCACACCTGGATATTGATTAAAGATATTTACGCGAACACCATACATTGAATAAAACAATTTTCCTTAATTAATCGCGTTTAATTTTACTTATTTTTAATTATTGAAGTTTCGGGTGCTTCGCAGCACCCATGGTCACGGGGGACTGAGGTGATTGAAAAAAAAAAGTAAATAACATCCTAATTTTAATAGAGAAGGAAGCTGGGTACTACCACCTGCTTGGGATCCCGTAATTAATAACATTAAAACTAAACCCAAACATACCACTGCAACACTTGTTAAGTCATTCTGCGTAGATTGGACCAAAAGTAATAATTAAAAGCTGAAGGTACTCCGGATCACCTATGACATCGGGACGTCAATCACCTCAGTCCTAATAATACGTAAAGTACCTAAAAATAAGTAAAATTAAACACGATAAAATCCATAAAAATGGTTTTATTGAAGGCTGTAATGGAATTGATATTATGTTAATATTTCATTAAATATTATTTTATTATTTAATATAATATAGTGATGTGAATATTATGACATAATAATCTTATTTATAACATAACACAGTTCAATTATTTCTTTAGATATTTTCTATTTTTTACTTTCAAAGAAAATAATTTCGTAAGGCCTCGTTCCCACTAAGATGAACCGTCTGTTTTCTCAGTCCGTCTAGAGAGGCGAATATGCCAGTTTCTCGTTTTTGTTGTTTCTCGTATAATAGGATGCACCCAATGTTTTCTTTTACTTCTTCTTTTTCTTCTTAAATACCACCACAACACTGGGATGCCGTCGTTGTCCATCGTGTACGAAGACTGAACGCAAACTGAACGCAAACTGATCGGAGCCTGCTGGTGCAAGTGTGAAAACACACGTCCAGCCGCCGTCTTCCGTTTAAACAGACGGTCCGTCTAAGTGGGAACGGGCCCTTAGAGCGGCACAACTCAGCCGGATTTAATATGTGTTAATGGCTGCTTGAGCACTAATAACCGGGAAGTAGAACTTAGAAGCTGTGTTCAGGCTTCAAGATTCAGTCGCTTTAAACTAATTTGTTTTTCCATGTAAGTTCATTTATTAAAAGTATTATTTTACACGCTTTAATTTGCCTCGTGAATGAATGTAATATTTTTTTTAATTCATTTTATACCGGTGTAAAGTAGAAAAAATTGGTATTTTATTTATTAATTTAAATTCTTGTAAAGTTATATTATTCGTCATAAAATAATTGATGCATGCAGATTTTCTTTATAGAATAAAGGTGACAATCGAACACACAGTGTCTATCCCCGATTAAGAATTAAAATGCAGAGAAATGAGATGGAATGTCTCGTTACTCTACACTCACCATCCGAAACTAAACAGCATTAAGCTGCTACATTACGCTGATATTTTGTGAGAGCGTGGTACTGCCCCGGTCGGGTTGACCTATTTGTGCTACAAACATAAAATAGCTGCACCATGGCTCTACTACGTAGAAAATTACGAATCGAATAATTAGTAACAAAAATCTTATTTTCATCTTTTTCGTCAGCCCTTAAGAGTCCAGTGCTGAGTCTGTCTCCCATTGTAGAGAAGATATTATATAACTCAACAACAATCGCTAAAACGATTTTTTATGTATTTCTACCATGGGGTATCCAGTATTGGCCACGATATTGGCCATTCCCCGATCGAGGCGACCCATTCCTGTTATAACCATAGTATTAAACGTATAATGCAAATTGTATAATGTTAAGTTAAAAAAATAACAATACAGGCCATGTCAGTGTAGGCATTTCATGAGCAATGGTTACTTGGTCAAATAGGGCGGGGTTTAGATATCAGGGGTTTTAATTTTTCTATATTTGATTGTTAAACATATTACTATTCGAGAGATCTCTATACCTTGATAATATACTTTAATTATTCTGTATTTATTCTTCATTAACTCTCTTTTCATGTGTAATTTTGTCTTGGTCCTGGTTACAATTAAAACTTTGTAAATGTTAATCATTTTTTATTGTTTTAGCGCGGTCAGGATAGATCTTTTGATTTAAAAATAATCAAATTTACAACCCGATTTTACTTTACTAAAAATGATCTTTTATAATAAAATATTAAATAAGTAATCGATAACCAAAACACTTTAATGTGAGTGGTACTGATAGACTGTGGCTTACCAATAGGGAAACAAAAATTGGCACAACATAGCAAACACATACGTCCTAATTGTATTGGTGTTTTTTTAATAAAACTGAAGTGACTAAAGAAATAACAGTCCACCTGATGGTAAGTGGCTACTAGAGTACATGGACATGGACATCTTCAGTCAACTTCAAACAAAGATATCTACAGATGTGTTGTCACCTCTGAGAACGTAGATGGACTGTGACTGTGGGGCATGCACAGTCTGTAATTACACTGGGCTTTAGGGTATTCCCTAAAGCCCAGAACAAAGCAATGCAAGCACTGTTACAAATAATAAAAAATAGCATAAATAGGTAAAAAGATGATACCTACCAAGATGGACTAGACTATAGGTTCCTAAATGGAAAAAAAATCCAACCACCACGTGAAACAAGTTTTACTTTCAAATAATAGAAGAAATAATGAGTAAAACTAAAATTATATTATATCATAATAATATTAGAGTTACGCGTATCTTAATTAAAAAATAGAATAATTAAAGGCTCTCGTTGCTTGGAGATCGGTTGCTTAAAATAAATATTTACCCAACTATATTTGTACCAAAAAAGCTCATTAAAGAGTTTGTTGACTCGAGGTACCCCGACCAAACTCGAATCAAATGAATTGTGCTTAAAATATCGTGCAAATTATTATTTTACCAATATTTAGAGGTCAAAACCATAAGAACCTATTAAAAGTAATTAAAAATAATAAAATTTGCACACTGTGTAATAGCGGTGTATCTATTTTCGTGATATTTGCGCTGTTAGCCTATGCGGCTCTTACAGCTTTGTCTGACACAGGGCTAGCTATTTAAAAAGTGGAAAGGCGGCAATTAGGATGGGGATGAGGATGATGATGGTTTATGAATTGTAATTGTTACCAATTATCATGTCCCCTCTGTTGAGGTTATTTTTGAGCTATCTAACCGCTTTCCGAGGGGGGGTGAGTGAAACCCCGCCTCTGACTGCTTAGCTCGTATCGGTCGATGTTCTGGGCGGTGAAAACCGCCCAGGTACGCAGGTGTACGGTGTGTGTGCTGGAACGCGTCGTGACCGCCTACGGGTGCGACGCGCCGCATCCGTTATCCTATTTGTGTTTGTCCCATATGGTGTGGGTGTAGTGTCAGTGTATGATGTGCCTGCGATGTTTGGGTGGACGGGATCGAGCGAGCATTGTTGTTCTATTAGTAAGTTACGCGGTCTACGGAGAGTCGGCGCGACGTTTGGTGTTGGGACGTAGTTGGCTACGTTTGCCACTAGCGGGTTAGGATGGGTTTCTGGCTTTGATGGGCTATCAAAGTAGCACTGAGACATCTCCTTGAAGTATTCGGAGATAGTGGGAAGTTGGCAATCTCTGTGTAAATCTGAATTCCGTTGATACCACCGTGCTCCGGTGGTTCTACGGATGAAAAAGTTTTGAAATTTCTGTAGTTCGTTTAGGTGGGACTTATACGTGTGGGCGAAGGCTACACTTGCGTAAGACACGATAGGTCTAACGCAGGTTTTGCACAGGTGGAGTTTGTGTATTAGAGGAGACTTACTCTTCCTGTTAACAAGAGGGTGGAGATGGCCAATGACTGACCTGTCTTTGTTGCTTACTACACTTATGTGATTCACGAAACTCATGCGGACGTCGAACGTGACACCCAGATATTTGGCCGAATGTTCCCAAGAGACGGGGCGGCCGTATAAAGTACGAGTAATTACCTAAATTCCGGTTCTTGGTCCACAATTCTTTGGGTGTGGTTTTAGACTCCGTTGAAAGTATATTGCTACAGTTTTTTCGGGAGCGATTTGTAAGGTAGGCTCGGATGATGTGTACGAGCCTGTCAGGTACGTTTAGTTTATACAGCTTGTAGAGCAAGCCGTCGTGCCAGACTTTATCAAATGCCTTTGCGACATCAAAGAAGAGGGCTCCCTTTTTTCGAGTTTTTTTTTTGTCGGATGGAAATTAAAGCCAGCCAGAACATATTCTGTTAGGCGATGAATTTGGTTAGTGCACGAGTGTTTGGCTCTAAATCCAAACTGTTCGTGAGGGAGGAGTCTGTTTATTTCAGTGAAGTGACGGAGGTGCTTTAGAATGATGCGCTCGTATAATTTACCCAATGTGTTAAGTAGGCTGATGGGTCGATAGCGCGGTTTCCATGGTTTTGGGATCCCTATTACGTCTGCTTCTTTCCAGATATCCGGGAAAGAGCAGCCCGAGAGAAGCGCGTTGAATATTCCTACAAGGAGGTAAATTAGTGGTGCCGGAAGAGATTTGATCACCTTGCTGCTGATGCCATCTGGCCCAGGGACTGATCTATTCTTGAGGCTTTTTATGGTTTCAGTGACTTCATCGACAGTCACAGGATTGAGTGGATCGCCCGCTGGCGGTAACGCAGACTTATGTTCAACTTCCACTTCTACCTCTAGTAGATGAGCGGGATCTGTTGGTGCGCGGGATGGCGTACACTGGCTCTCTAGAACTGTCGGCTGTCGGCTAGGCATTCGACTTTTTCGAGATCGTCTGAGGCGAGAACGGGGTGGTCTAGCCTCACGAGAGGTGGCATGGGAGCAGTTTGCTCTGTTTTCAGAGCTTTAGTTAGCCTCCAAATGGCGTATTGGGATAGTTCTAATCCTTCTAAGAGGTTATCCCATTTATCGTTTCTAAATTCGGCTATGCGTTGTTTAACCTCGTTTTGCAGAGAAAATAGCCGAATTTGGTTATCTTCCGTGCTATAACGGTCATAAGATTATAGCGCGGTGTTTTTCGCTCTAATCAGTTGTCGAAGGTTCGCCGGAAGCTTCGTGTACCGATCACTGGACACACGAACCTTACAGGAGCAGTCTTCGACCGCTGGAAGTGAGGTGAGTCGATAGGGCACTAATTGCCCTATTGGCTTCCTCCAGCGAGTCAATCTTGTCCGGAATGGAGTCTAAATGCTGGGAGTTCGTAGACTCGAGTTTGACCTCGAGTTTACGCCAGTCGGCGATGGTTTTGGTCTGAGGGACCTCACCTTCCGACCGGCCCAGTTCTAATAGAACCGGCCTGTGGTCCGAGCATAATTCGACGAAAGTTTCGATCGAGTTAATAGTAAGCCGGATGTCTTTTAGTAGTGCTACATCAAGGACGTCCGGATGTTGGTGTGAAAGAAAAGGGTAGCGAGTTGTACTCTTAGGAGCGATAACGTCGAAGTTAAGTCTCTCCGTGAGGTTTCATAATACGTTTCCGTTTCGATTATTTACGTTAGAGTTCCAACTACCGTGTTTACTGTTTAGGTCTTCCGCGATTACTACGCTGGGGCTTAGATCTAGTAGAGCCGAGATGTCGGCTTCTAATATATATTTCTGCGGTGGCATATAAGCCGATGCAATTATGATGAGCGGATGGCCCGTAAGTGCTATCCTACAAACCGATACTTCTGCTAGCAAGCGGGGGGGTGGGGGGGTTTATCTATCTGTATACAATGCAAAGACTTCTTTTGTAGTAGATCAAGGTGCCGCCTTTAGGTCCGGTCAGCCTATCATTTCATACTAAGTTATAATTAGCTATTTTGGGATCGCGCACACTAGGTTTCAAGAAAGAGACTAGCATGATGCCGTTTGCGTTAAAGAACGCGACAGTCAGAGAGCTAGGTTTAGTTCTTCCGGCAGATTGCACTGCCAATATGGTTTTATAAGGAGATTGCTTAGGCGCTTTGGAATAAACCAATCGCGTCGATAAGATTAATATGCTCAATGGTGGCATTGAGCTTATCTTGAGTGTTTTTGGCTTCGCAAAGTTTGCGGGCAAGAGAAGTGAGTTCAGCAACATTAATGTTGCTGATGAAGCTGCACACTAACGAGAAATTAGCAGCGAAGGTAGACGATGCCTGAGGGGCGGTTTTGGCCTTTTGAGCCTGGAGAGAGGGCGCTGGCAGTGAGGCGGCCACGCAGTGGCGGTGTGAGAATGTTCACTACCTCATATAGTCCCGTGGGAATCTTAAGAAGCCACAGAGGGAAACTGAGACAGAAGCGTGAAAACTACTACAAAATACCCTATGAGGCAATATATAGGGGACACCTATGCTCGGTGCAGCTCAGCTTAGCTCTCTTTAATTTTATAGTCTGTAAACGAAAATTATGTCTTATTTTGGAAGATACGAATATTTCGCTTAAACGATTAGCTCACGAACGGCAAAGCATTGCCTACACAGTATTCAAGTTTGACTCAACTCACCGAAGCATTTTTATGTTATAATACCTATCGTTTGATGCCAATATTTAAAAAAAACTATAACAACGTACATTCACTACATACGTACGTGCTTTGCGGCATTCCTTAGGGGAGGACTATTTTCAGCTGTGGACTTACCAAGGACGGTAATGAATGAATGAATGGTAACCTGCCCAGAAATAAATGAATATTTTATTTTTAAATAAATGTAAAAACAATATGTTAAAAATACGCTCGAGAATAATTCCCGTATATAACTTATATATATAAATATTGTTTATTTTAGGTGTAAGACAGTGGATCGAAAGAAAATAAATATATTTTAAATAAACGATGTTTTTCCTATTTTTATGCGAACTCCCACTACTTATGTCTAACACTTCGTTACCCAGCCTTAAAAGAGATTTCCATCCAATACTTGCTTTATTTTTAACTAACGAAAATATCAACGACTTTATGACAAAAAAGTCCTTCAAAATATGTTTTATGTTGCTAAAAATACGTTCATTCTGTCGAATATTATGAAATAAAAATGTCTATATATATATATATATTATACTTTGTAGATATATAAATTCGGGTAGTAATACAATAGCCGTATACAATTTCCACGTGGTAGGGCCACACTGCAGCTATATATTGCTGCAGTAAGAATGGGTCGGCTCGACCGGGGTAGGACCATGCTCTAACAGAATACCGACGTGAAACAGGAGAATAATGCTGCTATGTTTCGTATGGTGAGTGTAGAGAAGCGGAGACACTTCTTACTGGTAACGAGAAATTCCGTTTTAATCCTCAGGGGTGAAAACAAAAATCAAAATCAAAATTCATAATCTAGATCCATATTATGTGCACAAAAACAGCTCATGCATAATCTTTGTCAGTAATAAAATAAATACAGTATATAATAATAAAATAAATACAAAACAGTCAAAAATTTATAATTTCAAATAATAATAACATGAAAATAAAAATATTTCATACACAATCTCTGCATCGTAAGTATGAGCGAAATTAAATTTTTCTTACAATGCCTTTGTCCAGCGGTGGATTTAGAGAAGCTGATAAGGAAGATTAGGTTTTCCTTATCAGCTTCTCTAAATCCATTCAAGGCATTAAGTCTTCTATCATTTCAATTTTAATTAGAATTGGAACGAAGCGTTTCGCTGCAACTTTTATAATGCGTACAGCAAATGATTGCAATTCGTCCGATCATCGGGGAATGTTTGCCATAGTTGCCACGCTTAGCAAGTGGATCAGCAACCGCAGTTTTATTTTTATTTTTAGTCGTTATTAGGAAGACGCTGCTGCCCATCTCTTGATTTGTTTCCCTCTCTCGCCTCTAACGACACCCACGGGATGATATGGGGTAGTGGATATTCTTTCAGGAAACTACAACATTACGGTGCCAAAAATATTGCCCTTAGACTTATTATAATATATTATAAGAAACTAGAATGTAGAGCTACAAGAAAAGGCTTTAATCCCACTTCAGATGTAAGAAACTATTCCACTTCTGATGTTAGAAATTATTCTCAAAAGTATTTAGATAAAAGAACACTACTCGGTAACAAGCCCTGCTTACTATCAGGATCCCAATTACATGATAACACCAAAATATGCAAACCAACAGCATCACTACCCATCTCAATGTAACACAGGGCAACCTTTCAGCAACACGACCTTCCTTGCCTATACTAGTAGAATACCCCAACGGGCATAGTAACGACAGTGGGTCTCTTAGAATTACAGACTGATATCTCTTAGTGACCTGTGCGATACTTTATAGTGCTAAAAAGTGGGAGATTACCATTCTACCTTCATTTGTTCGCATTTCCTTTTATTTTTTTACCCTTATCTCATTCCCAACACGGTCTCTCCTGACAGGAGTTCGTCCTCGGGCTCCCTTTAACTTAAAATATTAGTCTCCATCAACGGCATGCGGGATGCAGGCACCACGTAAGTCACAGGTAACGCGCTTGGCAATGGCTCTACGTTAGCACAACGTGGCGTCAGAGTAAAGTCATAGGCACTACGTTCGCATAACTTAACACAAGTGGTAAAGTTAAAATTTTTGTACAACCGACTTCAATATAAATAAAAGGAAAATTAAAAGTCAAATATTAATAAATACGCAACATCCCGTCTCGGCCCTTTCTGACCATGAAACGATAAACTCTTGTTTTCAAATCTTTACCAATTGTTATTCAACAGCACACAATGAGTGAGCTCTTGAATACATTTCATACAGACTAAACTTTTACAGAATTGAAAACATCGTCCAAATCAGATTTTAGTATACAACGCTACCTACTAGAGTTTAACGCACGTCTTAAATAACACATTTTTTTCTGAGGAATACTGCGCACACGGCACAGATCGTACTATACACTGAAGACACAGGGCACCCAGCTAAACGCGCTCCAGCGAGCGGTTACGCTACAATCGCGCCAGCAAGCCGCTGTACCGCACCAGCGCCAGCAAGCCGCAGCGCCGCAACAGCGCCAGCGAGCTGTCCAGACTTCAACACTGTAGGCATAGCACCAAGTTTGCATACCTTCCAGTGGCTCCGAGTGACACTAGCAACGAAAGCTGAGCAAGCGTCGGACGTCTATTTGCCGCGCCAAAGCACCATGTGCTCGGCGGCCGCTTGAGCCGTAGCGCCGCAAGATCCACCAAGAAATAGCAGGCTGCAGTGGCGTAGCCTCAATCTTATCAAAGCTCGGCCACGCACCTGACCATGTCCAATTAGTCGTCGACTATTTGGAGTAAACTGTTACACTTATCAACACATTACGATACGAAAAGGCTACTTAATTTTTCAATTCATAGCACGTTAAAGTTAATACTTTATTTTGATACATCGCTCAAACATTTTAAACTTCAAAATGTATGGGCTACATTATTTTGTGGGCTACGTATTTCAATATCATTTCACATTACGTATATCGTATTTCGCATGAACTATCAATTATAACAAAACTCGAACAAGTAAAGTTTTCACTGAATGCAAACTATAACTCATTTAGTTAATACCTCTTTTCAGTATTTCTTTCAACATTTCTTAACATATTTGGGTACGTTAAGTGATAACAAAAGTACTTGCGGGTATCTCTAATATAAATCAAACAAAGAGATTTAACTTATTGCTCAAAACATTTCACTTTAAGCTTTTACTTTACACTTTAGTGGTACGTCAATGTCGTAAATAGGACAGCAAATTTAATTAAGACATTAAACATAAAAACAAAGGTATCAATGCGAGGCGCATTATAGTTTCTCACGAACGTTATAAAATGAAACAAAAGGATTTAACTTTTAGCTTAAAACAATTCACTTGTAAGCTTTCACTCTACACTTTAATGATTCGTCAATGTCGTAAATAGGACAATAAACTTCATTAAGACATTTAACATAAAAACAAAGGCGATAATATGATACGAGAGTCGCACCGTAGTTTTTCACAAACGTAATAATCCTCACACTATTCAAAGATTATATATGTGGACGGTAACAGGGATCTTTATCCCAATTCTGATGTAAGAAACTAGAATGTAGAACTACAAGATAAGGCTTTAATGCCACTTCTGATGTAAGAAACTATTCCACTTCTGATGTTAGAAATTATTCTCAAAATTATTTAGATAAAAGAACACTACTCGGTAACACGGTTTTCTTACGTGGTAGAGCCATGCTGCAGCTACTGGTACAGTTGTAGCACGAATGGGTCGGCTCGACCGGGGAAGGACCATGCTCTCACAGAATACCAGTGTAAAATAGCAACTTACCGCTGCTGTGTTTCGTATGGTGAGTGTAGAGAACCGGAGACCCTTTTTACTGGAAATGAGGCATTCCATGTTAGTCCTCACGGGTGACAACACATCTGATTTTTGATTCGTAATCGAGGATAGATGTAGATGTCTATGGGTCACAGCAAACACTTATCATCAGGTGGAATGTGTGCTCGTTTGTCATTCTTATCCTATAAAAAAACCCTGCTTACTACCAGGACCCCAGTTACATGATAACACCAAAGTATGCAAATCAACAGCATCACTACCCATCTCAATGTAACACGACTTTCCTTGCCTACACCAGTAGAATACCCTAACGGGCATAGTAACGACAGTGGGACTCTTTGAATTAAATACTGATATCTCATAGTCACCTGTGCGATACTATATTATATTAGCAGGCAGACTTAGTTCTGCAGCTTATGCTGTAAGAAAGATTAGAAGTCTCACCATTGCTGAGACATCTAGAATAGTTTATTTTAGTTACTTTCATAGTGTGATGTTTTGCTATGGGGTAATGCGACTGACATTGAAGACATATTTGTTTTGCTAAAGAGAGCCGTACGGGCGATTTATATCTTAAATAATAAAGAGTTTCTTAGGGAAATATTTAAAGAAATAAACATATTAACTTTGGCATCGCAATATATTTATGAAAATGTAATGTATGTACATAAAACATAATATATAACTTAGATAAGAATAAAGATGTTCACACTTTAAACACTAGGAACAAACATAAGGTTGTTATACCAGTTACTAGACTCCACAGAATTAGTAATTCATTTATGGGGCTATATATACACTTTTACAACAAAACCCCAGAAAATGTACAAAATTTGTCAATAAACAAGCTAAATGTTTTATTAAAGAAAAATAGTACAAAAAGGGTTATTACAATATCAAAGAATACATAAATGAAAATAACCCCAGGAATGAGGTGATCGCCACTATGCTGGTTCTATTAAAATTCTTTTAAAAATTGTACAAACAAAATTATTGTAAAGTGAAATATGTTTTAAAAAAACGTCTCGCTGTGCTTCTTGCTGATTCTTCCCAGGACAGAGGTATTTTCCGAACCAGTGGTAAATAAAAAATGACTTTCAATAAGTATTATGTAGTAATCTACATTGAATAAAAATTATTTTGTTGTATTCTATTCTATTATTTCACCGCCACTACACAATAATCTAGCCCTAGATTTTAATTCAAAAAAAAGATCGACAAAAATCTTGAAGAGGTCTTATTAACATTTGGAAGTCATTACTAGTGTCTGTTAAGGTATACTTTCATTTAAGCACAGGTAATATTCTTATTAGTACATATAACATTTATTTAGTTAGATGTCCTTACTAGTGGCCTATAAGTGCAAGTGTATATATTTTAAATAAGGGTAGAATTTTTCATTTTGGCACAGTAAATATTAATAATTGGGTAACACTTATTAATATTTACTGTGCCTAAATTAAGTTTAATTAGGCTTAATTTAAGAAATCATGATGATTTCTTAAATTAAGCCTAATTTATCCCCCCCCGTGACCATGGGTGCTGTAAAGCACCCGAAACGTCGGGAATTAAAAAGTTAAAATCAAACGCGATATAATCCGTAAAAATTAGTTTCATTTAATGTGTAGTCTTCGCGTAAATGTAAGAAAACATTAAGCATAAATAATTTTTGTTTCAAGTAGGAAAATATTACAATAGTTGCTTTACATAATCTAGATGAGATGAAGAAATTTCATTTTTAATAAGATGCTCGCAAGTAAGACAGTGCGTAGCAAAGCTGAACAAAGCAACCGCACATTCGCTGAGTACTGAATTACACTTTGTCTCTTATGGCCGGCTTAGATTATTATCTTTGTTTTTGGAAGAGTGATTTAAGAGACTTACATTAACAGAAACTTGTAAAACGGTTTTATATGTTTATTTTATTTAATAATCTTTATTCCATAACAAACAAAACATACAAATAATATTTATATAAGAATATGTATTTTTTAGATATTACTCGCCCAATATGGTCCTTGTCATTCTCAAAATCATATGCAATCAGTTTTTATTTTTGTGACTAGCACTTCGATTCGAGTGCTATACATGTATTCTCCTAAAACACTAAGATAATGGTAAACCGGTCACCCAAGTAGTAAATTCTTGCCTGTTATTTTGATAATACACATTTCATAATTTCATAACAAGTGTTCTATTGCATGCCTTAAGCGCAAAGCTCGTAGGTATATTCTACTAGCGCCTAAAAATCAAGATTCCAACGTCGTGAGTGGACACTGTATCGGTTGTCTGCAGCGGCTCAAAAAGATCGCTGTACAAATACAAAATATTCGAAAAACCCAATTTGATACATACTTGATTATTATAATAATCACAGATTTTTATTACAATATTTTAAAAGCACCGAATAAATAATAGTAGTACGTACTAAAAGTAAGTAGGATGTATATATTTAAGTATATTTATACTTAAATACGTCTTGGATTTTGTGGAGTCACCTGAATGATGATAATATGATGATCATATGAGCATTATGAGTCGTGCACTTTTAGATTTCCCAAACTTATTTTTAATTGAAGTTTGACATAAAATTATTGGAAAATTGGAAGTATAGTAATAAGGTTATTTGTGAAAACTTGTGTCTATTTAAACTACTTTAAAAAAATTACGTATAATCATGTTATACGTAATTTTTTTAATGCGCTTAGGGCATGCGAAATTGGATTTACCAATAGTTTATTTAAAATAGCTGCTACCATCTTAAAATGACATTTAGCTTGTAGAATTCAACCCCGGACAAGATAATCAACACCATTAAATACATATTTTATTCGTTTCTTTTTAAATTTTTTCTTACAAATTATACTAATTGTAAAAAAAATGGCTATTTGTTAATTTCAGGTACGGAATAAAATAAAAATATAGCTTTTATTTTAGATGTAAGAATATATTGTGGATAACGTAGTTATTCTGCTTATTTACTAATCTGCTTTATTATTATTATTAATATACTATTGTACATTTTTCAACATCAATGAGATATATACCAACCGATAGTCTAACTGAAGATAAGTAACTATTGTGGGCCATAGACCTGCAACCTGCTTTAAACAAAAAAGCCACATGAACTGGGATGGAATGCCTCATAAGTTGGCTGCTCCATCCTTCGTCTTAATCAATTTAGCAGGTACCAACTACCTGTAAAATTAAAATTCAAGAAAATATTTATATAAACTACTTTTAAATAATTAATACAATATATTAAGTCAACGAAACATTATAGAAGTGAAAAGCAATTTTTATTTTTCTAGAAAATTTTAAAGATCTTAAGACTCCTTAAAAGAAATCCTGAGCTTAATACCTCTGGGAACTTCAATACACTTATCCATGATCAACCAAGATGCATTAGCAATATAGAAGAAGGAAAAAACTTCGTGTTCATTACAAATGCATGTTTTAGAGCCACGCTGCAGCTATAATATGGTTGTAGCATGAATGGGTCGGCTCGACCGGGGAAGTACCACGCTCTCACAGAATACCAGCGTAAAATAGCAGCTTAATGCTGCTGTGGTTCGTATGGTGATTGTAGAGAACCGGTAACCCTTTTTACTGGAAATGACGCATTCCATCTTAGACCTCAGGGGTGACAACGCATCTGCATTTTGATTCATTATCGAGGATAATTATGGAGGTCTATAAGCCACAGCATCCACTTTCCATCAGGTGGACTGTGTGCTCATTTGTCACCCTTAATCTAGAAAAAAAAATGTAAGACACTGATGAGATTTTATTATGCGGTAAAGCCATACTGCAGCTATATTATGGTTGTATGGTACGAATGGGTGGCCTCGACGATAAAAAAAACACTTCAGCAGTGGGGCGTATGAAGGCTGTAACTACATACACCTTACCTAATCTAAGATAATCATATTATGTAGTGAGAACGCTCAAGCAGTTTACTTATATTTTTATATTCTTTATCTATACAGTTTTAAATCATTATTAATAATAAAATATTAAAAAAGTAATTTAATTCATTAACATAACAAAAACAAAACAAACAGGATATACAAAATTAATAAGTACTAAATCCTTTAAAAGTCCAGTGCTGAACATGGGCCTCCCTCAAGGAATGCCACAAAGCACGGTCGTGAGCCACCTCGTGCCGGTGAGCCAAATGTAAGGCGGCCGCCCACTAGATGACGACCTGGTAAGAGATGCAGGAAGTACTGAATAAAGAGAAAATAAAATTTAGCAAATAAAAATACAATAATAGCCTTAATAACTACCGTAAAATTCAAACATACACTTTTGTGTTGTGACCACATATTAAGTATATCTCCTGAAACTTCATTAAACATTAACATTCGTCTAAGCCCGGAACAATTATTTGCTTACCATCCGTCAAGTGCAATATTCCTCACAAGATGCAGCAGTGTACAAGCTTGATTGAATGTAGTCTCTCATATATAGGGCAAACAAAACGATCTATTAAAACCCGCGTAAAAGAACACATAGCTGACGTGAAGCACCAACGTTCCGGAAGTCTGCAGTTTGTAATCATCATCATAAATATCCTAGATGGCCCCGCTATTACATTATATTTGATAAACCACAGATTCTCGCGAAAGAACATCGATTCCTGCCAAGGATGATATGTGAGGCTATTGAAATTAAAAACATCCTAATTTCAATAGAGAGGGAGGTTGGTATTACCACCTGCTTGGGATCCTGTAATTAATAAAATTAAAACTAAACCCAAGCATACCACTGCAAGACTTCAAGACACAGTTAGTTTATTCTGCGCAGATCGGACCAAAATTAATAATTAAAAGCTGAAGGTACTCCGGATTAACTCTTACATCGGGACGTCAATCACCTCAGTCCCCCGTGACCATGGGTGCTGTAAAACACCCGAAACGTCGGGAATTAATAAAAAAGTTAATTAAACGCGATATAATCCGTAAAAATAGTTTTATTCAATTATTTTTTTTATTTACCACTGCCCCAATGCGTGTTGGCGAACTTCGCATGTCTTCGAAATATTTTTTTTTTTATTTCTCAGACATGCAGGTTTCCTCACGATGTTTTCCTTCACCGTCGAGCACGTGGTAAATCAGCACTTAAAATTGCAATTAACAATTTCATTGGTGCCGGCGGGGATGGAACCCGTGTTGCTCGCGTACTGTGAAACTTACTGCGAGCGCTAACCATTCCTTGCCCTAAAACCCTCTCAGAAATGAGATGAGGCCTGTGCCCAGCAGCGGGACGTAATATAGGCTGTAATTTTACTTTACTTTACTTTTATTTACCACTGGTTCGGAAAATACCTCTGTCCTGGGAAGAACCAGCAAGAAACACAACGAGAACTTTTTTAATAGAACCAGCATGGTGGCGACCACCTCATCCCCTGGTGTTATTTTCATTTATCTATTATCAATAATAACAGACAGTCAAAAATTATTATTATATATATTAATAGGCAGTCGAAAATTGGTTACTCTTATAGATTTTCTACTTTACCTGGTATTGTTTTTAATGGGACATCCGTGCCATATAGTGACACAATTTTACAAATTTTATCTTTATGAAATTGTCTTTATGATGTAGTAAATTTCTTTCATAAGGATTAACATGCCATGCTTAATAATATTGCTCATAAATCACTTTTTAATTTTCAATAATTTTTGTCACAAAATACCTTATTGTGGCTTATGTATACGAAATAGGCATATGGTATCGCGGACTTTTTTTAGACGGAGTAAAAATCTATATTTTTGTAGACCATTGTATTTACAAATCCCTAACCATTACGCCAGTGCACGCAGATAAATCATTTCCGGAGCGATTTTTCTTCTGTCTTGTTTAACAAAAAATTAACAATATTTAAGGCTAGGTGAGAGGTGTAGCCTTATGCTCGATTGCCTGTACGATTACTCAGGAATCTGTTATAATATACAAAAATATTTTTTTAAATCGGTCTGGTAGTTCCGGGGATTATAGCGTGTTTAAACAAAAGAAACAAAAAAACTCTTCCGCTTTGTTATATTAGTATAGATTACGTTCCTCACGTTACACTGGTGAGTGATTGTGGCGGGGAAATGTTACGGTGTGGTCGAACTGTAATTGCTCTATACTGAATGCATAGTGCGTTACGCTGTCTTATTAGTGATAATGATAATTGCGTAAGCATGAGAGCAAGTTGAACATCCGCTCTTACACTTTTACTATGTTTAACAATTAACCTTTCCTGATGTATATTTCGACAGACTTGATACGTATGCATGAGCAGTATCGAAGCATAAAGTTCTATCCACTACAACATACCCAGACCGTAACCGTTTTGGTACATGCAATAGAAATAGAAATATTTTTATTTAATATAGGTTATAAGTAGTAATTATTGAAAGTCATTCTTATGTTTAATTCACCATTGGTTCAGAAAACACCTCTGTCATGGGATGAACCAGCAAGAAAGACGTTCTTTTGACGGCTAAAAATATTATTTGTATAAATTAATACGCAACAACGCCCACTAGCCCATTCCGTCACCGACCAAGACTGTGACGTGCCATGACCGTATCGACGGCCCAGGTGAGAGTAGAAAACTTGAGACCCTTTTTACTGGAAACTAAGCATTCCATCTTAGTACTCATAGAGACAATACATCTATAGCCTTTTTAGTTTGAAGGTAGTTTCAGCTGTCCTTTGGCTTCAGTTGCCACCTATTATTTTGTGCACTTTAAGTTCGTTTTTTAGTTATTATATCGACTATATCTTTGTAAAAAAATAAAGCATTACCCTAAAAAACGCTGTAATAGTCGTGAGTACGAATCCCCCTTCCCATTACTGTCCTGAATCTTTCCTACCACAAGCATTACTTGGAGGAGTATAAGTTATTTTTTTTTGCTTTTTATAAGCCAGTGCTTGACTGAAATCCGAAGCCCTAGATGGTAAATCACACTGCCTTAGCCTAACAAAACCCTTTTCATTTGTGTTTTGAAGACGCTAAGATTGTAATCGGACGGAAAGACAGACGCTGGCAGATTTTTCACTCTTTTGCTGTACGCATTACGAAAGACGAAGCCAACAGTTTGGTTCGAATGCGTGGAATATCGACCACAAAGGGTTGAAGTAATTTTACACTAATTGTTAGTATTTCTTTATAGAGTACGAAAAACTGTCAAATCTACTCTAGTACTGGAAGTAGTATTTACTTGATTTCTTTGACATGCCGATTTCCTCACGATGTGTAACTTCAACATCAAACACCTGATATATATTAGCAATTAAATTTGCAATTATCAGTTATTTATATTGACATGAGAGATCAAAATTGTCACCTTACTCGCTTGTAATGAATTTGAAACAAAATTCTTTACTCCAAGAAATAGGATTTTGGACTTTTTTTACTATGGCTTATTTTAAATTTTCAGCTACTTAATTAGTTAGTAACTAAAAAAAGGCCCTTGCCTTATTGTAAAAGCGAAAGAAAACTAATAGCATTTAAAATTGCAATTAATAATTAGATTAATACTGACAGCTGGACTCAAAAATTATACATTTACTCGCGTATAACCAAATTAAAGGCAAGCTTTCTACTCCAAAAAGTAGGATTTTTAGACATTTATACCTTCACTTAATTCAAATTTTCAGCTACTTAATTAAACCTTCAACTTGATATTTTGTACAAGCGGGAGCAATCGTATATGTGGCTCCCCTGATGGTAATAAATTATCTATCTACATGTTGAGTTGTGTTATTAACAGAGTTGCTTGATTTATATTAATTTATAATTCTTGTAAATAAAAACCCTTAATTACATTTTATGTAAGTTTTTACAACATTCTCCGTACTTTTTTGTCAAATTTTTTATAGTTAGTGAAAACTCGCTTGCGTTAATTTTGAGTACATATTTTTGTTACTTCTTAAATGAAGTAGTAAATTTAAAGAAGAAGATATTCTTAAAAATACAATTAGTGCGTAAATTCAAATATTATATTACTTTTGAAAACCATTGGAGTTTTTTGTAAACTATTGGAGTTCACATCAGTGCGCCGTTTCGATCAGTTGTGTATATCTTTGTTTTCAACCACCCACAATGGTGTTGGTGAAGTGTGCTAACTGTAAGAAAAATATTACCAAAAAAGCGCCGGGTCTGGTATGTAGCAGGTGCAACATTACTGTCCATTCGGATCCATCCTGCGCCAAGCTGTCTAATAAACAGATAAATACTCTACGCAATTCGCCGAACATCGAGTGGAGCTGCGAGAAATGTATGAAAAATGTTTCCGTAGATCTTCCTTTTTCACTCCGCACGAAGAGGCTGATGACGATGACTCCGTGGTTGTGAGTTCTTTGAATACCCAAATTGACACTCAGAAGCTTATCAGGGACATCAGCCAGGAGTTAAAGAAAACGTTCCGGGAAGAAATCGGGAATCTAGAAACTTCAATTGATTTCCTGGGTGAGCAGCTGAGTACTATTGATCAAACCCTAAAAAAACACGATAACAAAATCAAAGAACTGGAAAATAAAAACCAAGACCTACAAAATAAGAACAAAAACCTTGAACTCAGAGTGAGCATACTAGAGCAAGAAATAAAAACGTTTCAGCAGAAATCTTTATCAAATATGGTAGAAATCGCAGGCCTGCCGGAGGCTTCCCTCAAAGATAAACGCTGGCTTCAGAACTGAATACTAAGGTAAGCGACATTCAATGTTCACAACGCTTGCCCAGCTCTAAGGACCGCCCTAGTCCAATCCTCGTTGAGATGAAAACAAAGGCAGCTCAAAATCAATGGATTGAGGCTGGTAAAGAGAAATGTCTCTCCGTGGGAACTATCCTACCAAACTCGCCGAAGGAAGTAGCTGAACAGCGATTATACATCAGGGAGGCCCTCACTAAGTATTTAAAAACTCTACTATATAACACCAAAGCGAAACTTAGTAAAATCGTCCAATATATTTGGTGTAAGGACGGTAAAGTACTTGTCAGGACAGGTCCTAATACTAAAATTTACTATATTCGATCAGATAATGATATTGAATCACTCCTAAAACAATTTGAAAGCTCTAAAACCTCTTAGTCATATTTTTCTTTGTTTTCCATTATTTGGATATACCTACCTATTTATTAACTACTCTTCAAACTTTATTATAACTATAAACATTAAAGAATTTGTTAACTGTAACGATATAAATAACTATTTTCAACAATTACCTCCAAAACGTCATGCATTACTTACTAGCCTACATTTTAATATAAGATCACTCATAAAGAATTTTACGAAGCTTCAACAAGTTATTCATAGTTCCAAATACCCCTTAGACTTGATTATTCTAACCGAAGTTGGCGTAACAGATATGATTGTTAACCTTTTTAATTTACCGGGTTATAATATGTACTACCAATTGCGATCTGCGCAACGGGGAGGCGGTATCATTACCTATGTTAAAAACCATCTCAAGTTTACATTAACACCACATAAAACTATCATGTTCGAAAACATAACGGGTATCTTAATACTGACCCCGAACGTAGATGTAGTTGTGGGTGCAATTTATAAACCTCCAAAAAGAAACAAGGATTTGTTTGTACAGGAACTTGGCAGGTACATCTCAAACTACGACGCTAAAACAAACCTTTTACTAATCGGCGACTCCAACATTGACCTAAAAACCATTTCATCTTACAGGGACACTTATTTACAAACACTCAGCGAGCGCGGATTGATGTGCGGAATTTCAAATTATACTAGAATTGAAACAAGAAAAAATAAAGTCACTAAATCTTACATAGATCATATATTTGCGAGGTTCCCCACTTCAGATCCGTACTCGGCTGTTTTAGACGTTGCACTAGCCGACCATCGGGGCATAGTGCTTACGTGCCTTGACGACTCGCCACCCATACGACGAGTACAAGGTGATAAACAAAAAACTACTTTCGATGATACCATTTTTAGTAATGAGGTGAACGTTACAGATTGGGAACAGACAAATAACATGAGTTCGTCAAATGATATACTTTCATTTATAAAAAAAATCGTTCCTAACAGCTATAAAGACCGCGACTATTAGTAGGTCTGTTAGGTATTCTAGAAATCGTAGGAATATGCCTATAGTCCCTTGGATCAATGGTAATGTTACCCGATTATGTGAAAAAAGGGATTACTTGTTTAAGCTTTGGAAAAATAGCTCTTTTGATCCTAAAATTAGACTAGTATATAATAAAACTAGAAATAAACTCCATAAACTAATAGAATCAAAACGAAATACATACTATCTTAATGAAATACAAAATAACTTTAAAGATACAAAAAAAGTTTATAAAATCATTAACCAGATGTTGGGACTAGTAACATTATCGATTGACGAGGCGATACTGAAGGCTTTTGACGGACAGGGCCTTAGCTCCAAAGCGATAGCTAACAACTTCGCAAATAGCTTTGAAAAGGCAGTAAAAGACATTGTTCCTCGATGCAGCTTAAAATTAACCAATTCACTAACTTATCGGAGACCTGTGGATTCTAGTATTCTGTTCCAAACAGTTTCTCAGGACAATGTAAACAAAGTCATTAAGAGACTGAACTCACATAAGGCTCCTGGATCTGACGGTATTAGAGTGGCTGATCTAAAAGTGGTTGATAAACACATATCCTTACCCATTGCTAACTTAATTAACCGCAGTATTGCGTCTGGAGAATACCCGACGACCTCAAAATAGGCTGTGTGGCCTGTTTTCAAAAAGGGCAAACACGACGATTACTCCAACTATCGACCAATCACTCTGCTTTCTAGTATTGATAAAATAGTTGAAAAAGTTATCAGTGAGCAGATTTATAAATATTACCGAAAGCACGAAGTCATAAACAAAAACCAGTACGGATTTCAAGCGGGTAAAAGTACTACGGACCTTCTATGTAAGATTACAGATGAGGTAAACGAGCATTTGAATCATAAAACATTTGTACTGGCCTTGTTTATTGATTTTTCTCGTGCCTTCGACACGCTACAACATCAACTCTTAATAAATAAACTGGATGATTGTGGTATCCGGGTTCTTTGCTCAATTGGTGTAAAATTACCTCCAAAATCGTACATTTACGGTTAAATTTAATAACTCGTTCAGTGACCTAAGATTGTGACAGAAGGCTGCCCAGGATCAGTCCTTGGCCCGTTGCACTTTATCTTATGTCAACGAAATGGGTAACTGTCTGAAACACAGTTCCTGTTACCAATTCGCAGACGATACATGTCTTCTCGTCTCGGGTAGGGATATCTCAAATGCGTGTAATGCTCTTCAGGCCGATTTGGATATGTTGATACGATGGTGCCATGACGTTGATCTAGTGTTAAATGCCGATAAAACCAAACTCATGATTATCAAATCCCCATACATGAGGTATCCTACTCCAAAACCATTAATTGTTCATAATCACGACTGCCTCCATCAATTAGGAACTTGCCAATGTCCTACAATCAGTTGTGCCCACACAAAATACCTCGGTCTTATAATTGACTCAAAATTTAACTGGGGCCACCACATTGAACATGTGTGTAATAAGTTGCGTCAGTTTCTAGCCAATATAAAAATCTTAAAAAATCGCATACCCTTCAAAGTAAGACTTATGCTTTACAACTCTCTGGCTGAATCTTATATTCAGTATGGCTTGTCAAGCTATGGTCGGACGTTCAAATCATGTTTAACCCTATAGTTGGTAAGAATATTTTTGTAAATATTCGTTGTTCTTATATATATTGGATCTTGCGAGTTGTTAAAAACATATAGAAAATATTAAAAAAAATCCAACATATATAATTTTGAAATATAGCATGTATTTAAATGCACATTGCTAGCTTTGTCGAGCTTAGGCTATCATAAAAGCGTGTATCTTTAAATGCACATTGCTAGCTTTGTCGAGTTTACGCTATCAAAAGCGTGTGCATTAAAATATACTTGCCATGTGCATGGTTAAATAAAATATGCTTTTTTTATCCAATCAATGTTTTATTAATATGTAATATATTATAAAAAACTATCTGTTTTGCTTATATTGCCCATATTATTATCATAATCATTTAAGAGATCAAAAATAAGTAAAAAAACATCAACAAATTCAACTTTTACCTTTAGATCAAGTCAAATCTATATTATCTTTGTTGTTAAACAATTATCACAAACTATAGTTACAACTATTTATCTATTAAGTATCGTATGTTTATTTATAAAGAAAAAATGCTACTAAAATAAGAGATCAACAATCAGTATTAAAGATATCAACAATCGTAACCTTTAAATCAAGGCATCACATGGTAAATAATGCTAAATAATCATCACAAATTAAAAAAAATATAATATTTTATATAGTTAAGGACTTTTAAAAAAAATGTAGTTAAAACTAGGTTTAGTAAAAAAATTAGGCTGACTTAGTGTGATAATCAAAAAAACAATTACGACCCTCTACTAAACAAAGACGTACATTACATTTCACACATATGAATTTAGTCTGACTTTTTATGCATTTCTTGCATCTGCCTTTACTTGCAAAAGATGGCATGTGCCCAATTAGGTCCAATCGGCCATAGTCAGATGTTTGTGGTGTGACAAAATGCGCACCTCTAGAAGTATTAGCAATCTCCTTTGTTCTTTGAAATGTGTTAAGATCATTACTTATAGCACATCGAAAAACTTTGAGTTTCATATGCTTTTTACCTTTGTTTTCACGACGATAGATGAGCCATGCATTATTAACACATATGTCAAGAAGCTGTGAGCATAAAGGAATATACCAACGATGTGCTCGCATTTCAGTCCGATAAAGTGCAACAAGCATATCTGCAAGATCCACACCTCCCATATTATTGTTATATTCTTTAATTATGTTGGGACATGTAACAGGGTTTCTGCTTTTTGTGTTTTTGCAATATCGCAACACTTGTTGCACTGGTTGGGAGTGAGTGTACGTACTTGCCGCAGTGACACATTTAGTGTCAAACCATTTAACTACCGCTATTTTGCATTCATTAGAAACGACCTGGGCAAAGATCCACGGCCTCTTTCTTTAAGTTTTTATCAGTCGGCAGTTTAGCTGCAGCCCCTCGAAGTCTATTTTGCCTTATAGTCCCTAAAGCGAAGATGCCATATTCATTTCTCAAATGCTTCAGCAACTCCAGAGAAGTGAAAAAATTGTCGAAGTACAGCACTGAACAAGCTTGTTGTTTGATTGTCTTGGATAAAGCTAATACAACTTTTGCGCCTAAACCCATGCCATTTTCATCTTCCGTAAAATCATGATAACGAAAAGTATCCTCCACCGTATGCCAAAAGTCATAAATAATACCGGATACTCCTGCGCGAACGAATACTTTGAAACCCCATTTACAGGATTTATTTTAATGTATTGTTTACGTGAACCAGCTCGTGTACCTTTATAAGGCACCATCATTTCGTCAATGCTGAAACGATTTTCCTCTTCAATTTTGAGACAATTACGGCGTATACTTTCTAAAAGATTTCTGACTTTAAAGTACCTGTCTCCATCATCTTGTAAATTATTAGCAAAGTGTAAATATCTTCGGATCTGTTGAAACCGTTTTAATGGCATTATGTTAGCAATTTTATTGTAACGCAGCGTTTACACCAATAATCTGTGTAAGCAGGCATGTTTACTACACCCATCAATAAATGTATCGCAATGAAATCCCTTATTTCATCCGTTGTGACATTAAGTGGTGTGCTTTTTGTTTGCATGTGATACAAATTAGTTTGCTGGACAATCAATTCTATAAGGTCATCGTCAAAGAACATCCGAAAGTACTCTAACGGTGACCTAGATTGCAGTGATGGCGGGAACATTCTAACTTCAATATCTGCTTTACCTTTAAACGATTTCGTACAAGTCCATTTTGTATCTATTCGCTTTACGCGTACAAGTGCCTTTTTGACAACAACTGTAGTTTTTTTCTTCGATCGAGTGCCACCAGATGGAGATGCAATGTTAAAATCATTTCGACCAGCTAATGGTGAAATTTGCGAAACGTTGAAAGCTGGTATAGATGAAATATTTGTAGCCAGTGGACTTTGGTGTTTCATTTGCTGGTTTGGCTATCTGAAGCAGTTGGAGCTGAAACTGAAGCTAGTATAGACGGTGAATCTGGACCAAGATAAGATGGGGTCGATACTTGATGACATGAATTAATATTCGAGTCAATCACTGACGAGCTTACAGTTGTTATGAAAACAGTATCTTCACCACTATCCGAAAGTAAATGAAGATTTTCAAATGAAGATCCTAGTGATGGTGGTTCTGAACTTACATCAGAACCCTCAAAATCTTGTTTTTCACAATTTGCGTGCATAATAAACTTCATCTTCAGAAGAATCACTGTTCTCGATGTCGGAACCAGCACCAGACTTAGGCACTAACGCCAAAATTCTGGCTGTTCTTGCAGAAGACTAGAACAAAAGAATATTATTAAATAACCAACCAAAATAAATAATTAATTTCATTGTTATCCACAATAATATATTAAAAATAATTGCCTCAAACTGGCAATGTATCCACAAATGCACACACACAAATTCAAGAAATCTGTTGTTGTTGGCAATGTGCATTTAAAGGTACATGCAGAATGACACGAAAATTAGACTAAGAAAAGTAAATTTAATTAACAAAATTTACAGTTCACTCGAAAGAATGTGTTATTACGTACTATTTCTAGCAAGTTGTTTTCATTTTATAGTTAAATGATAGGATTCCAAACGATTTTACATTGTATGTCGTAGACGCCCGCGCACGCTCTGCCATCTTGTGACCTACTGTGCGTCCTGGTGTTGCCACTGCTCATCAATATTTTTTGCCGTAAGATATGGGTATTACACTACACGAATGTAAACAAAATAAATGAAAAATATTCTTGATTTTTGCCTAGGATTTTTACAAAAAGTGTGCATTTAAATGCACATCGTCAAATATAGGGTTAAAACAGATCTATGATCTTCAATTTAGAATTCTTAAAACTATGGTCGGACGTTCAAATCATATTTAAAACAGATCTATGATCTTCAATTTAGAATTCTTAAAAATATTGTATCCCCAAATATGCTTGTAATAATTGATGATGGTGAAAATGCGATTTTTAAACATTGTAAAATCTTACCAGTTTATGACCAAATTAAGTTCATGTTATTAAAACAATATTTCTTCTGCGATAATATAAAGTCATACATAGAACAACCTGTACGTACGCGCGCTATGACACAAAACCGGCTCCGGCACATCACTGCTAATAATGTGTATGGGCAGCGGACGGCCGCTTACCAGATACCGCATTTAATAAATAACTTACCTTTCGATGTACGCGAAAAAATATCACAACAAAATATTTAAACTAAACTCAAAAGCTTTTTCCTATCTAAATTATAATTACCTACTATATCTACTTACTTAGCAATAACGTACCTACCTACCTAGTTCTTACTTTTACCTTGCTACTACAGACTTTTTATTTTTATTTTTATTTTATTTACAACTACTGACTTTAACTAAGTTGTTAACTTACATTCTTAGTCTTTATATTCCTACTATACCTACTACCTACTTACATACCTAAATACTTACTTAGACTGTGTTTGGTACATAATATGCTAACTTAAACTAATTATTTAGCATCAAGTCAAACCTCCGTGGTTTTTTAGATGTTAATTAGACCTATATCTGTATTTTTTTTGATCTGATAAATAAATTTAAAAAAAAAGTTAGCTGAAGTGGCAATTTGCCGGCCATGTAAATCGAAAACCAACTATAGTGTCAATACGGAAGAAAAGTTGTGGTGACAGCTTCGTGCTGGCAAGTTGAGTGTTAGATGACCCCCCACTAGATGACACGACCTGATGAAAACGCAGGAAGTCAATTTTTGGTTCAAGACCGTGCTTTGTGACAATATATGAGGGAAGCCTATCAGCTGTAAACTTGTGATGGGCTGTAGTGATAGTGAGAGTGATAGTAAATTGAAAACATCATTTTATTATAAACATTATTTTCTTTACTATACATTATAAGTCAAGCTGATGCTGATTTATAATGCAAGCTGATATAGGGTAATAATACAGTCTTGGATAGTAAAACAAACTCACCCAGTAAAAGCTTAAGCTCTCTTCTCTTGAAGGCACTCACGTCATAGTCTAACGGAAAAACTGATGCAGGCAAATTATCCCAATCTTATATTGCACGCATGCATAAAAATTGAAATAAATAAAATGAATTACTTAAAGCCCAGAACATAATTCTCTGCTCAGTAAGCTACACATTTAATGGCGACATTGTAATAGAATCCATTGTCTTATTTTGTCCGATAGAAGTCGAAGAAATTGGTTAATGTGAGAAAGATCTTATGGCTTTCGATAGACCTATAATTATTTACACTAGGCGTAAAATACCCAGACTGGCGAGAGAGAGAGAGAGAGCAGCGTCAAGGGTGTTAAACGTCTATTAATGTGATTGCCAAGCGTGATGAATAAGGGAAATATTCCCTACAATGGGATAAGCCCATGTCCATCGGTGGACATTTACGTGGTAATGAATTATAGTTTTTTTTTTACCCTTATAAGATATAGTCAGTAATTCATTCTTAGGGCAATGTTTACGCTATTACAATAAGGTCCCGGAAAGTGTACAGGCTCTCTCTATTGCCAAGTTTAAATATTTTGTTAAGCTGAAACTGTATAAAAGTAGTTATTATAATATAAATGGATACATGGTTGATAATAACCCCTGGGAATGAGGTGGTCGCTTCCAAGCAGTTTCTAAAATAAATTTTATAAATAGTTTGTACAACCATTAATGTAAAATTTACTTTAAAAAAAAGTCCCGCTGGGTTTCTTGCTGGTTCTTCCCAGGACAGAGGTTTTTTTTTCGAACCAGTGGTAAAGTACAAAATGACTTTCAATAAGAATTACACATGTGATCTATATTGAATTAAAAAATATTCTATTCTATTCTATTCTATTCTATTCTAAGGATGACAAACAAGCACACAGTCTACTTGATGGTAAGTCGTTGCCGTGGCCCATAGACATCTACATCTATCCAAGATTATGAATCTCAAAGGTCAATGACCGCTCATTAAAGCTGCATAAATGCACTTCGCAGGAAATCTATCCGCATATTTTAAACGTTAAAAAATCGAATAAATGAACCTACATATATGTTTATATTAATTTGATAAAATATATTATATAAAAATATATTACTTTGACTTTGACAGCTTAAATTTTTCTTGTTAATGTAATCCTTTCTATTACAATAAATGTGTACAATAAAGTATGAATAAATCGATAAATCAATACTCTAGAATTCTTACCGCTGAGCTACCAATAGAGAACCACATCCAGAACAAATAGAAAAAAAAAACTTTTTAGCTGCACAATTATTTTCATAACTATCTTTTTACTTATTCCAGTCATAGTAAGTCATAAAAGGTAAGGTCGTTGAAAAAGTCATGTGTGGAAACGTATCATTAGTTTTTGCAATCCAATATAACACCTTTTTCGATGTCATTCTCATAGAAACGATAATAAAATAAAGTCAGGTGTCTAAAAATAAAAGGAAAATGGAAAATTCGTTTTAACTTTACTCCACACGGTATGGAAATGGCTACGATAGAGGCGATTCATATTGATTGAAAACAAACGGAACATTTTGTTTCGCTATAAAAAATAGTCGTTTTATTTCAATTAAGCTGGTCACGCCAACGCGCACATGTGTATTTTTGTATTTTTAAGTTGATGTATTTCGTTGGTTAGGTTGGCTGACACAACACTCCCTTCCCCTATCTTCCCTTTCCAGTACATACTTGGTGTGGCATAGGTCCTCCGAAAGACGAGTCGTCGACGTGATCCGCTAGAGGGAGGATACGCGTGTCGTCAGCGCGAACAGCTGGAGGGAGGACACCCAGTCGTCGACGCGCGCTACTAGAAGGAAGATGGCGAAAATTGTATAGAACACTGCGGCCATTATCGCTGTCAACATAGCTCATCGTGTCAACGAGTCGTCAAGAGATTCGAGACACCCCGCTCTTATCAAGGTACTGTGCTTTAACCATCCTTTAATGAACTGTCTTATTTTTTGTTCCTTAATCCGCAGCAGTACATCTCCCTTCGTGTCAGCCAACGAATTAAATCAACTTTACGCAAAGTATATTGAATATATACCGCACCGCTGCATCCACCATTCTCTTTTGGTTCCTTCGATCACCGCTGATACAGTCCATTTAATTTTAGTTCCTACGAGCCGGCTTGCTGATCATTATATTTTGGTTACCTCGAGTTGGAATGATTGAATTCATAAATGTAGAAACCCATGTTTTACGGTTTAAAACCTTTTTATTCACAATGTGAAGTTGAATTATTTAAAAAAATTGTTAATATTATTGAATAAATATAAAAAGTTAAAAAAAGATATAGTCATTATACGACGTCGTACGTCTTACATCTGGGTACAAGCCTCTTCTCACTTCTGAGAGAGTTATAAAGCATTTAGCGGCTCCAATGCGTGTTGGCGTCTTCACGTGTATTCAAAATATTAAATTTCTCAGACACAGAGGTTTTCTCACAATGTTTTCCTTAACCGACGAACATGTGGTAAAACAGCTTTTAAAATTGCAATTAACAGCGCTGAGGGGAGAAGTTGAACCCGGGTTGGAACCCAGGGAGAACTATGTTTAGCAGTGAACTTTTATAGGTTGTAACGGTAACGGAGACAGTATCCGAATTACGAATAATAAAATAAAAAATTACCAGTCCTGAGCACTCAGGACTGGTAATATTTTTTTATCAGCCACCTTGAGTGCGCCGCTAAAAGCATTGCATTCAATGGTGTGTTTCTAAGGCATTTCATCTGACCTTGAGATGGTGACTAGGCGTCGCCCACATCCCACTTTGCATTACAGTATACTAGAACAAAATCTACTACTGAGTTTGCACCTATGTCACTCGCGTTAAAATTATTGAATACTTATTATTGGCGAAAAACGGACATTTTCAGATACTGCCAAGCAAAGTTTAAAGAAGCCATGCACAGGGTATGTAAAGACTTTCATGATTATTATATTCAAAGGCAAAGGAGGGACCTCCTCGAATGCACTCATGATAAATGGTGCAAGTATGCGTGCGTAACAAAATAAAATACAAGGTTTAATTAATTAACAAACTATTATTCTTCCTTTTACAAAATCTCACAACATATAATAATCAATTACTGTCCGTTAGTCTCCCTAAACTTAACCACAGCTCGACCGATTTTGATGAAATTTTTTGTGTGTAATATGGGTTAGATTCACATTTACGTCCAGTAGGTGGCACTGTTGTCGAGATCTAGAAATCACTCGTGCAAAGACGGGGTGGAACACTAGTTAACAATAAAAATTCAAGAGAATATTATATTAGTTAGTAGTTCGTCGCAAATACATAGTACGTTGCCCGATGATGTTTTTTCTTTAAAATGGCAAAAATAAATGTGGAGTAATTATCTGTGCGGCCGGTCCCAACGAAAACTAGACATTACCGAGGAACTTTATTATATCGCACGAGCGTGTGCACAAGAAAAATGCTCTTTCTATTCCCTCATTCTCATAGCACGGTAAAACGGCTATCCGACACGATCGGAGTGAGATCAGGCATAGGATCAACGGCTTTACGTGCTTTCCGAGGCACGGTGATAAAACACCATCAACTTCCTGAGTCCAGGCTGCCACTGAGAATTTTTTGTGAGAAAAACCAAATAAATGATTTCGGTCCAACCCAGAGCTCGAACCCTGGACCACATGATAAGCAGTCGCACTTACGACCAACGCGGCAGTCGCTGGTCTGGTCTCTAAAAGAAAATCTTATTTACATTTTGGACATTTAACTAAACAAAAGAGTAAGTGGGATTTAAAATTCGACAGTATGCAGTGAATATGTCATATATATATATATATATATATATATAACTGGATGCCGAAATATATATATATATATATATATATATATATATATATATAGTTTGAATACGAAGATTCTATACTTCTATCAGTAAAATTTGTCATTGTCGATTTACTGCTCCAAGCAGCTCTTTGCATAAAAAGTAGAGAAGATATACTCCCATTCATTTTCAGCGCTTGATTCATTTGGATCTTTTAGTTTAGCGTCGCAAATTCCGAAATAAAATATAGACCATGTTCCTCGCATTGACAGATTCATTATTAGCTCGGAATACTTTGTTTTATTGTTCCGTAAATTATTGTGTATGACTTTTTTTATTTATCACAGTAACCTTTCAACTAAATGACAACAATATCCTCCTTCGAATAACTGTTTTATTTTTATCTTTTCTTCGAATTAGGTCATCGCTTAATCTACAGTATCAGAGAAATTCTCTAATATTGTAGAGGCTTATTACATACATAAATTACATAACATGGATGAACTTCTAAATCTGGAGTCTAGAAACTTGATATTTAGAAGGCCGATATTTGGGAATTAAGCCGACGGCCAGTAGCGCAGCCAATCGCTTACCGTAAACTTGCGGTCATTCCTTGGCCTTATAGTGAACGTTCCTGGGGTTAGGGTTGTTGATTTTCATAAACGTATGTTGATTAGTGGCCTTACCTCCTGCTAAACAAAATTAAAACTGATTAAAAATACAAATGCTTAACAATATAAACTATTTAAAATGTATTTGTTTAGATTAAGATAATATAATTACATCAAAATATTTATGTATAGCATTTATCATCATCATAGACATAGACATGCATTTATTCAACAACATACACTCATACAGTTTTGATACAGAAAATAAAATGAAACATAAAAACATAAAAGATAAAATCTCTGTCGATTTCTCTGGTTCTGCTGTGGGTGTCCTTAATATAAAGTCTATTATCTCGCAGAGAAACTCCTAACATAGCCCACGCCATATCTCGCTGAGCGACCTCATATGACCAGCATATATTTTTTTTAAATACGGCATACAGGATAACTCTACTATAGATTTCTATTAAAAAATATTTCATATCGAAAACGCCATCGTTTCATGCTTAACTATAAAACACTATCACACATGCTTGGCTATAGAACACTATCGGTATTACAAAATTTTACATTTTGCTCATTTCAAATTCATGTTTTAATTGAGTTGATGTGCAACAATGATTGTGTCAACTCGTATTTCCACGAAGACTTTGAATTGATATCAAAATAAGGAAGTTAGATGATAACAAAGAGCGACGCGATCATTTTCATTATTATATAACTTTAATTTCACGAGCAGTCCATTTAGCCCATTAATTTACATTAGCGAGACTGAGAGACTGAGAAATTAATGAATTCACATCTGTCCGCATAATGTTTATGTATAAGTCAAAGGGGTAAATTCCAATGTATTTTAATAAACTTAGATTTAAAACTAAAAGAAATATGTTAAGGTAAATATTAAATAAGTGAAACAATAAATCGAACCACGAATAATATCTAAAATCTGAAGGTAACCCAGTTGAAATCAGTACGACATCAGGACGTCAAATATTCAATCCACGGTGCCCATGAATGACCTTAACCGAAACTACGATATTTAAAAATAAGTTTAATTTGTACACCACACTTTCACCGAATACCAGCGTTAAATAGCAGCTTGATTCTGTTGATGTTGATTCTGTTACTTCTCAGGGGTGACAACGAATCTGCATTTTGATTCTTAATCAAGGATGGATGTAAATGTTTATGGGCCACAGCATCCTCTTACCATCAGGTGGACTATGTGCTTGTTTCTCAGCCTTGTTCTATAAAAGAACACTAAAAATGTAGTAAAATTAATATATTCATTGTGTAACAATACTACATATCGAATGCAAATATTATATGAAATCATTATCCAAGAAGAAACTTTTAAAGGTAATTTGTTTAGGAAAAACTCTATCTTAGAAATAAAAATCCAATGTGTTTCTTTTATTATCAATTTTACTTTATAATATTATACAAACAACAAAAAACCCGCTGGTATTTATTTTCAATAATTTTACTTTAATATTAACGTGCAATGGCTGTATAAGAATATACACCACCCCATATCAACCCGTGGATGTCGTAAGAGGCGACAGAGGGAAACAAATCAGGAGATAGGCAGCAGGCGTATTCCTAATAACGACTAAAAATTTAATGAACTGCCAAGCGTGGCAACTATGGAAAATATGGGGGATATTTTCCATAGTTGCCACTATGGAAAATATACTGCTATGAGGCAATTTATGGGGGAGGCATATGTTTAGCAGTGGACCTTAATAGGTTGTAACGGTAACGGTACTATAATTATAATGTTGTACAATTAAATATAAACACAATTAGAAACACCATGATGGATCTACTTCATGAATTTTTTTATACTATATAAATTAATGTATAGAATAGAATAGAATAGAATAATTTTTTATTCAATATAGATTACATGTGTAATTCTTATTGAAAGTCATTTTTTACTTTACCACTGGTTCGAAAAAAAAAACCTCTGTCCTGGGAAGAACCAGCGAAAAACCCAGCGGGATTTTTTTTTTAAATTAAATTTTACATTAATAGTTGTACAAACTATTTAAGTACAAAATTTATTTTAGAAACTGCTTGGTAGCGACCACCTCATTCCCAGGGGTTATTACCAATCATGTATTCATTTATACCATAACAAGCTGTTACCCGCGGCTTCGCCCGCATGGTCACTGGGAAAGGAACTATCCATTGCTTTTTGAATTGAAAGAAAACTGAGTTTTATAGATTTGTCAGAGATGCAGCCATTAAAAGGAAACTGAGCAAAATTGATTCGTCAGCCTATTTAAATGTTTTGAAACGCAGCGTATAGGAAAGCATGAAAATAGCCTGTTTATTCCAAATGGAAATGGGATATTTTTTTAATTAAAGGAAACTGAGCATAATTATCCGTCAGGGATGCAGAATTTTGAAAAGAAACTGAGCTAAATTAATTCGTCAGAGATGTAGTTTTCTGAATTGAAAGGAAACTGAGCCAAATAAAAGATCCGTCAGAGATGCAGCCTTTTGAGTTGAAAGGAAACTGAGCTTAATAGGTCCGTCAGAGATGCAGCATTTGGAATTGAAAAGAAACTGAGCTAAATAGGAAATTTTGAATTGAAAGGGAAGATCTGTGGGAATTCTGATTAATTGATTGTGGGAATTTTGGAAAAAAAACTAACTGAACACTATTTTAAGACGCTACTGTACACAATGTTATATGTTTTCCATTCGGGGAAAGAATGTGGAATTCTGGGCATTTGACACACGCGAACATGCTACATACAGCTGACCATGAGAGAAGCACGGTTTTCTAAGTTGACCCCCTGCCTGTAACGTTTGCCCTTGCGCTTTATTAATTGTCATTGCAAAACTGAGATTAATAGGGAACTGCAACCTTTTGAATTGAAAAGGAAGATCTGTGGAATTATAGGGATCCGTGGTATAATAACATTTCACCTTTTCCTACGCCTGTCAAAATTGTAGCACCGATTATGTTCCGTCCAAGATGTGTCACACGCAGCCTTGTCCCGTTACATAACCGAGGAGCATCTAAATTTCGCATTAGCGTGACTGGGACGCCTAATTTTAATTGAAGCTTATGTGAGGGCACACCTGACAACTCTAGAGAATTTAGAAACTCTACGGGATATGAAGTGCTCTGTTCTGTGTCCATAACTGTGTCTACTGGCAAATACTCTGTTATTTCTCCTGCTACTTTGCTTAATATATCTGAATTTATTTTGTTAACGCTCTCATTTTTTGGTGCAAGAATCGCCCTTTCACATAACCATTTGTCATGTTGTTCGTTAAATCTGAATAAACGCTCGCAATTAATTCAGAATGACTCTGTACTAAATTAAAAAAATCTCTCGTCAATTTAACGCAGCCCTCAGCATCCGTTTCCAACCGCCCATCGCCAATTTTTAATAGTGTGTCAGCATAGTTTCCAGCAATGATATCATTATACAAATTCACTCTCATATTCGTAGTTAAACTGAATTTTGTCACCTTGTTCCATAAAATAGACGACTTGAGGCATGATTTAATTTCATCTGCAGGTGAAAAACTGGTGTTCATTGTATGTCATGTTCGCGTGTGTCTGCTGTAACCTTCGCAAAATATCTTCCGCCATGTACTCTTTATATTTGTCCCACAATTTATGTGCATTAGATAGCCCGCAAGATGATAATATGAGAGTTGCATAAAGATCCCTAATTTTGGTTGGTGACTGGCACTGCACAGTTTCGTCCATGGTTTCATCCCAGTGATTATCGTTTTCTAAAAGATGCAGAGCTTCAAATGCTTCTCTATAAGTTGCGCATTCCTGACCGTTGACAGTTTTAAGGTCTTTATATACTGTAGGACCCCGAACATGGTGCAGCAGCAATTGTAAACAGAAACATTCAAAATTAGTTACATGGACGGTATTCACACGACCAAGGGCATCTGATGACTTTACACCGGGCCAATTTGCAACAGGCGCGCATTGAATACGGCGTTTCCACTCCTTCCTGGATGTGTTCCAAGTATAATAGCGGGGGACTTCAGAATATAACAACGTTTTTGCAAAGGGGTCGGTTTGACAGTTGAAAGAAGGCTGTTAGTGTAATTTTTGGCGGTGATGCAATTCTTTCTTGGAAATTTCTTTCGGTGAAATATACACGCTCTCCATTTTCTAAGTGCACAGCAAGGTGAGTAACTGTTGGGTGCCTTTCGTGTAAAGGGAAGCCAAGGAGACGCCACGCTGCCTCGTTACTGCTGACATAACGCCCTGCTTGAAAGGTCTGTACTTCATTAACGGGATTTGCCTCACCTTCATTCCTGAGATTAAATATTGCTTGGTCGCTTCCTTTATTTATATACTTACAGATATACTTGATTGCGCGGACAGAGCTACATGCTTGAATACATGAAGCACTGCACCTCTCCGAAAATTTTCCCTTTGTTAATTACATACATTAATTTTTGTACTTTTAATCTAAATACTCTAGCAACTAAATCGTGTCTGTCAGTACTTTTTTGGCCCGACATTAGCTCCTCGGTTATTTCTTTCCATGTGGGATTGCAAGTAAAAGTGACAAAAAGATCAGGTCTTCCGAAAGTTCGTACATAGGCGAATGCGTCTTGTGTGTACTCATGTAGGTAGCGGGGACTGTTAACGAATGATGAGGGCAGAATTACCATTTTACCTAAATCTCTGGGGTTTACATTGGCGTCGCTAGAAACTGCATCTTATAAATGTATATAATTCTCAACGCGCAGCTTTTTTTTTTGATTTAAAGATATATAACGGAGACGTTCACTTTCTACCTTCACATACATGTCTACCAAAAATTGATGAAAAAATTGCCTACACCGGGCTAAGAGGTTAAAATCATTTTCTCGCAACATCATATGATACGCATAAAAATCCATACATGATACTTTTTTGTTCGGAGAAGGCTCCTTTGTGACCGGGTTAAAAGGTGGAATTTGAAAATGATAACCCTCTTGTCCTTTGCAATAAATCAATGGGTATTGCAGAGCGTCATAAAACTTGTGTGTATCGGCTACCCGTTGCAACGTATCATCACGTGCTCGCAAGACAATGTCTCGTGAAGAAAATTGATCACCACTAATTACGGCTGCTATTTCGTTTATCAAAGGTGCATTGTAGTGCCTTTCATGCTCTCCTCGAGGGGTCCAATCTGCGTGAATGACGACTTTATAATCCTCTTCAGGTAGGTTTTCTAAAGCAGTTTTAAATGTTTTGACTAAAATGTTACGTTCATGCAAGAATTTTTGAATTTTGAACACTGTGTCTCTTTCAACTCCCTAGATAAATTGGCAGCGACGGTCTACCTCAATTTCTTCGTCACCCATAAAATATACTTGTAAAAATTAATTCTGTTCGTTATCAGCTGGAAAAAGTGAACCTATTCTATGATAAATTTGCCCTTGCACCGTAAATGTAGGTGAAAATCCCGGCATTATTATTTCCCGGTCAACTCCGAAGGACTTCATTTGAAAGCATGAGTTATATTTCCGGATCCTGTTTAAAAAGCGCCGTGACTCATTAGCATCATATAAAAAGAGAATTTTCAAAGGTTCTTCTGGTTCCCCAAGTAACGGAAGAGACACTTTGGCATTGGAACAGCACATGCCTGCGGTCTCGTCTTTCCATTTTAAAGCGCTGCAAAATCGACACGCCTTGTCCATCAGTCCGATAACAACTAACCTGTGATTTTTATAATCAATCAACGGATCATAATTGAATGCTGCGTCATTAAAAACCGACCAATTGTTTCTTTGAAAATTTTGTCGACTTTCAGCTTGGAGCCTGTGTCTGTTCTGGTGTTTCAGATGCCCTTATAGTAGATTGACGTTCAGCTTGCTCAATGAGTCTGTGTTGAGTTTCATCAGGTGTTTCCGCGGCTCTTAAGGTGGCCTGACGTTCCGCTTGTTCGAATAGCCTTTGTTGACTTTGAGCAGGTGTTTCAATAGCTCTTAAAGTAGATTGACGCTCTGCCTGTTCAAGACGCCTTTGCTGACTTTGATCAGGTGTTTCAGTAGCTCTTAAAGTAGCTTGACGCTCTGCCTGTTCAAGACGCCTTTGCTGACTTTGAGCAGGTGTTTCAGTAGCTCTTAAAGTAGCTTGATGCTCTGCCTGTTCAAGACGCTTTCGCTGACTTTGAGAAGGTGTTTCGGAAGCTCTTAAAGCAGCCTGACGCTCTGTCTGTTCAAGACGCCTTTGCTGACGTTGAGAAGGTGTCTCAGATGCTCTAAAAGCAGCCTGACGCTCTGCTTGTTCTTGCCTTCTCAGTTCAGCATCTTCTAAATATTCTAGCGATCGAGCTAATCTTTTCGCTTGTCTTTGAGAATATACTCTTGAAAGGCTGGACTTACGTTTGCGAGGCATTATGAAGTAAGAAAAAACCTATTTATAAAAAAACGTCAAAATACCTAAAAGGAATTAAATTTCCTTTTAAATATTTTTAAAGCAAATCAAAATATCTAAAAGGAATAAATATTCCTTTTAAATATTTTAAATTAAAACAACAAAACCAATTCAAGACACAACACGAATCCGAAAACGATAGCCAAAAAAATCGAGTCAACTTAAACCAAATCACAAAACAAATCGCAGAAAACCGAAATCAAAGCAGTAGTCAATATAAATATAACCAACGAAAAAAGAAGTAAGTGTATAGGTACCGTATACACTATCTATACTATTAATATTCCTTTGAAATATTGTTAAACAACCTAAAACAACGAAAACCAATAAACGATTCTAAATAAACAAAATCCAAAATCAAAGCCAGAGTCTAAATATGTATAAAAGAATACCAACCAAATCAACAAAACCGATCCAAGAAAATACACAAATCCGAAAATGAAAGCCAATATAAATCCATTCAACCTTAACCAAATCACAAAGCAAATAACAAACAACCGAAATCGAAAGCAGGTAGTCGAATAAGCTACGAAATAGAAACAATTTAAGCGTATAGGTACCGTATGCACTATAAGTTGACGCGCGGCTCAACGGCGGGAGTTAAGTACATGTCAGGAAACATTTTGTTACCGCGTTTTAAAAACCTAGTAACGACATCTAGCGGAATCAATTTAAACTATGTATACGTTAGTTAATAAGAACTCTCAAGAATGATTTGTCTTATAATTTTGCACATTTTCTTATTGTAATACCGATTCATTCATAACCACATATAAGAACTGTATTCATTTCCGTTCAATAAATATTACTAAGGCTTATTAATAAGGCTTACTAAGAACTATTTCTACCATTGTTAAGTAATAGTTAGGGTGAAAGCGTGACAGGTGGTGATAGTATTTCTGATCCATACTTATAATCACGCCTGTAACCCTTGCAGGGTAGGCAGAGCATCAACGGATTACTTAATAATCCAGATATTCTGACCTTCTGTGTTCGTCCATCGTAACGTCGTCCGTCTTGTAGAATCACGGTGGCGCCAACTAGCTGAATTTAATTTTGCAACATATTCGATTTTCCACGGAATGATATGTTTTCCGCTGAAAAAAGTAGCCTATATCACTCTACAGCCATCGAACTATCCCCATACAAATAATCATGCCATGCCGACGCTCTGTTGCGACGTGAAAGAAGGACAAACTTGTGCAACGTATTCGATTTTCCCACGGGAATGAGATGTTTTACCGCGAAAAAAGTAGCCTATGGTACTCTACAGCCACCGAACTATCCCCATACAAAATCATGCCATGCCGACGCTCTGTTGCGACGTGAAAGAAGGACAAACAAACAAACAAACAAACAAACAAACACACTTTCGCATTTATAATATTAGTATGGATAACCCTTTTTATACAGTTTCAGCTTAACAAAACATTTAAACTTGGTAATAGAAAGAGCCTGCACACTTTCCGGGACCTTGTTGTAATAGCGTATACATTGCCCCAAGAATGAATTACTGACTCTGTGGAGTCGAGAAACTGGTATAACTAGCTTGTGTTTGTTCCTAGTGTTTACAGAATGTATATCACTTTTTACTAAAACTAACTTTGTTTTGTGAACATACATTAAATTTTCGTAAATATACTGAGAGGCCAAAGTTAATATATTTATTTCTTTAAATGTATCTCTAAGAGACTCTCTCGGTTTTAGGTTGTAAATAGCTCTATTGGCCCTCTTCTGCAAAACAAAAATAGTTTCTGAATCAGCCGCATTTCCCCATAGCAAAATCCCATAAGACATTATGCTATGGAAATAACTGAAATAAACTAGTCTAGCTGTCTCGACACTAGTGAGACCTCTAATCTTTTTTTACAGCATAGGCTGCAGAACTTAGTCTGCTTGCTAGTTTGGATATATGGGGGCTCCACTGAAGCTTTGCGTCGAGAGTGATGCCAAGAAAAACAGTGGATTCAACAGGGCTCAGTTCTTCCCCATTTAAAAACACATTGGTACCCAGATTTTTAACATTCGTTGTTGTAAATTTAATACATTTAGTTTTATTTCCGTTTAAATGTAGATTATTAACGTTAAACCAATGCACTAATTTTGATATAGCATTATTCACTTCGTCACATTTAAATGATTGACGTTTAAGTTTAAAAATCAAGAAAGTATCATCAGCAAATAATACTATATCATGATTATCCCCTACAAGGGAAGGTAAGTCATTAATATATACCAGAAATAGGTATGGGCTGAGAATCGAGCCTTGAGGGACACCCATTAGTACAGGTGACTCGGAAGAACTTTTACCATTGATAATAACTTTCTGCATTCTATTACTTAAATATGAAATAATAAGTTTAAGCGCTGCGTTCTTGACACCATAGTACTGTAGCTTCCTGATTAATGTCTCATGGTGAACACAGTCGAAGGCCTTGGAAAGGTCACAAAATATACCCAAAGCATCCTCCGAATTCTCCCATGCACAAAAAAATATGTTTAATAAGCTCAACTCCAGCGTCAATTGTCGAGCGACCCCTTGTAAAACCGAATTGATTTTTATGTAACAATTTTTTAATATTAAAGAAAATTAAGATCTGATCTGAAATTATTTTTTCAAAAAATTTACTAAATGTTGGTAGTACAGAAATCGGTCTAAAATTGGCGGGGTCTAATGTACTACCAGATTTAAATAAAGGTATGACTTTACTATGTTTTATTAAATCAGGAAACACACCAGATTCGACGCTTGTATTAAATATAGTATCTAAATAAGGTGCTATTATATTTATTATAGATAAAATAACTTTAACGGAAATCCTCCATAAGTCTGACGTTTTATTAACATCAATAGTTTTAAAATATTTAACGATATCTTTTGGCAATTCTCTATGGAATTTAAAAGTATTTGAACAAGCCTTTACATTTTCTTTAAGCAATGATTCGGCGACAGTAGGAGAAGAATTTAATTATTTTGTTGTCAAAAAAGGAACATCAGTAAAATGTTTCTCAAAAGCCATAGCAACTTTTTGATCAGATCGAGTTAAAGTATTGTTAATACTCAATTGAAAATCCGAGTTGCGCGGTTTGACTTTGCCCGTTTCACTATTTATTATTCTCCAGGTCATTTTAATTTTGTTAGATGCAGTTTTAATTTTGTTACTTAAATGTAAAGCCTTAGCTGTGGAGCACACTTTTTTAAATATTTTGGAATATGTTTTTACATAATCTCTAAATAACTTTCGCCTACTTTTATAAATTCCTACTGTCGCCCATTCATTAAATGATTTGCGACTGTTAAAAGAGAAAGTTTTAGAAGTAAATATTCTACTAAATTCACAAGTTATAATTTTAAATAACATACCATACAAATAATTAGCACTGTTTTTAAATAAAAGTGATGGAAGTCTTTTATTATATTACTTCTGAACCTCTCCAAGCGATGGTCATTTATTGGAACAAACACAACTTTCTTATTTTTCTGTTTTTTGTGTATGTGTGTATGTAAGGCAATGATACCAACTGTCCACAGTGATCTGAACTTGATATAAATAATTCATAAATCAATTTTGAATAATTGATTTATGCAAGGGCTTAATATCTGTAAAAATATTATCTATACAGGTCGCACTAGGCCCAGCAATACGTGTTGGTTCTAAGAATAAATTAACAAGATTATACGATTTAAACAATGAGCTAAACCTAATACTAATGGAAGAAGTTTCAAGGAGATTGATGTTAAAGTCTCCACATATTACAAAAGACTTGTTCTGTTTACTAAGTTTGAGCAAAACTTTTTCCACAATTCTTTCAAAATAGTCATAAGTAGCACATGGGGGTCTGTAAACACTTACAACGATGAGGTGCTCGAGCTCGACCCAAGCCATTTCTACAGTTCGCTCAACAGAGAGGCTCACAATATCCTTACGTTCTTTATATAATAATATAAAGCTGTTTACGCTTTCATATTTTTATATTCATAGGATTAAAAGTCTTTCTTTCGTTTTCTTTATAATTTAGACCGAAGAATATATATTTACTAAGATGAATATTTGTGGAATACAATAATGCTTTTTTTTAATCGTGTACTTGCCAGTATATCTACACAAAGAATCAAATATCGTTTCAAATCAAACTGTCGTACGATTGTAACGATCAATTTTTACTAAGTTTGCACAGAGTTAGATTTGTAGTCGACATTCCAACTTGAATCGCCGTTTCACGTAGTCTCTTATTCCCACGTCTCATTTCTATGTGCCAGTTTCTGACTGTTGCTTATACGATCTCTAGGCTCCGGTGCAGTATATCTCATTCTTCAATTGCGTTAGTAACAAGAAAATGCAGAGATTATAAACATTTTATAAGCGCCTTAAATATAAAAAAAATGTTTTAACAAACATTTTTTATATTAAAATTAGGCGCCATTCAATTTTAATCTTTTGTAAATGCCTAATATTCACCAGTTTGCAAATGCAAAATCTTCTCAAAAAAGAACCGACAAGAAACTCTGGAGTCTTTTTTAAAACCATGTTACAATTTCATTTAAAACTTATTATAAAATAATACAATGTCAAAAGTCTGTTTATATTGTATTTTTAAAATGTAATTTTTAAGAAAATAATATCAGTAGCCAGGATATTATCAAACTGAGATTAAGAATTATATACACAAATCGTTGTCCTCAATATATTGACCTATTTTATTTGGTATCCTATTGTTGCATTATATTTTGAGATATAATACAACAATTGGATATAAAATAATTGAAAATAGACTTAAAATCTCTACCGTTTTATACGAGCTTTTGTTTTTAATTAGACTAATAGACTGCGAGAACGCCAGGTTTTTTCAAATTACCTCAACTGGACTTCCGACATAATTATTACTACGGTCTAACAAATATAGCAGGGGCTATCAGCTCTTGTTTCACGAAACATAAAAGTTTTCGAGAACAAATAAAAGACAACGATCACCTATCACGTTGAAAGAGAAAACGATAAACAGTTTGTTCTCGTATTACCTCGATGGTTACGTGTAAAAATGCAAAAATTTTATTTTTTCCACAATATAATTAGGTGGTCCTGGTTGTCTAGCACTCCTTTTCTGCTTAGGAGTCGTCTGGGTAGGTACCAGTTGGTACTGGTTTTTAAACGTGGTAGAGCCACGCTGTAGGTATATTATGGTTGTAGTGTATAATAAGGTTGGGTCGGCTCGACCGTGTTAGGACCACGTTCTCACAGAATACCAGCATAAAATAGCAGCTTAATACTGCTGTGTTTCATATGGTGAGTGTAGAGATCCGGAAACTGTTTTACTGGAAACGAGGCATTCCATCTTAGTTCTCAAAGGTGACAACGCATCTGCATTTTGATTCTTAATCGAGGATAAATTTAGAGGTCGATAGGCCACAACATCCTATTTCTATCAGGTGGACTGTGAGCTCGTTTGTCACCCTTATTCTGTAAAAGAAAACGACCTACTTACATATTTTGCCGCAAAATAGCAGTGCCGACACTGCTGTGTTCCAATCTGAAGGGCTGATGAATTACAGGCTGTGAAGCATTCCATGTTAGTCCTCAGAAGTGACGCATCTCTAGCCTTTTTTACTTGAAGTTTGCTGCAAGTGTCCATGGACTGCAGTAACCACTTACCATCAGGTGTACTGTAAGTTCATTTATCACTTCAATTTTATATAAAAATGAGAACTTTCACAAAACGACCGGATCGCGTTTGTATCAGCCAAACTTCGATCTACACTAGTATTGTCAACTTTAGACAATCACTAAACATATTATTTAACAATATACAAAATTTTATTTTATTAATTTTTAATTGTTGAAACATTTATATACAATATTTATTACAATAAAAGAAAATAAAAACTAAAATTATCAAAAAGTCTTACTCCTTCCGTATAGTGCCATGAACGCTGGCTGGAGCTCTCTAAATACTACAAATAGATGTCTCAGCGTTTCCTCGATATCTGGAATAACGTTGCGGCGAATCCCCGTAGACCCCGTTTATCGAACCGGTCGTCTCGCTCGATCTGGCAGACTCAAAAGTCAAAGGACTATCACACAAAAGCAGTACACACCAGTACCTAGTGATAAAAAGAAAATATTAAGAAGGTTAGGGAGAGCGGCACATCTTGATACCGACAGTTCCCTCACTCGACGACGTCACCAGACGCCTCGATACCACTTCGGCTGTGAAACGCAGGGTCAAAACCCTCCCTCCCTCCACAGTCCCCCAACACGTATCGCCATCACTTAGAGCGGCAACCTTTAACCTTGGGTCAGCTTAGTGGATTCCTCTTCGTTCTCGTTCACCGTAGGTGATCAAGCCACGGCTATGATGGAATGGGCTATGTTAACCACTTATCATCAGATAAATTGTGTTAGCACTCCACTTAAAAAATATTGTTGCAGTACATTTGACGTTGCCTTATTCCTGTAATGCACTAGGCATAAATGTAAAGTAAAAAAATATATGTACCATTTCATCTTTTGTTACACACACCACACACAATATCTACCCTTGGATACTTATTTATTTCAATTTATAGAGCCATCAACAAAATATTAATGGCATTATTACGGAAAAAGAAACTTCATTATCCATACACTTCAAGTGGTATTAGTATTATGATGCCTTTTGTTTATGTTCATTAGTCTCCCCTCCATTAAATAAAGTTTCATATCAAACTCTTCGGCCATGTAATGGTCATCCAAGAATTACAACAAAATGTAGTCCTGAACCACTTGCTTCAATCGAGTTTCTGTAAATATGTATTTAATCAGATGTCACACAGTCCTAATCTCTAGATCCTTAATACCTTACATGGTATTGTGGATGCCCCTAATACCAGCCTCGCCCCTTATGCCAGCTCTTTCGCCTTTTTACTTCAAAAATAAGGTTTCTAGTGGTCTTAGTTACAAATATTGTCAGCTGAAAAATTCTTAGTAACTAGAGGAAAGTATAGTTCAACAATTACTACGCAGTTATACGAGTAAATCTATCAGTGTTAAATTTAAATTCAAAACATGTAAAGAAGGGATAACCCTAATTTTCCAAATTTTTTTGACAAGATTCTGGTCCCGATAAAATAAGGCAATTTCATTTTTAGGCTTTGCGAATTGCATGAATTTGACTATAGATATAGTCATGCGGTTATTTTGAATAAATTCATAAGTTTAATTTATATTCTTTTAGTGGGAATTAACGGGGTAATGAATGTAATTAGATATACGAAATGTATGGAGTGCATAATGTCAGCCGTAAGGCTTTTATTTGGTTTCGCGTAAAAATTAAAAAGTACCTAATTTCAACCATGTAATAGAAATCAGGGTTGTTATAAATTGTAATAAATATTATTAATTAGGACATAATTTATTTATAGACTTTAATTAAAACCAATTCGTCTATGTTATAAAATTGGTTTCCGATTTGAAACTTTAGTCATCATTACAGCACTTCACAAGTCCACTGCTGAACATAGGCATCCCCCTAAGGAACGCCTCAAAGCACGGTCCCGAGCCACCCGCATCCATTGACATTCTGCATGTATTATCAGGTCATCACTCCGTGGGGGACACCCTACACTTGCCTGCCGGGACGAGGCTGCCACTCGGGAACGTTTCTTACCCATCGGTTGTCGGTTCTTCGAGCTAAATGGCCGGCCCATTGCCACTTCAGCTTACTAAACCGTTGGGCTATGTCAGTTACTCTGGTTCTGCTGCGGATATCCTCGTTTTTAAGTCACGCAGAGAAACCCCGAGCATAGCTCTCTCCATAGCTCGCTGAGCGACCTTGAGCTTCCTCATACGGTCAGCAATGAAGGACCAGGTCTCAGATCCATAGGTCATCACTGGCAACACGTACTGGTTGTACAATCTAGTTTTGAGGTTTTGAGGTATGTCTGACGAGAAGATGTATCGTGATCTCCCGAACGCTGCCCAGCCGAGTGAATCCGTCGATTGACCTCTCGTTCGAAGTTGAACTTACCTAGTGGGATAATTTGTCCTAGGTTATCATACTCGTAATTGTTAACAACTTCAAGCTTATTGCTCCCACCAACTACCGGCATAGGTATGACATGGACGTTATACATGATTATTGTTTTGTCTATATTCAGGTTAAGACCTATCCGTTGAGAGACACTATTGATGTCATTGAGCATAGTGCTTAGGTCTTTCAGCGATTCTGCCATAAGGTATCCCTTCCAGTCCAGTAGCTTGAAAACGTCTTCTAATGCAGCGGTGAAGAGTATTATCTATATATATATATATATATATATAGAGTGACAAACGAGCACACAGTCCACCTGATGGTAAGTGGTTGCTGTGGCCCATAGACATCTACATCTATCCTTGATTACGAATCAAAATGCAGATGCGTTGTCACCCGTGAGGACTAAGATTGAATGCCTCGTTTCCAGTTAAAAGGGTCTCCGATTCTCTACACTCACCATACGAAACACAGCAGCGTTAAGCTGCTATTTTAAGCTGATATTCTGTGAGAGCGTGGTCCTTCCCCGGCCGAGCCGACTTATTCGTGCTACATCTATACCAGTAATATAGCTGCAGCATGGCTTTACCACGTAAGAATTATCACGTAAGTTTCTGGGATATAACGTCAGCCTGTCTTACACTTCTCTGCAGTTGGATGGGTTTCGTACTCTGGTGCTGTACTCGGAAAGCTATCATAGCCCTACTGTAAAAAACACTTCAGCACTTCAGTATACCGACAGTCAATTTGACACCGCTGATAGTGGCAAATTCTACTCCTCTGTCTTCTGTAGAATTTTCCGAAGGGTATGTATGTCGTCTATGGTGCTAAAGCCTTTTCAGAAACCGGCTTATTCGGGAGGCCGGAAGTCGTCGAGTCTGCGTGCGAGACGATTCGTAATGACTTTTGAAAACAGCACGTAGACGCGACTCAGAAGGGAAATCGGTCTAAAGTTCTACAAGAGAGCGTTGTCGTATTTCCTAAAGAACAAGACCAATGCAATTCTGCTCCACACCGCCAAAGTAGAGCCACCATATGGAGGACGAAATAAAAGAGCGTTTGAAGGACTTCAAGTACCGGTTTTCCACCCGCTTTCAGAAGCTCCGCTATAATTCCATCCTCGTCTGGGGCCTTGCCGTTTTTAAGGTGCTGGAGAGCCATTCTAATCTCACTCAGACTGACGTCCAGAATATCATCGGAATAGTGTCGGATAAGACTTGCTCTTGAATCGTTACTCACACTTGCGTTTGGCTCCAACGATGACGTGTACAGCTGCCAATAGAACATGTCAATCTCACTTAAAATCTCAGGTGGCCTGGAAACAATGCTGTCACATTCGGTCTTCAGCTTCGACAGTTGGTGCTTTCTGGCAGACAGATCTCTGGCAAAGAATTTTGAGCCCTGGTTCCGCTCGATCGGTTCTTCAATACGAGCTGTATTGAAGTTGCGTAAGTCCTGCCGTATGCATTTAGAAATTTCTCTGTTCTTTTGCCTGTGTGCTATCAAACCTGCTGAAGACTGCAGCTTCATTTCCCATCTAATAGCCATGAGATTAAGAGTGTGATCGGAGAGTTTTCGTGTTTTTCTGCATCGAGTCGTAGTGAACTTAGCTCCGACTGTATGGACAGTTTCCACAAGCTTGTCATTCATATCGTCCCATTCATTGCACTCTTCTAGGCACTGAAAATTATTTTGTAACTCGAGTTGAAAGTTTTCGGGGTTTTGTTTTAGAGCACGAGGGGGACGGAGCGTGTACTTCATTAGACGTGACCTCTCAAACTTAACGTTTAGGTTCAGTGTGCCTCTCACCATTCGGTGATTTCTGCCAGTTTTCCACCTCGCGATTACTGAGACATCACTGAACCGTTGTCACCTGGTCGTCATAATGAATTCAATCTCATTTTTTGTCGAAACGTCGGGGCTCGACTAGGTCCACTTTCTGAGTGGCCGCTTTAGGAAGAAAGAGTTCATCATAAAGAGCCCCTTTTTCTCCATAAATTCGTCCAGCTGCTAGGCCTTTGAGTTCTGTTGCCCTATTCCGAATTTCCCTACTTTCAGCTCACCGTTCTGTGTAGTGCCTAGTTTTGCGTTGCAGTCTCGCATTAACACCGTATAGTGGGTTTTGGAGGAATGCTTGGCTCTAGGGATATCCTCATACATTTCCTCAACTCGTCGGGATGTACCGAGGTTGGTGCGTAACCCTGTATGACCTTCAGCGAATACCGTTTGGTGATTCTGAGTATAAGGTACGCAATCTTCGTCAAAGCCAAAGATTAGTTTTTTTTTATCAGACATATATTGTATATTAAGAACGCCTTATATTTTCATTGTCATTTGAGAAAGACAAAAACTAATGCAAATTGTTATAACTTAGTAAATAAACGAAAAACTCTATGGAGCAGTTCAGCAGTGGACTCGAGATGGACTGCGATGATCATGATGGTCCTAAATCTTGAATGATTTATTTGTAAAAAACCGATGTGCTACCAAATTTTTTTATCACAATTTGCTTTAATTAATTGATTAGTGTTATAAGAGAAATCAAACTTTTTAAAACCAAAACATAGGTACAACTCATGGTAAGTATGTGTTTTAAAACATTAATCTACATTCATTTTCATATCTTAATTTATTTTTCATGCTCGTGATATATATGATTAAAAATTAGAAGTTGTCACGAACTGCGCCTCTAAAAATTACCTACAATAGGTAGGTACCAACCAAAACTCAGAGGGCATAAACCTATGCTAGACTGGCGTCATTTTTTGTGTATCTAATTGTACATTCGGTAAAGGCTGGCTGGAATTTTAGCCATAACGCCTTTTTTATTTGTCGATTGTTCTTAAATGATTTTAAATAAATGTTCATTACATTTTTTGATAAATAGCCTATCGATTAAAATAAGTGTGTAAAAATATTGTGCTCATATTAAAATAGCACAAGTTTTCAAAGTTGAAATTGGCACTAAATTTTATTGGTGATAAATTTTATTTTCTACACGAAAAATAATAAAATTTATCACAATTACTATTATCTTTCGTGCAGAAATAAAGTTTATCATCCTTACACATAATCTTTGATTATCTCTTGCTTAAATTATTTTTCTCTATATCTGTATTTTTTTATTGTAATTGGGCAAAAATAGAGAGAACAACTTAAAGCATTACTTTAAATTTTGTCTATTATGTAGTTTTATGAGTAAGGCCGTAATTGTTTTATTATAAAAATTATTTCAAGCAGTCTCTTTAAAATATTCATTATATTTACGCAAATAGTACGCATTGAATTTAAAAAAAAAATTTCTTTTTAAACATTATTTTTACTCGGTTTACGGATTTTATCGCGTTTAATATAACTTATTTTTAATTCCCGACGTTTCGACCACAAACTAATAAGAAACAATGTAAAACGCTTGCAACACTTACGGTTACGGGTTTCAGTTTATTAAAAATTACTTTGTGGTCACGGGGAGGATGAGGTTTCCAGCGTTCTTATGTCGAAGTTGTTCCAAGCTACCTTCAGCTCTTTTAACTTATTTTTAGTCCGATCTTAGCTGTTCATTAATTTTAAAACTAAGTTTAATTAAATGCCAAAAGAACCGTGGTAGCTCAGATGGTTAGCGCTCACTGTAAATTTCACAGTACGTGAGCCACCCGGGATCGATCCTCGCCGACACCAATGAAATTATTAATTGCAATTTTAAGTGCTTATCTTCTACGTGCTCAGCGGTGATGAAAAACATCGTGAGGAAACCATGTCTGAGAAATAAGAAAAAAAATGTTTCGAAGACGCGAAGTTCGCCAATACGCATTGGTGCATCGCGGTGGACACTTCCTTGCCATAAAACCCTCTCAGAATTGGGAGGAGGCCTGTGCCCAGCAGTGGGACGTATATAGGCTGTAACCTTAACTTTTTAACTTTAAACGCCGAAATACCCGTACAATTATCCGTTTTATTCAAAGTTATATCTTCTTTTGTTGCACATACACACATTCTTATATTTCTATGGCAAAATTTCTTTTTTTATTATCAAATAAACATTGTTACAACATTGCTATGCGGCACACCGAAAAACCACGCAGGTTTGTGTTGCGTGCCGTACCGTCTACATTTACAAAAATGGGGATAACAACTAATATTTGTTAAGAAAATAACATTTTAATTTATACTTTATGTTAACTTCATTAAGTTCACTTCTAAATTAATATCCAGACCATTTATCAAGCGAGGTATTATGTATGCGCTGGTGCTCTCACCATAGTTATTTTTGGATGATATTGTTATTTTTTTTTTTTGAGTTACTTTGCGGGTATGAATTTTGTTTGAGACTGTATGTTGTATACCTAAATTAAAGAATTGTTCTTTTAACAATTGATATTGGATTTGATCATGGATACTGAGAACCTTGCAGTGTTTAAATATAAAGTTTTCATTTGTTTTTGCCTGAAGTTTGATTTTTATAGGTACAATCGCTTTTAAAATCCTAAGTTGTAGTTGATAAATGTACTGTAGGTGTGATTTTTCTGTTCATCCGTAGCTGTTTAGCCCATAAGTTATGACTGAATCAGGAAGAGCGTTATAAAGCATCATTTTTAATCGAAAGTTTAATTGCTTTCTAATTATAAACATATTCGCCAAAAATGCCCTAAGCTTATCACATACATGCTTTATATGATCGTGCCAATTGAACTTATGGTCTACTATTAAGCCTAAATATTTATGCGATGTAACTATTTCAACCGTGGAACACTTACAATTAAGTTGAGGTTGGTGAAGGCAATTATGATTATTCGCAATGATTTTATGTTTTAATATGCTATGATACTTTAAGTTTGGCGAGTGTATATGGACTAATTTCGTCTTTTGAGAATTTAATATCAAACCGCTGTCATAGCACCATTTATTTAATGTATCAAAATCATCCTGTAACAAGAGCAGGGCGTCATTGACATCCTTAGCAGCCACAAGCATACACGTATCATCAGCGTATTGATAGTTAGTACAATATCTAAAAATCTTATTTATGTCATTGACATAGGCTATAAAGTGCAATGGTCCAAGTACGGAACCTTGAGCTATGCCTTCGGTTACTTTGACTGTTGTGCTGTAGCTTTCACAAATCCTAACACAGTAGCTTCTATTAGTCAGATAGTTTTTAGACCAATTTAAAAGAGGTCCACGAATACCTGTATTTTCTAACTTCCTAATCAGCTTATTATGATCTAATGTATCAAAGGCGCGAGAAAAACCAATAAATAGAGCTAGAACATGTAGTTTCTGATTCATCCATGAATTAACTTGATGTGTGAATTCCGATAATAGCATTGCAGTGTTCTTACCAGGCCTGAAACCGAATTGGCTAGAGCTTAATATATTATTTTTTTGATAGAACTCACGTATCTGATTACAGATATATTTTTCCGCTATTTTATCTATTGGTGATGTTAAAGTAATTGGTCTATAATTATTTGTGTCATCAAACTTACCTTTTTTATGGATTGGTCTAACACATCCCACCTTAAGTTCATCTGCATATGTCTCTGTTTTAATACAGGTATTTATAAATTTAGCTAAGAGTTCTGAAATTATATTGGCAATACCCTTGATATCTCTCATTCTAATGCAATCATAACCAGGGGCTTTATCAGTACTTAACTTATTGATTAATTTATATACACTATCTGGCGTTGCCTTCTTAAAGTACATACTACAATTATTTATATTATATGGTAAATTGTTTTGATCATATTTTAATATTTTCTGGTTGCAGTTTGCCAAAATACCTTTCCCGGCAGAGTCCAAATTATTTGCAATACGTTTTGGTAAAAGATTTAATGATTTAAAAGCATTTAATATAACTTCATCTATTGATTTTACAATCCTACCAGCGATATCATTTAAAATTTGCCATAATTTTCTTGAATTAGCAAAATAATTTTTTTTTTTTTATAATAAGAATTTCTGTAATATTCAGTTACCTTGTTTACCTTATTTCTTTTCCTATTGTATTCTAATCTTAATACTATGTTATTCTGGTCTTTATTACATTTATTAAATAGCTCATCACGTTTATCACTCAAATTTATTATTTTTTTATTAATTCATGACGCCTGTCGATACAATTCTGAGTTATTATTAATTGTTAAGGGCAACGAGCCCTTGAATATGCATTACTAAAAGTATCTTTGATGAAAGTGTACATTTGCTGCGGTGACTGCATACCATCAATATAAGACCATTCCGCAGTACATAATTCCTAGCCCAATATTACAGGGTCGTATATAGGTATTTCTTTACTTGCGATATAGTTAAGTTTTTCTGACTCATGGATACTGCATAATGGAACCACGGTCAAGCGCAGATCCGCCAGTACAGTATCGACCGCGGCCGTGCAAGGATTTGTTGTGTGGGAAGCAGGTTTAAGTACTTATCTCTGATATTTGATGATAATTTTAGGTCTATGTTCACATCTCCAGCGACTACAACATTAACAAAGTGCTGTTAGTTATTTAATAATATTGTAATTTCATTTATAAACAGTTGTTTATTATAGGAGGGAGGTCCATAGATAGCACACAAGGCGATTATTTTATTACACGGTGTTTTAATAGAACCTATCATCGATTCGAATGTATGTGAACTATAGTCTAACTGCGTGAATTTTAAATAGTTTCTTACATAAACAATAATACCTCCGCCTTTCCTATTCTTACGAAGTTGTGAGTACATTTTATAGCCATTATATATTTTTATACTAAACGTTAGAAAGGAGTATACTTTACAACAACGCAATTGAGGCACACTCATGTGGATGTCGCTTTTCGTAAAGCATTTCAGAAAACATAACGGATTTAGTTGTGAAGCTGCGCAATGTTGAGGTGTAATTATTTTTATATGATTTAGAATTTTATTTTATAATTATTTATTTAAATTACAGCTTTATATAAGCCCATAACGTTTTTAATTGACATTATTTGTTTAAAAGCGGTCCCAGACATGTATGAAGATCCTTGAAAAGTTGTTCATAAATGAGGTTATTTCGAAATGCTTGTACATTATATTTAGACAAGTTTCAATATCAAACCACAATTATCTGTGCGAATTCTCAAGCCTGACAAAGAGTTAGCTAGTTGACAATTTGTTTCGCCTATATTATTAGCCCAACGGATAAGTAAGCTGAAGTGACAATGGGCTGGCCATATAGTTCGAAGAACCGACAACCAATGGGGAAGAAAGGTTCTCGAGTGACAGCCTCGTATCAGCAGGCGAAGTGTTGGGCGTCCCCCCACTAGATGGAGTGATGACCTGGTAAGGCATGCAGGAAGTCGATGGATGCAGTTGGCTCGGGACCGTGCTTTGTGGCAGTCCTTGGGGGAGGCCCATGTTCAGCAGTGGACTTGTGAAGGGCTGTAATGATGAATGATGATGATGGTATTATTATCACTATACCAGCGATTCGCCCCAGCTTCGCACGGGTGATTTCTGGATCTCGAAAACAGCGCCACCTACCGGGTCTAAATGTGAATCTAAACCATCTAGAGACCTATTCAAACCACACACAAAAGAAATCATCAATATTGGTCTAACAGTTTTTGAGTGTTAGCGAGCAATTGTTTTTTTATATATTATAGAGATTATACTTTTCAGATATTTTGAAATATTGAAGAATCCTTATCGTTTCTTTAGAATGTATTAAAGGATTTTAATAATTAAATTTAGGGAATAAAACTTTTAATAAAAATGCCGACACTAAAAGTTACCTTGAACTTCTGATATTCCTTAGTCCACTCAAAATAATCAAAAATTGAAATAGTTATGAAATGTAAAAGCGCCTTCATATCAAAGAAATAAAAATAATAAAATAATTTCCACATTACAGCTTCTGAAGTAAAGTAAAGTTACAGCCTCTATACGTCCCACTGCTGGGCACTGGCCTCCTCTCATTTCTGAGAGGGTTTTAGGGCAAGGAAATGTCCGCCGCGCTTCCCCAATGCGTGTTGGCGAACTTCACATGTCTTCGAAATATTTTTTTTTGATTTCTCTGACATGCGGGTTTCCTCACGATGTTTTCCTTCACCGCCGAGCACGTGGTAAATCAGCACTTAAAATTACAATTGACAATTTCATTGGTGCCGCCGGGGATCGAAACCCGGGTTGCTCGCGTACTGTGGAACTTACAGCGAGCGCTAACCATCTGAGCTTGCTTCTGAAGTGCCCACATTTAATTGTTTTATACAAAATGTCTTAGCGCCAACTTCTGATTCTTCATATGGAATTTTTAGATCGAAGTTCTTTATCGGACGGTACGGATTTGGCGGATGGGGGCTTGGCGACAAAAAGTGTAAGATTTTTCCGTCACGACCACTTCTGACGTATTGTAACGCTAAGTAAACGCTAGTAATTCATTTATTTGTATGTTTTAATCAATAATATAATACGTTTATCAATAATAATATACTACGAAAGGAATGTCGTTCCAACCGAGTGTTCCACGACACCTACGCATGTTTTTTTTAGTTTTACTAGCTGGTTTTTACTATTTATAAAGAATGTATTTAAAAATTGATTTAATTTTATTCATGTTACGAAAAAAATTATAGGTTAAATGAAACATCTATTGAATTAGATGTCAAAATAATATACCTAAAAATTCAAGTTCATCTGGAATTGTACATATAACAAGTATTTGTGAAACATATACGAAGAAAGAAAATGTACTTCACACATACATACCTCTATATCAGTTTGATTTCTAAACGCATTATGCTAAATTAAAAATAATGAAAATAAGAATTATGTTAATAAGGGACATCCACCCTACAACAAGCCCAGGTCCAGCCGTGTACTTTTAGGGGCTGATATTAAAAGTGATGAAGAACAAGAATCTCCATGACTACTCATTTTTCTTTATATATTGGACGCAAGTGCAGTCAATTGGTTTACTTTGTTATCTTAATATAAAATACCGGTGTGCGTGCATTTGTAATTCTTCTCCTCCTAAACCGCTAGACCGACATTAATTATTTTTTATGGGGTACTTAATGGGTCACATGGATGGTTCTTAGCTATAGCCGGACCCGGTAGATAGCGCTGTTGTCGAGATCCAGAAATCGCCCGTACGAAGCCACGGGTAATCACTAATATTTTATAAAAATTAAAATTCAATTAAATAATCGCATAAAAGGAATATGTTCATTTCAAAAAGTACGTTTTTATCCTCTACCGCCTTTTCATTAAATGACAGTTTTCCATAGCGCTGATATTCTCTTGAAAATTGCACACTGATTACATACTTATTAAGCTTTATCATGAAAACACCATTATTTTCCACTATCGCACTCCCGCCACGAAATTATTTCGTTCAACATACACACTGAAATATTTAAATTGGCGGCGTTAAAAATATAAAAGCGAAATGAAAGCATTTACTTTTGAATTCTCCACCCTAAAATTATCATTAATTATTATTTATTTATTTATATTCTTTTCATCAACAATATACCTACTCTGTGTTTATATTGAGCAACGATGAATATATTGCTTACATCTGGAATTTGTAGACCTTCGTGAACAAAGTAGACACATGTAGCTACGATAAAGGATTTACTTCGTAATTGAACATTAAAAAAAGATACACTTGTTTACGTACTAAGTACCTACCAAAGTGAAATGCCAATAAAATACGGATTATAACTGTAAATACTATATTTACTATACTTTATGCTTAATAAAAAAAAGGAAGAGTAATGGAAGATGTCGCTGCAACTTTTTTTTTTATAGAATGGAGTGACAAACGAGCACGAAATCCACCTGATGGTAAGTGGATACTGTGACCCATAGACATCTACATTTATCCTCGGTTAAGGATCAAAATGCATATCCGCTGTCACCTCTGAGGACTAAGAACCGCGGAAGGACCAACCTCTCACAGAATACCAGCGTAAAATAGCAGCTCCATGCTGCTGTGTTTCCTATGGTGAATGTAGAGAACCGGAGACCCTTTTTACTGGAAATGAGGCATTCCATTTTTTTTTATAGGAGATAAGGCAAACGAGCATACGGCTCACCTAATGATAAGTGATTACCGCCGCCTATGAACAACGGTAACACCAGGGGATTTGCAGATGCGTTGCCGGCCTTTTAAAAAGGAGTACGCTCTATTCTTGAAGGTACCTAACTCGCATCGGACCGGAAAATTCTCTGGTGGTAGTCCATTCCACAAGAAAGTTGTGCGAGGAAGAAAACTTCTTTTAAATCGCACAGTGGTGGACCGCCAGTCATCCAGATGGTATGGATGGTATCGCGAGTTTTGTCGCAATGTGCGATGGTGAAATTGTGCGGCTGCAATTAGTCCGAACAATTCCTCAGAGCACTCCCCGTGGTAAATGCGATAAAATACGCAAAGAGATGCAACATCACTTCGCAGTGCAAGTGAGTCGCCGACAATTCGAACAGCTCTGCGCTGGATGCGATTAAATGGTAAAAGCTGGCACTGGGGAGCCCCAGCCCAGAGATGGGAACAGTATTTCATGTGTGGCCGAATCTGCGCCTTGTAAAGTTGCAGGCGGTGTGCCAGCATGAAATACTGTCCCGCTCTGCTGAGCACACCAAGCTTTTTAGAGGCCAATTTGGCCTTCTCTTCCAAGTGACCACGAAACTGCAAGTCACTCGATATGTCGACGCCGAGGATTCCGATACTGGCTGAGGCAACAAGGGAAGTGCCTTGAAACTGAGGAGATACCACGAAGGGGTTATTTTTAGCGGTAAACGCGCAAACTTGTGTCTTCCGGGGATTGAACTGGACTAGATTTAGTGGCCCCCAGTCCAACAAAGTCTCGACTTCAGACACAAGTTTCTTCCGGTACTCGGCGACGTTTTCCCGAGAAATATTGGCATGGCCGGTGTACAGAGCATCACCAGTGATGTCATCTGCATAGCAATGAATGTTACCGGTTTGCAACATGTCATTGATATGCAGTGAAATGCAGCAGAAACAGAGTTGGTGGTAGCACGCAGCATTGTGGAACACCAGCATTAATGGGCTTGCAATAGGAGCATGCACCGTCCCTTACAACCTTGATGCTCCGATCAACAAGAAAACTGGTGATCCAATTGTACAATTTCTATTCTCGGGAAGCCCATAGAAAGGAAGCTTCGTAAGAAGCACTTTGTGCCAAATCCTATCAAAGGCCTTCGCTTTGTCCAAACTAACGGCCAACGCCTCCCCCTTGGACTCTTCTGCCTCCGCCTATTTATGACTCAGGTAGACCAGAAGATCACCAACCGAGCGACCGCGACGGAAACCGTACTGGCGGTCACTAATCAGCTGGTGATCCTCAAGGTACCGCATGAGCTGGCTGTTGATAATGGACTCCATTATTTTAGAGAACAAGGAGGTGATGGCGATAGACCTATAGTTGGACGGATCCGAGCGGTTACCTTTTTTAGGGTTCGGATGTACGAAAGCTGTCTTGCATGATTTCGGGACTACGCCTAGGCAGTAGGAGTACCGGAAAGGACGCGTTAAAAGCGATGCCAACTCCGCAGCACACGTCTTCAGCACAATAGGAGGGACGCCATCAGGCCCACTCGACTTGTTGACGTCCAGGGATAGGAGTGCTCTGCGCACCGAGCGTTGGGTAAACAGCACATCCTGCACTCACACCGCAGGATAGTCGGCGGTGTGTCCCCCCGTCATCAAGAGTCGAGTTGGACGCAAAGAGAGAGCCCAGCAGATCGGCTTTGTCCTTTGCGGCATGAGCCAGTGAGTCGTCCTCCCTGTGCAGAGATGGGAGAGATGGCTGACTGAAGTTCCCTTGAACAGCCTTGGCGAGAGACATGAATGCACGTGTTCCCGAAGGAAGACGAACTAGTTTCTCGCCAATTCCACCGATGTGCTCTGACTTTACCTTGACAATGACACTTTTGAAGGACCTGGAGGCGGAATTCTACTTTACTTTCTACTGAGACGTCGATGCGTGAGCCCAGGCCTGATAGAACTCTTGCTTATGGCGTAATGCGATTTTGCAGTAGTGACCAAACCATGGCTGGGTTCTGCCTCCGATAGGTACCACTTATGATGGAATAAATAGTTCCATTCCCTGTAGCACCACATCAGCGATAGAATCAGCAACAATGCTGGGATCATCCGGCGAGAAGCAAACCTGCCTCCAAGGGTAGGATGCAAAAAAAGATCGCATCCCGTCCCAATCGGCTGACCTATAATGCCAAACACGGCGGCAACCTTCAGAACGCATCCGCGATGGGAGCGTGAGTGGCACCGTACTCCAGATCAGACAATGGTCCGAAGAGCCAAGAGGAACATCGACGGAGACCTGATATCCGTCCGGATGAGAGGTCAGCAGAAGGTGCAACAGGGAAGGTACATGATCTTCCACATATGGGATCCGCGTAGACGAGGTAACCTGTTGTGTTAGACCATATGCCAAAGCAAAGTCATGAACAGATCTACCCGCATGCTCGGTTAAACGAGAACCAAGCCATTCAGCGTGGTGGGCGTTAAAATCACGATCTTTGCGGATGGGACCTGTTGTAGCACGGAATCTGCAGCCATTTGGATGTGGTCGATGAGTCGGTCTGTTTCGGCATTACCGCTATGGGACCTATAGAGGCACCCGTAGACGCGGGGATAGTCGTCGCTGTCTACGCGTAGCCATAAGATGGACAGGTCCGTAACTTACTTCAAGGCTGCCGAGTCTTCGAAAACAGATGTCCTCTCTGACGTACGCGCAAACTCCAGTCCAGGGCACAAAGGAGTGTTCTAATTTGTACCCCGGGTAGGAGAGATACGAAGTATCAGCTGGAGAGGACACCTGTGTCTCGGTTAGAAAGAGCAAGGCCGGCTTCGCCGTTTCCAGATGGTAGTGGACGGCGTTAAGGTTTGAATGAAGTCCCCTGATATTGCAGAAATTCACGGATAGCGTGGCAGGGGGTGCCTTTGACTTATTGCGCCGTTTGCCCCGAGCAGGTTTAGTCTCGAGCGGAATTTCCGCCTCCGCCCACCCCGCCCCCCCAACGTGGGCGTGAATGCTCAGAGAGGGATTCTCCGTCACCCGGGGTGCTGGTACTGATGTTAAGGGGGGGGGGATTGGTCCTCCGGCCCCCTGCACTCACCAGATGAAATGCAGAAGCTTTGCTTCTGCATTTTGATTATAAAGGATAGATGTACATGTCTACGGGCATTTTGACGGCTTCGTGGCGCAGTGACTTAGCAATGAGTTGCGGCGCTGTGGGCCGCGGGTTCGAATCCCGCACGGAACAAGTATTTGTATGGCCTACAAATAATTGTTCCTGGTCGGTACTCGCGCATGAAAGGTTCCATGCCATCGTACAAGATTTAATACTATGTAGTTAAAAAACACGTTTCTGGTAGGGGATCCCCCTTTAATTTTTAATTTATTTTTATTTTTCTTATAGCGGCAACAGAAATATACACTCTGTGAAAATTTAAACTGTCTAACTATTACGGATCATGAGATAAATCCCGCTGACAGACAGACGGATGGACAGCGAAGTAGGGTCCCGTTGGTTACCCTTCGGGTACGAAACCCTAAAAAGGAAATATTAGAACTGTTTACCCACCCGCCTACGAACAGTGCTTAGAGCAAATAATAAATTTATTTTATTTGGATAACGTGAGATTCAATTAGAGATTATTGTGGTTTTATAAAAAATGACTTTTAATTAACTTCAACAATTAAAAATCAAAATCAATGAAAAATTCATAACTTTTTATTCAATTTAGACTTGTTCAGAATTCTTATGAACGCCAAAACCTACAAGGGTTCGCAAAAACAAGAACTTCCAGAAAAAAACCGGCAAGAAACTTTGGGGGCTTTTTATTAAGCCATGTTATAATTTCATTAGGTCACCACTAAACCTTTTAGCACATTTTTCCATTAAACCACTAGGTGGTATTTTACAGCATCACTAGCAATTGCAGTACTCCTTGTTCGACCGAACTTGCACTTTCTTTAATGTAAGTAATCCGGAGTGAAGTATCGCCGCACGTTTGGAAGGACATCTCACTTCCTTGCAGCTGCTTTAGTCCTGAACTCAATGAGACAATCTCAATACCCAACATCTGAACGCGGTCAGTGTATTCCAGTAATATATCTCCGAAAGGATGAGCAGTAAGCTCATTATTTTTGCAGTGAAGTTTGCAGACGCGCTTGTGTTTTGGAGGCGTTGATTTTTACTAGATTGGCATTGCCCCATTCGGAGACTGCATGTTGTAAGACATTCACACGCTCAACCATATTTCACTTGATTGGAAATTCTCCGAAATTGTAGAGTTCGCATAAATATAAATAAATGCTCAAATTTGACATTAAACTCAAATAGATATCTGAAGTCCGTAATCCTCTGGAATATATTAGAAGAATAATTTTAGACTCGTGACAATTCAAATTATCCGTCATCATTAGCAAATGTTACCAAATAGCATAATTGACTAGGGAACCATTATAGTTTTCTGCGACAATATTACTTTATTTTCATTATAGTTTTTTTATTTGACGACCGGTAGTCTTAGTGGCAAAGCATTTGGCTGCAACGCTGCCGGAAAAAGTGTTTGTATGGTTTGAAAATGTTTCTATGATACAGGATAGTTTTAAAAGATATATATATATATATATAAGGTCTAAGGATATTCAAAACTCCATTAGCGTCCAGTGGGTGCCATAAAAAGTGACAAATGAATACTCAAACAGAAAAGGCAGCATCTTACAAATAACAACCCAATATCACATTGGTCGCCGTATACGACATGCTAGGCAAGTGACACAATTGGAACAAATTCCACATAAACGTTGGACTTATAAGTCCTAGACAAATAAATAAATAACATTGAAGAAGCTAAACGAATACAACAACTTTTCCATATATATCTAGTCTATCTTTTCGCGTGTAGTAGCATTATTCTCCTAAAGAGCAGCAACATGAAGTCAATAAATATTTTTCTTTCATCTATATGTCTATATCTGTATTCAAGTACTACTCGAGTAAATAGAAGTGAATGTAGGATATAAAAACGGTTTTTGGTCCTTATAGGATTATCTAGCTTATACAATATCCGACTAATAAAAAATCTACCCGTCTTAATTTAAGTTCTTAGGTGCGGTTTTACATAACAGCTCTTAGAACGCTTATGAATAAGTATTATTCGCCCGCTGTATATATCGAATACAGATTATTATAAATCAACCAAGAAAAGTAAGAAAAATCTGTTTTTTAAACTATTCTAAGCCAGTTCGTGACTACTATTCCACCTAATCAAGTATTGGCTTAGAATAGTAAATAGTGATGCAGCCGAAAATCGTAAAGCTAACTTAACAAAAGCCTATTTACACTTGCCTAGAAGGCATTTACATCGTTATTGGATGAAAAGAAAGATGCTTGTTCCTCTGCTTTTCAAACACATTAAATTTACATAAAAAAACATACAATCGAATTAAGAACTTTTTCCCTTTTGAGGGCACGGACCTCTTCTCGTTCTAGAAATAATGTTATTGAGACTTCAGAAGTCTTCGAAATATTTTTTCTTAGATCTTACGAATCAAAATTGAATTCAAGGCGGGGATCAAATCCGGGGTGCTCGCATATTTAGAAAGTAACGGCGAGCTAAATGTCCATGCTCGGCTCTTCTAATGTTGTAATTACGCAGAAATATCAATTTAAGGGCTTCAAAATTAAATGCTTACTGATGGTGTAAAGTCTTGTAAAAAAAGTCATTTTTGTACAGTAACCGAGAACAAAGGAAAACTAAAATGTCGGTTTCATTTTCCATTTCAGAAATCTCCGAATTTAATCGAAAAAAATATTATATATAAATTTCTTATTGCTTTTGTCGAATTTCATGATGCTTCGAAATTTCTATGTCAACGGGAAGTACCTAAAAATTTTTATGATGGAGTTTGCGAGTATCTCTCACACTAATATGTGATATAAATGGCCGTATATTTTGTCTTGATTTCGAAAACCCTAAGGGACTGTAGAAATTATTATATTGTAAGTTAGTATACAGTAAACATTTTATTTAAATAGTGTATGTAAGTCACGATGTAAAATTTGTGGAAAGAATAAACAAATATTTATTATTATTTTCATTATTAGTATCCTGTATTATATATGATTTTGTTCATATAGTTTCTGCGAAAACAATATATCTCACTTATATGAAATGGAAGTCATCTTTTCCTTACGTCACAATTTATATTTGAAATATCCTACTCTTTTGGGTCATTACCATAATGCATAAAAAAATGTTTTAGTTAAAGTCCGAAGCACGTAAAATGCACTTGAAACACCTACGCGTTGCATATAGGAGATATTCTTCTTTTTAAAAAAAACGAAACGCCGAAACTGCTTCCTTTACTTCTTCATCACTTAAAAAAAATCCCACAAAGTTCTTTTTTTAAGTTTGGAAATAGATAATAATCACTGGGGGCCAGGTCAGAACTATAGGGTGGGTGTGGCAAAATTTCGAAGCCCACCTTCTGCAGGGCAGCCATCGCAACATGGCACTTGTGAACAGGCGCGTTGTCGTGCAGAAGAAGGATTCCTTTGGTCAATTTTCCGCTTCTTTTCTCCTTTATGGCTTCCTTCAATTGTTCTAGGATTGAAGCGTAGTAATTTCCGGTTATGGAAACACCTTTATCTTTATAATTAATCAATAGGATTCCTTCTGAGTCCCAAAACACTGTCGCCATGATTTTCCCAGCCGATTGTGCCACCTTAAATTTCTTGGGTGGTGATGTGCCTTTTTTGTACTACTGCGAGTCCTGTTTGGACTCAGGTTCATAATGGTAAGCCCAAGTTTCGTCACCAGTAACAATTCGAGCCAACACTCCATCTTTGTATTCACGAGAAAAATGCACGAGAACACTCCACGCGCTGTTGCTTTTGAGGTGGCGTGAGCATTCTAGGCACCAATCTTGCGCTGACTTTAGTCATGCCAAGATGGTCATGAAGATGAACCATCCCACCCCATGAACTCCCGACTTACAGCACCTACGATCACGGGGGACTAAGATGTTTGACGTCCTGACGTCATAGTTAAACCGGCTACCTTCAGTTTTTACAATATCTTGGAGTCTTACAGTGGTATGCTTGGGTTTCGATTTAATTTCTCATTTATAGGATCCCGAGCAGATGGCACCCAGCCATCTTCTCTATTGAAATTAGGAGTTTTTTTTTTATTTCAATAGCCTGGCGTATCATCCTTGGTAGGAATCGGTGTTCTTTTGTGAGGATTTGCTTGTATTTTGTCCTTCCATCAGACTAAGATGTGGGTTTCTTTAAGGCAAGTGTGTATAGGCTCTTTTTGTTGAGATAAATCCATCTGGTGTGTTGTAACATCTTAGGCTACATCACCACTTAACGTCAGATGGGATAAAATTCAAGCACAGGCTTATAACAGGAATAAAAAAATATGTCTGTTTTCACAAATACTAGCCCAAATTATTCAAACCCGGGTTACAAGTCAGTAGGCAAACACTGTTGGCACTAAACTACACCGTCTTTATTGGTTATTTGAATGACTAAAATATTTAAAAATGTTTTTTTTTAAATAAAACTGAAGTGACAAACGAACTAGCAATCCACCTGATGATAAGTGGAACGGAGTCCATGGACACTTGCAACCAACTTCAAGCAAGGAAGGCAAAGGAAAACAGAATCAGGTAAGTGCATGGTACGTACCTAGACGGACTCCTAGGCACTACCTAGGAAACACCTAATAGGTACAGGAAAAATAAATTGTCATAGTAACAAAGTCACGGTATGGTCTGGGTAGCACGTAAATAAACAGATATCTATTCCCGCCTGCCCCAATAAAATTGTTGACTGCAATTTTAAGTGCTGATTTGCCACGTGGTCTGCGGTAAAGGGAAACATCGCGACAGAACCCGCATGTTGGAGAAATTAACAAAATCTTTCAAATACATGTTGGGGTAGAGGGCGGACTGTTCTTTGCCTTAAAGTCACCCCTTAAATAAAAGCCTTAGCCTTTGCCTAGCTGTGGAACATGTGTAGTTTAGTCATCTTCATCACCTCGTCAAAGTTTACTGTTGTTCATGGACCTTTCTCGTAGCAGTTAGGATTTGCCTTAGTCATCACTGTTGGCAGCCGGATTGGTGATCGAAATTCCAGAAATTTCTCACCTTTGACGCTTCTGCCCGTCGTCGGTCTAGTTTAGTCTTAGTATGACGTCCGGCGCAACAAGATGGTTATGTCTATCAAAACCATCAGATTTTTCTGACATTTCCCATAGTCTGCTATTAAGACATCCATCATACGACCATGTTTAGTTCACCTGTGTTAAATTACGGAAATAACAAAATTAATTTCATGCGCAAAGGCGTCTATTATTACAGTTTATGTTAGCCTTACATTACCGAGTGCCCTTAAAACTTTACATCTAATGGATTACGTGACATTGTTTCTGTTTAATGCTGTGAATAAATCTGCTTTTAATCGTTCAATAGACTGTACATTGTTCTTCCATTATTTATCTGTGTAGGTATTTTCTTAAGAGCGACTGCGTCTTGAATAAAACTATTTTTACGGATTTTATTGCGTTTAATTTTACTAATTTTGATTCCCGACGTTTGGGGTGCTTTACAGCACCCATGGTCACGGGGGGGACTGAGGTATTTGACGTCCCAATGTCATAGTTAACATATAGCTGACGTGAGGCACCGACGCTCTGGGAAGTCTGCAGTCTGTGAGCATGTTCAAGATCGTCCCCGCCATTACATCAGATTTGATAGACCACAAATCCTCGCAAAAGAACACCGATTCCTACCAAGGATGATACACGAGGCTATTGAAATTAAAAAACATCCTAATTTCAATAGAGAAGATGGATGGGTGCTGCCATCTGCTTGGGATCCTATAATTAACAAAATTAAATCCAAACCCAAGCATACCACTGCAAGACTTCAAGATACTGTAAGCTCATTCTGCGTAGATCGAACCAAAAATTAATATTCAAAAAACTGAAGGTAGCCGGGCTAACTATAACATTGGGACGTCAAACACCTCAGTCCCCCCCGTGACCGTGGGTGCTGTAAAGCACCCGAAACGTCGGGAATCAAAATTAGTAAAATTAAACGCGATAAAATCCGTATAAATAGTTTTATTCAAAGCGACTGCGTCGTTTGTCTAGTGATTGTAGTAGTGCGACTGCTGAACATGAGGTCCCCGGTTCAAATCCCGGTTCGAGCAAAAAAAATCAGTTATTGAGCTTTTCCATCAAGAAACTCTCAGTAGCTGCCCGGAGTCCGGAATATGGCGGTGTCTCACACCCGTGCCTCGGAAAGCACGTAAAGCTAATTGGTCCTGCGCCTGATCTCTCTCCGGTCGTGTCGGTTTATCGTCCCATCGGACTATGAGAGTGAGGGAATAGAGAGTGCACCTGTGCTTGCGCATGCACTTGGGCACTAAAATTCTGTCCTGCGCCGATGGAGAGTCTCCAATGAGGCTGGCCGCCGTGACCATAATTCGGTCTGGAGGACATTATTTTCTTAAGAAATTATTGAAGTTAAATTGATATTAACTAATACCGTGTATATTTTTTGTGACTCTGTTTTAAGAGTAGACATACCACTTAAATTAGTGACTGTGTGTAGTGTCGTGTAGTGGCGGTTAAGAATATCCACTACCCCATATCTTCCCGTGGGTGTCGTAAGAGGCAACAGTGGGAAACAGGCAGGAGATGGGCAGAAGCATCTTCCAGATGACAACAATACTACAATAAAAAAACTGCGGTGGCAACCCGCTCGCCAAGCGTGGCAACTATGGAAAACATCCCCCATCCCATCCCCCAAGTCTCTTCGTAACTTTCGTCATCCCACATGACGAAAGTTACGAAGAGACGCCCCTCAGTCCCCGGCGGCCCCTCTATTCCTGGCTACGGTGGCGACCATGGTAACGGCGGGGCAGGGGGTGCTAAGAATCTCCGGTCGAGGTTCGGTTGCCACGTAAGACAACTCGACCTGGCAATATACAACGCACGCATCCTGAGGACTGACGAGAAGATCCTGGAGCTGGAAGAAGAGATAGAAAAGTTGCGCTGGGATATAATAGGATTATCTGAGGTCCGAAGAGAGGGGGAGGACACGGTAATCCTCGAAACCGGCAACTTGTTCCATCACTGGGAGGGCGACCATCTGTCCCAAGGAGGTGTCGGATTTATCGTCCATAAGTCTCTCGTTAACAACGTTGTAAAGAATGTGAGTGTGTCGACGAGGGTTACGTACCTTATACTCAGAATCACCAAACGGTATTCGTTGAAGATCATTCAGGTTTACGCACCAAACTCGGCACATCCCGATGAGGAGGTGGAGGAAATGTATGAGCATATCTCTAAAGCCATGCATTCCTCCAAAACCCACTATAGGGTGTTAATGGGAGACTTCAACGCAAAACTAGGTACGAGAGAGAACGGTGAGCTGATGGTAGGGAAATTCGGAATAGGGCAACGGAACCCAAGGGGCCAGCAGCTGGCCGACTTAATGGAGAAAGAGGGACTCTTTATGATGAACTCTTTCTTCCAGAAGCGGCCCCACAGGAAAAGGACCTAGTCGAGCCCCAACGGATCGACAAAAAATGAGATTGACTTCGTTATGACGACTAGACGCCAACTGTTCAGTGATGCCTCAGAGATCGCGAGGGTGAAAACTGGTAGCGATCACCGAATTGTTAGAGGCACACTGAACCTAAATCTTAAGTTGGAGCGATCTTGTCTAATGAAGTCAACGCTCCGTCCCCCTCAAGCTGTAATCCAAAGTCCCGAAACCTTTCAGCTCGAGTTACAAAATCGTTTTCAAAGCCTAGAGGATTGCAATGCAGTGGACGATATGAATGACAAGCTCGTGGAAACTGTCCATGCGTTAGGAGCTAAGTTCTGCAAGACCCGCCGCAGAAGAACACAAAATCTCTTCGATCACACTCTTAATCTTATGGCAATAAGACGGAAAATGAAGCTGCAGTCTTCAACAGATTTGACAACATACAGGCAACTGAACAGACAGATCTCCAAATGCATGCGGCCGGACTTAAGCAACTTCAATACAGCTCGTATTGAAGAAGCAATCGAGCGGAACCAGGGTTCCAAAGTCTTTGCCAGCGATCTGTCTGCCAGAAAGAGCCAATCAAAGCTGAAGACTGATTGAAGTGAGAGGCAGCATCGTTTCCAGGACACCTGAGATTTTGAGTGAGATTGAGAGATTCTATGGGCAGCTGTACACGTCATCGTTGGAGATAAACGCAAGTGTGAGTAACGATCAAAGAGCAAGACTTATCCGACACTATTCCAATGATATCCCGGACGTCAGTCTGAGCGAAATTAGAATACCTCTCCAGCACATTAAAAACGGGAAGGCCCCAGGCAAGGATGGAATCACAGCGGAGCTTCTGAAAGCGGGTGGAAAACCGTATTTGAAGTCCTTCAGAAGCTCTTTAATTCCGTCCTCCGTGGTGGGACTACTCCCGAGGCGTGGAACAGAAGTGCGGTGGTCTTGTCCTTCAAGAAAGGCGACAACGCTCTCTTGAAGAAATACAGACCGATTTCCCTTCTGAGCCGCGTCTACGTGCTATTTTCGAGAGTCATTACGAATCGTCTCACACGCAGACTCGACGACTTCCAGCCTCCCGAACAAGCCGGTTTCCGAAAAGGCCTTAGTACCATAGACCTTCGGAAAATTGTACAGAAGTTCGAGGAGTATAATTTGCCACAATGTCTGGCGTATGTGGACCATGAGAAAGCCCTTGATTCCATCGAAATTTGAGCGGTACTACAGTCCCTTCAGCGGTACCAAGTTGACTGTCGGTATATCGAATAGGGCTACGATGGCTATCCGAGTACAGAACCAGAGTTCGAAACCTGTCCAACTGCAGAGAGGTGTAAGACAGGGTGACGTTATATCCCTAAAACTCTTCACCGCTGCATTGGAAGGCGTTTTCAAGCTACTGGACTGGAAATGATACGGTATTAACATCAATGGCGAATACATCACTCACCTTCGATTTGCCAACGACATAGTCCTTATGGCAGAATCGCTGGAGGACATAAGCACTATGCTCAATGACCTCAATAGTGTCTCCCAACAGATAGGTCTTAAGATGAACATGGACAAAACAAAGATCATGTGTAATGTCCATGTCACAACTATGCCGGTAGTTGTTGGGAGCACTAAGCTCGAAGTTGTTGACGAGAATGTTTACCTGAGACAAATAGTCCGACTAGATAAGTCCAACTTCGACCGAGAGGTCAATCGACGGATTCAACTCGGCTGGGCAGCGTGCGGGAAATTACGACACATCTTCTCGTCATACCTCAAAGCGTCCCCCCACTAGATGGAGTGACGACCTGGTAAGACATGCAGGAAGTCAATGGATGCAGGTGGCACGGGACCGTGCTTTGTGGCGTTCCGTGGGGGAGGCCTATGTTCAGCAGTGGACTTGTGAAAGGCTGTAATGATGATAATGATGTAATGATGATTCTTGCGCACTCTCCGAATTTTTTAAAAGAATAAGAGTAACAAACAGGCACACAATACGCCTGAATTTATTCTTGATTAAGAATCAAAACGAACATGCGTTGTCACCCCTTAAGTTAAAGATGTAATGCCTCGTTTATATTAAAAAGAGTATCTAATTCTATACTCTCAACATACGCAACTCAGCAGCATTGAGTTGCTTTTTTACGCTGGTATTCTGTGAGAGCGTGGTCCTACTTCTACCTCGGGCGAGCCGACCCTTTCGTGCTTCAATCATAATAAGGCTCTACCGCCTACTTAGCGCATGTGCTCGAAACTGGTACGATTGGTTATAATTCATTGTCTTTAATTGAAATAATTATTGAAAGAAAGAAAAAAAAAACATTTATAGCAAACACGCCACACATATTGAAACACTTTTTTCAATCGGAAGCAATTTTTTCAATCGGATTCAGACCACCAATAAGCCTCTTAGCACGCCCTTCCATTGTTATTTAAGTTAACATATTTATTTCGTTAGGTATTCAATAGACTCTTTAGGAATTATGTGATAAATTACTTTTATAGCTCTTCTGAAAAATAAATAAAGTAATTCTACAAATTATCGATTACAATGTGGGTAGTGTATAGGTCATGACGACATGAATAACCATTTTTAAAATGTTCGTATGTCTGTCTTTCCAGGCTATATTTTGGAATAGCTGAACCGATTGTAATGAAACTTGTCAAAAAGATAAACAGAAATTATCTAGGCTATATTTTATCCGCAAAACTCGGCGACCTTTTTTTTAAAAAAACTATAAATTAATAAAATAAATGATATTTGATTATCTTAAATTAAGTAACTCCACATTAATAGATCCTACCCAGGCAGAGCCAGGGCGGAACTTTAGTATATTTATAAAGTAAAATTGTAACTACTGGAAGAAAAATAATCTACTTGTGAGTTTCTTGCCACGTCCTCATAGAAGGTCTCTCGTGGTAGAAACTTGTTGAAGCGATAGCGTGGCTTTCTTGTCTTTCAAAAAGTATTTTGTAGATGCCAATTTTGAATAAAAACATTTTGACTAGACTTGATTTGAGTCAAATACTGGCTTATATTAAGTAAATAAATGCGTAGGAGTTAATACAGCATCATAAGTGACAATTAATCGACTGCTCGTCTTAACCTATGTATTTACATCTCATGTAACGTTTATACGAAAAGCTACAACGTAGGCAGTTTAAAGCCAGTTTCAGAGACAATCTCGAGTTACAAATCAAGCTTCGCAATGTCAAAATTTTTGTAAAAAAATATGACCTTGACTCAAATTTTGACATCGTAGTCTTAAGCACGAATTTGTCTGTGAATACCGGTCTAAGGTAGTGTGTGTAGTGAAAAGCGTTCGGCGGGGCGTATGGTGTGGCGGCTCGTTTGGGGTTCGACGGCGCAGTTAGCAATTAGGCCGCGGATTCAAACCCCGCACGGAACAAGTATTTGTATGGCCTTTTTTTTTTTTTTTTATAGGATCGGGTGACAAACGAGCACACAGTCCACCTGATGGTAAGTGGTTGCTGTGACCCATAGACATCTACATCTATCTTCAATAAAGAATCAAAATGCAGATGCGTTGTTACCCGTGAGGACTAAGATGGAATGCTTCTTTTCCAGTAAAAAGGGTCTCCGGTTCTCTACACTCACCATACGAAACACAGCAGCGTTAAGCTGCTATTTTACGCTGGTATTCTGTGAGAGCGTGGTCCTTCCCCGGTCGAGCCGACCCATTCGTGCTACAACTATACCAGTAATATAGCTGAAGCATGGCTCTACCACGTAAAAAAAAATTGGCCTTCAAATATTTTTCCGGTTCTAAATGTTTGTCATTGGATCATTAATAGACTTAAATTGTCTTTATGATACAGGAAAAAATAAATAATATTAAAATTTAAGAAAACTTAAAAAAACGCATTGATTATGAGCGGTGATGGTTCTAGAGAGAATTATCCTGGTGATTCTGATCAGGATCAAATTTCTGGATTATTATAATTTGAAAACTTTATCTGATCAGGATTCTGATAAAGTTTTCAAATTATTGTATTATCATTGGTCCTTGATACGAGTGCAAATTTTTAAGTTAATCGGCCGTCTACAAATGGGTGAAATTACATTAAGGGTGCGTTTGCAAATCGGGCGAAATTATGCTGTTTTTCGGTACATTTTGTGACAAAACTAAACCAAATCAAACATAGCTAATTGCTACCACGTATATAATGATTCTTCATCTTCAAATGGTGGTGACTTTTTTGTTGAAAGTAATAGTTTTTTATATTGTAAATACGATCTTCCCTAGCCACTTTCTACAAAATTAACGATACCGGCTCATGTTTAGGTACATTTTTGTTCTATTTTCAACATATATTAAGATTTCTAAAAATACTATAAGTAGGCAGATATATTCAATAAAAAATAGTGGTGATTACTTTTTATCAAAATGTCACAAATAGTCGTAAAAAAAATAAAAACTGATGCTTATTTTTTCACATATTTTGCTAATACGGATGAATCATAATGGATTGCAATAAGGGTTATTTTATTTTTGGTGCCTGTTTTGATTTATTGTACAAAAATTTCGATAAAACCTCAGTCCGCACTCGGTCGCCGTCATGAGTGGACACTGTATCGCCTGCCTGATTGCAGCAGTCAAAAAGATCGCTGTACATACACAAAATATTCGAATTTGATACATAGGTACTTGACAAGGCCTGTCAAGTGTGTGTGTAAAATGTGTGATTATAAAAATAATATTATTATTTTAATCTTTCCATTTTAAGCGCTAAGTTTAATATGTAACAAATAAAATATTAACCAATTTTTTGTTACTTACACAATTTATAAAATAAATATATACTAGGATAATGAACCTAAAACTAAAAACCTTAAAAAAAATATATTGTAATAACTAAAATATATTATTAAAAATAGTCCCTTTAGGCAAAGTTCCGAAGATACTGGCAGCGTTCCCCCTTTGAATAGCTATACTAATTCTTTGTCCGAGGTAGCTGCCAGCTCTTCGGTCTTCTGTGACGTCGACTAACCTTTTTCTATTTCCTTAAAAGCCTTATAGCGCTAGGACCCACGGACCAAGGGTCTCGACACCGAATGGGACAAAAACATATTCGGAGCCTAGACCCTGTATTTTTAGCTTTAGCTTTTCAGCTGCCTACAAGCCGCACCAGCTCTGTTGTTGGTTCCATGTAGATGGGAAGGGGCAAGTGTGTCTGAACAGGTTGCATCCCATACCAGCACCCGGCCCATCTTCCATGGAATCAAACTCATACCGTCCGGTCTCTTGCCATCGTCTCTTGCAATACCAGACGGCTCAAGTAGACTTGGCACGTTGACGGTGGCAAGAGACCGGCGTATGATATCGTTAAGTGCTACATGTCTCGAGAAGCGGCCTGCACGTTTTTGGCATGACAGTCCATGATGTCCTAGCTTGTCGACGTCACTGCCACACTGACATTTATGAGGAACGCAGACCGGAACCCCAAGCCGTAGACAGGTTGCGATTCGGAGCGTGTCAGGCTCAAGAAATATTCCTGTATTTGATGAAGGGTACGCGTGAAGCCAGTAGCCAGCCTCATGCGTACCCATGGCCAAAAGCCTAGCACGCGCCGAACCTGTACTACAGCTCAAAAGATTGTCATAAGTCAATTTGCAGTTTATGTCGTCCCAGCTCCTTTGTGAATTTGGAGAAACAGGAAAATTTTGACCTGGGCATGCAATTAAGAAAGCGTTTCTAGCTTCTTCCAGGCCAGCAATCTCAAAGTTTGAAGGGTTGCCCATAAAATTTTACTTATGAGATTTGCTGAACTATGGACAGAAGATAGGAAGGCTGGTAAAAGACACTGAAATTTTGCGAATCCTAAACCACCATAACGGATGGGTAGGGATGCTTGGGTCCAAGATTGCTCGTTCAGGTGCATATTAAGAATCGATTCTAAACTAATTTTGATTAAGTTGTCTACTTGTGTCAAGAGATCTGGGTGATTCCAAAAGGAGCAGCAACGGAGCACATACGTAAATTTTGGGACGAAAAGACAGAATTTTAAGATGCAAAGTGCATAATGTGGACTAAATTCAAGGAGACGGTCAGCAGAATTTTGAAATTTAGTAATTGAATTATTAATATATTCAGAAATAGATTCATTAAAAATTGAGAACCTAAAAGGTAAAGGGAATTACTGTTAACTATTTTAATATTTGGAGCCAAAATATAAAATTTTTGTTTTACGTCATTTAAATTTAAGTTGCAGTTATTTATAAAAAGTTCGCATTTGCTAAAATTAAGCTCCAAACCAATGGCTTTAAATTTATTTTTGATTAAAAGAAGGTCCGAAAACACAGTATCCATATCACCTCCTAGAGTTCCGTCGTCCAAATACCAAACGTTGAATTTAGAATTTAAGTTTTTGATTATCGGATTTATAGCCAAACTAAAAATTGCTGGCCCAAGGGGATCACCTTGTTGATAACCTACTTCCGAGGACAGTTCATTAGAATGATATAACAATTTTGTTGGGTCAGCGTAACTGAGAAAAAGATAATTGTATATTTCCGGTATATGTTGTTTTATTTCCGTCAGCAGGGTATCCCTATTTACTGAATTGAAAGCATTTTTGACATCAATTTTGAGCAACACGTCAGGATGTCCGAAAATTAGGAAAGAGCGTAGGGCATGGACGGCTGCCTCACACCCTCCTTTTACACCGAAGCCTAACTGTACGGGTTCAAATTGCGAATTTAATTTTGGTAAAATATGCCAGGCGTCGTAGTGTTGATCCAACAGCAATTGGTCTCACCCCTCCGTCCTTTTTGGTGAGGGTAATGAGGTTCGCGCCGAAAAGAATGGGAAAAATTTCTGGATTGACATTACCGGAATACATAAAGTTGATTAATTTAGTGATCGAATTTACAAGTTGCTCGCCTGCATCACCCACAGAGTGCGATGTTAAGTCTTTCAGGTGTTGGGGTGAGATTCCATCCAAACCTGCAGCCGAACCTGGTTTAAAAGATAAAATGGCACCCGTAACATCTTTGTTATGAATTTGAAGGCATGCTTGCACTGCTGTTGGTCGGTCGAGAAAATATGGGTTTACTGGAGCTGGAGGATGTTTTGTCCGTAAGGCCTGAAGGGTGTCAGGGGTATCTGGTGATAGCACGTCGTTGGAGAACAAAAAGCGAGCGGCACCTTTGAGATCTCCGTCACAGATTTTGTTTTCGATGAGTTTGTTGCGATTACGAGGGCATCATATTTGATTAGGAGGTGAGAAGGTGAGGAGCTAACAGCACAGTTATTTTTAATTTTGAGTCAAGGATAAATTCAGTTCATCAGTTTTATTATATGTAGCGTGCTGTATGAAAATAAAAATAGGTTCTGCCAGTCTTGAGTACAATTGCTTATGTAACATTTCTGGATTAATTGTGACAAATGTGTAGCAACGGTTATTCGAGCTCCTCGAGGATTCTTTAACTATCGGTATACTATTTTCAAATGGCTAAGATATGTGGAAAGGAGTTGGATCGTTGGCACATAAGTAGGCGCACTCGAAATAATGGGATGGATGTCTAAGGGTGAACTATTTTGGCTAATACATTTCCTGTGTGTTCTTGTAGTGTGTGTTGAGGCCTTTCAAAGATTTGAATGACTTGTTGCACTGTGTACATGTATGGGTCGCGTTCGACGTGCCATCACAAGATTGGGTCACGGACTGCATTCACAACAGTTAAATACAATCAAAAAAGAATAACTTAAAACAAATTTAAAAACACAATAAAGTAACTTAAAAGTACACTGAAAATATATAAAAGTCAAAGTCCAAATATCGTTAAGTAAGTGCGTCACAGGATGGTCTTGCAATTCGACGCTGCAGTGGAAGAGATCTAGCGACGCATTTCGTCGCAGGACAACCGATGGCGGCTTTAGCAACCGTGTCTTGAGATTATCACACGCGGATTAGAAATTTTAAAGACTGAACAGGCACTGAGCTTGCTTGTCACTTTTGTGTCCACAGCAATATATAGTTCGGAAATCCTTTGTTGCGAATTGTTTCGTTACATTTGTCATAAGTCACCATCTTGAAATATTTTTATATCTCTTAGTTGATTTGAGATTATAATATCTAAATTCAGATTATAAACCACTGTTATATTATTTATATTTATGTCAATAATAAACGTTTTCCTTGTACACTAAAATTTTACAATTAAAATATTTATTTATTTTTATTAAAATATTTAGACAAAATAAATACAGTTGTCACCTGTCACCTTTATTTCTTTATTCAAGTCGGGGGTAAGTTCTTATCATAACTAACAAAACGAGCCCAAACTCGGCACACCTAGTTCTACTCGTCCAGGAATTCCAGCAGTAGTCACCGAAGTACACCATCAGGTCACTCTATCAAGTCTGGAGGTATGCTCTCATCATGACTAACAAAACGAGCCCAAACTCGGCACACCTAGTTCTACTCGTCTAGGAATTCCAGCAGTAGTCACCGAAGTACACTATCAGGTCACTCTATCAACTCCGGAGGTAAGCTCTCATCATGACTAACAAAACGAGCCCAAACTCGGCACACCTAGTTCTACTCGTCCAGGAATTCCAGCAGTAGTCACCGAAGTACACCATCAGGTCACTCTATCAAGTCCGGATATAAGCTCTAATCATGACTAACAAAACGAGCCCAAACTCGGCACACCTAGTTCTACTCGTCCAGGAATTCCAGCAGTAGTCACCGAAGTACACCATCAGGTCACTCTATCAAGTCCGGAGGTAAGTTCTCATCATGACTAACAAAACGAGCCCAAACTCAGCACACCAAGTTCTACTCGTCCAGGAATTCCAGCAGTAGTCACCGAAGTACACTATCAAGTCTCTCCAAGCCTGGACGTTAGGTCTCATAATAACTAACAAAACGAGCCCAAACTCGGCACACCTAGTTCTACTCGTCCAGGAATTCCAGCAGTAGTCACCGAAGTACACCATCAGGTCACTCTATCAAGTCCGGAGGTAAGCTCTCATCATGACTAACAAAACGAGCCCAAACTCAGCACACCAAGTTCTACTCGTCCAGGAATTCCAGCAGTAGTCACCGAAGTACACCATCAAGTCTCTCCATCAAGCCTGGACGTTAGGTCTCATAATAACTAACAAAACGAGCCCAAACTCGGCACACCTAGTTCTACTCGTCCAGGAATTCCAGCAGTAGTCACCAAAGTACACCATCAGGTCTCTCCATCAAGCCCGGAGGTTAGGTCTAACCATAACTAACAAAACGAGCCCAAACTTAGCACACCTAGTTCTACTCATCCAGGAATTCCAGCAGTAGTCACCGAAGTACGCCATCAGGTCACTCTATCAAGTCCGGAGGTAAGCTCTCATCATGACTAACAAAACGAGCCCAAACTCGGCACACCTAGTTCTACTCGTCCAGGAATTCCAGCAGTAGTCACCGAAGTACGCCATCAGGTCACTATATCAAGTCCGGAGGTAAGCTCTCATCATGACTAACAAAACGAGCCCAAACTCGGCACACCTAGTACTACTCGTCGAGGAGTTCCAGTAGCTGTCACCGAAGTGTACCTTCAAGTCACTTCACCAAGTCCGAAGCTAAAGTCTTATCATAACTAACAAAACCAGCCCAAAGTCCACAGCCATCATCGCACTGCTAGTAGTGGGCTTCTAGTGCCCAGTGGGCTTCTAGTGCCTAGCAGTCTCTGGAACAGCTATTCGTATTTCGTATGTAATATATTTTTGTATGGTATAAGAAATGAGAAAAAAAATCAATCTTTCAAATTATCAAAATGTTTTTACTTGATTACGATTCCCACGCCCGCAGCTAACCGTGCGTACACTTGTGTGTGTGACCCGTGTCAATGTAATAGTTCGATTCTATACCTATCAATTTTGCAAACGCGTCCTTAAAAATTCCGTTACATCGATAGATAGATAGATACACGCGAAGCTAATAAAAGCGTGTTAAAAAGAAGTATAGGTAAATTTTTAGCACCCGCCATTAAGGATACTTTATATACAAGAATGTGTGCTTCACACCACACAAAGATTTCATTCATTCATTCGTTACAGCCTATCCATCAAAAATTCTCGGCTGAAGATAGGCCTTCCACATAGAGTGTCTCTTAGGGTATATTACTAAGCGTTTGGCTAGCCGTCATGTGTACCTTAAATTTCCTAATTACATAAATTAAATTCACTTGAACCATTTAAATGTTTTTGACATCATAATTAACAAATAAAAAAAGGAATATTTGCCGCATAGATTTTCACTCCTATTTCCGAAACGAAATAAGAATTTCAGCGCACTAACAATGTGTCTCTATCAAAAGTTGCTCGAGTTACGATCAATCGTTGCAGCTGATTGCACCGGAGCAACTTTCTTTGGAACGATGGTAATTTTAATTCAAATTTTAAATTATATAACTATATAGAAGATAATCATATATATGCTTATTTTTAAAGAATAGATTATCTTTATTTGATTTAAATAATATTATAATTCACGGCAGTAATATTTTGAAATCATTGCCAAATAATAACTCATTTCATACTAAAAGATAACTAAACATTGGTCTTTCGTATAAATTGCAGCAGAGCAAGGGCCTGATTGTCTATTGTCTTTTCATATTCTACGCTGGTTATGATGGTTTAAGCATTGAACACTTGAAATATGCTGGTGTTCACTTACCTCGAGTACTTGCTATGTTTTATAGTTTATGTGTAAGTCATAGTTACTTACCGGCTGAGCTTACTAAAACCGTTGTAGCCTATTATTAAAAATAAGACGGGGATGCCTCTGATATTATAAATTATAGGCCAATATCCTTGGCTACTATTATCTCGAAAGTACTGGACAGTCTGCTTGATAACATATTAGCGGAGCATGTACAACTAAATGATAACCAATTTGATTTAGCCCGGTTTGTCGACCGAACACTATTTTGTCCCTTAAACAGACTGTCCACTACACTGCCAGAAAACGCCTGTATTCGCATGTTTTTGGATTTATCTAGGGCTTTTGACCTTGTAAATTATGGTAAATTGTGGCAGAAGCTATATGATGAGACTAGTACCCAGGAAATTATATCGTTATTCCAATACTGGTACGGGCACCAGAAAATGTTGTGAAATGGGATAGCTCTTATTCCGAAGTATATGGGTTACAATGGCGTGAGACAGGGTGGATTAAGCTTCCAAGACTGTTCAACCTCTATGTAAATCAGCTGATGGGTCGACTCAACAGTGCCAACGTTGGCTGTTACGTTGATGGTATTTGTGTAAATAATATCATATACGCTGATGATATGGTGCTGTTGAGTCCATCTATTAGCGGCATGAGACGACTTTTGTCTATTTGTAAGGGCTACGCAGCGGCTCACGGACTTAAGTACAACACAAGTAAAAGTGAGTGGATTCTATTTAAGTCGGGTTCAATTAACTACACTGTACTTCCGGAAATTACATTGTATGGGAAACCTTTGAAGCGGGTTGCGAGTTTTAAATACCTGGGCCACTGGGTTACAGTTGATTTGAAAGACGATATGGACATGGAGAGGGAGCGTAGATCGTTGGCGGTTCGTTGTAATATGCTGGCTCGCAGGTTTGCGCATTGTAGTAGGCAGGTTAAAGTAACGCTTTTTAAAGCTTTCTGTCAATCGTTCTACTGTTGCAGCCTGTGGGTGAGCTATACCAAGCAAGCAGGCAGCGATCTACGTGTCCAATACAACAATGCCTTGAGGGTACTGTTGGGGCTGAGAGCCGTATTGACGGCTTAGCCGCGATAGTTAGGAGGCGGTGTGCTCACGCTGACCCGTTTGCGGAACAGCACCAACAGTATCCTTGGGGTATTCATTGATCGGTGGGACTTGCCACTTCTACAAGCATGGGTGCGGGTCCACACAGCAACATAAAAGTGTATATGTTGTTGTGTGGATCTATCTCACAACTGTTTGAATTTTTCTGTTGTTTTTATAGATTTTTTTTTAATGTATTTTTTAATAACTCTAGTTATAATTTCAATTTGTTAAAAACTCATATGGGCTCTGCCTGAAATAAATAAATAAAATAAAAATAAATAAATAGCGGTATGAGTCTTCCACTCGGGAAACAGAAACAGAAACTTTCTTATTCAATATAGATTATAAATAATACTTATTGAAAGTCATTCTTTTGTTTAATTACTACTGGTTCGAAAAAATACCTCTGTCCTGGGAAGAACCAGCAAGAAACCCACTGGGACTTTTTTATTTAAAATAGCAGCTTACAATCATGTATGTTACACAATTAACCACACAAAACAAATTAGAAATAGCTTGGTAGCGAACACCTCATTCCCAGGGTTTATTATCATCCACAAATTACTTAATATTATAATAAGGGTTATATATATATTTATGGTTATATATTATATATATATTTTATACAAACTATGTTTAATAAAGTTTTTGTACTTTGAGAAGATCAATTATGCTATGGAAATAGCCAAAGTAAACAAGTATAGCTAGTTCCACACTGGTAAGATTTCTGATATTTTTTACAGCATATGCTGCAGAACTACGTCTGCTTGCTACTTTTGATATATGGGGGCTCCATTGAAGTTTCGCGTCTAGTGTTATTCCAAGAAAAATGGTGGTATCGACAAGACTCAGTTCCTCCCCATTTAAAATTACACTAGTATTCAATTGTTTGACATTTGGAGTCATGAATTTCATACATTTCGTTTTAGTGCCATTTAAATGCAAGTTATTAACATTAAACCAATTTAATAATTTGGATATAGTATTATTTACTTCGTCATATTTTAATAATTGTCGTTTTAATTTGAAAGTTAATGAAGTGTCATCAGCAAATAATACTATATTATGGTTATCCCCTACTATGTAAGTTAAGTCATTAATATATACAAGAAACAGAAAGGGGCCGAGAATTGAGCCTTGAGGAACGCCCATTTGTACTATCGACCCGGAAGAGATCATACTATTAATGACTCCTTTTTGCGTTCTGTTACTTAAATATGAAAGAATTAATTTAAGGGCATTACTTCTTACACCGTAGTGTTGTAGTTTCCTGATTAATGTTTAATGGTGAACACAATCGAAGGCTTTGGATAGGTCACAGAATATATCCAAAGCATCCTGTGAATTCTCCCACGAATTGAAAACATATTTAATCAGCTCAACACCAGCATTAGTTGTCGAGCGACCCCTTGTGAAACCAAATTGATTTTTATGAAGTAAATTATTAGCATTAAAAAAAATTTAACATTTGATCAAGGATAATTTTTCCAAAAATTTTACTTTAGTGTTTGCAGTACAGAAATGGCTCTAAAATTGGCGGGGTCTAATGTACTACCAGATTTAAATAAAGGTATTACTTTACTATGCTTCATTAAATCAGGAAACACACCATATTCGATACTAGTATTAAAAATAACAGCTAGTTGAGGCGCGATTACATCGATTATAGACGCAATAACTTTAACGGAAATCCCCCGCAGATCCTCCGGGATCTTCCCTTTCCCAATATTTCTCACATTATGAGTCGTATGGGCGGTTCACTGCCACTTCAGTTTACTGATCTGTAGGAAATGTCTGGAAATCTGATTCTACTTCCGATGTATTGATTTACTGTGGATTATTTGTTAAATGACAAAAGAGAGAGAGAGAGAGATAAAATTTTAAAAGTGTTATTTAAAGTATGAGTGGTGTTGACGCTTAGCTCGCGTACTAGCACCATGCCCATGCACTATCACAGCTCATTCATAAGTTTTTTTTTTATTTATATTATTAGCTTTATCATCATCATTGGAGGCCATTACTACAAAGCACAATTGTTCCACCTGCTGAATTTATGAAACACTCTGGTGATCAAAAGATTAAGTACCTCTTTAAAAAATTCGTTAAATTAAGCTTTAGCGTTTAGAAAATCCTTTCTAAACGCTAAAGCTTAATTTAACAGACTTGTAATGGGGAGAAGCATTACCAGTGCGAGAGTATTGGCTCTGTGATAACTAACCTGTTGAGGTGGGTCTGGACAAATCTTCGAAGTAATTTTATGTCAAAAGATACATTTTTGAAAGATCTTTTGTCCAGCATTAGACTTAAAAGAACTGTTGAAGAAGGAAAGTACATTATAATAATTGTATTTGATAACTGTCATTTACTCATTTAAATTCAATGTCTGTGATTTAATATGAGAAATGTTAACGCATTATTACAGAAAAATCAAATTACAATTATAGTGATTTGTATTCATATACATAAATAAAATCATTTATAGTTTCTGTGTATTGGTGGTGTACAAATATCTCCTACCCCAAATATAATCCCGTGGGTGTCGTAAGAGGCAATATAGTGTAACTGAAAGGAGATGGTTAGCTACATCTTCATATTAACAAATGAAAATAATAAAAACGCTGCTGTTGTCAACACGCTTGCAAAAGTAGGAGGGTGGTACCTAACTTCTAGTCATAAGAGCAGTTCTACCACCTAGTAAATAAAGAGTAACTGACAAAGACCAACAATACATAGCGACAATCGATGGGGAAGAAAGTTTCTCGAGTGGCGGCCTCGTACAGGTAAGCGAAGTGTTCTCCTAATAGATGAAGTGATGACCCGGTAAAGGATGCAGGAAGTCAATGGAGGCTCAGATCCGAGTTTTATGGCATTCCTTTGGGAAGGCCTATGTTCAGCAGTAGGCTTGTGAAAGGCTGTAATGATGATGAAAACTGTCAATAGTCCGTAAATATAATAATATACGTTTAATGTCCTCAGCTTACTTTATATGAAAAACAGAGATATATATTTACGAATATAGTGCTACAAATTGCAGCCTTATGGTATTCAAATGAAACTGCATAATTGTAGTTTCAATTTGTTTGATCAGTTGGAAGCCTTAAATGACTCTCTACTTTTCAAGTACTGGCAGCAAAAGCAGCTTTAAATGGGGAGAAATTGTTCAATAAATCAGGTATTTTTAAGAAATAATACTGAAGCATGGATGGAATCAAATATACTCACAAACACTTAAACACATATAATAATAATAACAAAATGGCGTAGGGAAGTGACGACCCCATCGCCCGCTGACGAAACAGTTAAGTGACAAAACTGCTACGTCGGTGCCCTGCCGAAAAATGGCGTAGGGAAGTGACGACCCCATCGCCCGCTGACGTAACAGTTAAGTGAAAAACTGCTTGGTCGGTGCAGTCAGTCAGCGCCCTGCCAAAAGGTGTGAGCGCCGTGCTTAGGCAAAATTGAGGGTGCAAAGTGCCGTTTGTGCATGTGCCGAACCATGAAACGGTGCCGGACCTGGGCGTCTTCCGTTAATTGACGTCCATAAAATGGATGTTGGCACAACGAGGAACGCGCATAGGGCCGCTGCCTGGAGGTCGCCAGGGCGCCTCTGGAGCTGGTGCTCGACGAGACAGCATGCGGGCCGCCAGCCGAGTGCGAGGGACTTAAAGACTACCTCATAGCTTCTCTCATCCATCATCCCCACCAGATGGCTTGGTGTCGGCAGGGTCCTCCCAGGCCTTACGTGTAACAGGCCAAGCACAGAATCAGGCCGAGACTGTCGTATTCTGGCGCGGCCTGTGGTCAGAGCCCGTAACCAACAGCGAGGGCCCTTGCACGGAAGTTGCAGCGAGTCAGTGAGCGAATGTTACGTCCATGGACCCCGTCATCGTAACGCCGGACGATGTAGCTGAGGCGGTACGAAGGGTCCTGAACTGTAAAAGTCCGGGGCTCGACGGGCTGCATCACTACTAGCTGAAGGGGTTCGTTGTGTGTCACGCTGTGCTCGCCTGACAGTTTTAAGAGGCTCTCGACCAGAAATTGCTCCCGAGCCTCTTTATTACTGGGATCACTAATTTGGTTCCTAAAGACCGGGATACCACAGACCCAAGCAAATACCACGCCATCACGTGTCTACTCACGATTGTTACAAGACACCAACATCCATTTAGAGCACGAGAATCATTCGTCACCTGAACTCAAATCAGGTGATGACGTGCGCTCGAAATGGATGTCAGGGCAGTAGTCGTGGAACCAAGGAACCACTCCTCGTTGACGCGGTCATTGGCAAGGTGTTTAAACGCAACCGTCGGAAATTCTCCGCCGCCTGGGTGGACTATAAAAAGACATTCGACTCGGTGCCTCATATATGGCTGAAGAGGGTTCTCGAGTTGTACAAGGTTGACTGTACAATTAGAGACTTCCTTGGGCAGTGTATGGGGCAGTGGAGTGGAATCCTTTGTCATCTAGGTGAGCGGATGACGCGGCTGCGGAGATCCACATAAGGATAAGAAGGGGTATATTCCAGGGCGACCCTCTCAGTACCTTACTGGAGTGCTCCGGGAGGGGATTTCAGCTTCGGAAAGGAGGTACAAAAATTACCCACCTTTTTTATATGGATGATCTCAAGTTATTCGCCTCCAGTCGCTCCCATCTTATGGAATTGCTAAATATTACTCAGCAATTCTATTAGAATGGAGCTGGGGGCGGATAAGTGTACGGTCCTCCATGTTGAGAGAGGTAGGGTAGTTAACTCTGGGGGCATAGACTTATCTATGCCTATCATCATAAGGACCCTTTCCGAGACTGGAACATACCGATACCTGGGCATGTATCAAAATATAGGTTTTGATGAGGCGGGCATGAAACAATCAATATGTGATCTGTTTTATGCACGCTTGACCAAAGTGATTAACAGCCTTTTGTCGAGCGTGAATAAGACACAGGAAAATAATGGTTGGGTCATGCCTGTCCTCATGTATACATTTGGCATACTCAGGTGGACTCAGACCAAACTGAATTCTGGATAGAAAGGTCCGCACTGTTATGAAGTCCCACAGGATGTATCACCCGAGATAGTCAGTAATGAGGCTGTACTTGCCGCGGAAGCATGGTGGGCGTGGCTTTTTAAGTGCGCTAATCGTGTATAATCGCGAATTGTACAGCATCCGTAATTACTCCCTGACGAGATCGGATGATCCATTCTACAGGGACGTCATTTCATGTGATAAAGGGCTTACTTCGCTATCCTTAGCCAACGAGCAATAGTAAGACCCAGCGGTACAGTGCAATTCCGACCTGGTGACCGTATGGTAGGAGAAGGAGCCCCATGGGAGATTCTACAAGGCTCTACATGACCCTTTCGTAGATACAGTCGCCTCCCTCCACTGGCTACGTTTCCGTGACCTCTTAGGGGAAACCGAGGATTTTGTCTGTGCAATACAGGATCAGGTTATTAAGACCAACAACTATCGGTGATACATCCTAAAAGGTGGCGCTGTCGATATCTGTCGAGCTTGTCACCGTCCCGGTGAGTCATTTAGGCACGTCATCTCCGGTTGTTCGGCGCTTTCTAACTCTGAGTACTTGCACAGGCACAACCTAGTAGCCAGAATGCTACAAAAGGAACTCGCTCTGAAATACGATCTCATGGACCGGAAATTGCCTTATTACAAGTAATTGCTGGAGCCGTGCTCGAAAATGACCGCGCCAGGCTCTACTGGGACCGGGCCATCATCACAGATAGGACTATTCTTGCGAATAAGCCTGATATTGTGCTGATGGACCGGGCACAGTCAAGAATATTTTTGGTCGACATTACCATCCCTTATGACGAGAATCTCGTGAAAGCCCGAACAGATAAGCAGACAAAATATCTGGACCTGGCTCACGATGTGACCGACATGTGGGGTGGTTTGCCGATTGAAATTATTCCTGTGGTCGTTTCTGCGAACTATATAGATACCCCATATTATAATAATATATATTTATTTGCACACCATACAAAGTCTTTAGACAATAAATACAAAATGTTTACTTACTTTCCACACAGCAGTATTTCAGCTGAAGCTTGAATTTTTAATGAAAACAAGATATTGTACCGCTTTGTCTCTGTTTGTGTTGTGTGTGTGTGTGTGTGTGTGTGTGTGTGTGTGTGTGTGTGTGTGTGTGTGTGTGTGTGTGTGTGTGTGTGTGTGTGTGTGTGTGTGTGTGTTTGTGTGTGTAAATTATTTACCTTGTTATACAAAGAGGGTCCCAGAAATTGATAAAAACGTTGGTCAAATGAAGTTTTTAGTTGCACCCACCGAGTTATGCGTTGTTGACGATATGCCTGTTGACCGTTTACTTCGCTAGTAATAGTAGCAGTTTTATGTACATTAGCATGCTGTTTTAATAATGTGTGTAGTATAAAAAGTTGTCTCACTATCAAAAGTCGGAAGTTAGATGTAGACACTTTTTAAAAGTGCTTACTTTAAGTACTGCTCTTTGAGCACGCTCAATTAAAATCATGCAGGTCTTTGCGGCTCCACCCCAAATAGAAATACAGTAGCTAACTATTGATTGACAAAGTGCAAAGTAAATCATTTTAGTAAAGTTAGTTTCCGCTACATCTGTCAGGCGTTTAAACACAAATATTAATTTTCGAACCCTACTAGACAACAACCTTAGGTGAAGATTGAAAGTGTGTCTATCATCAAAAATTATTCCCAGATAATTTAGATAATGGACCCTTTCTAGACTAGGACAGTCACAGTTTGCTTTGGGAGACAGAATGTTATCAAAATGACTGTGGGATATTATCTTAAGGTTAGGAGATTTTTTTGGAGACCGAATACTAAATGTCATAAGCTTTGTTTTATCAACATTGAGCATGAGACCATTTTGTGTTAGCCAATCCGTGACAATGTTAAAACCACGCTGAGCTGATTTATAGACCTTTTCCCACGTTGTGTCGGAAAACACCAAAGCAGTATCGTCAGCAAAAGCTATAAGTTTTCCCTTATCAATGCTGAGTTGACACATATTGTTCACATAAAATAAAAACAAGATTGGACCTAGGATGCTGCCTTGGGGAACACCGTATTCAATATCCTCATAACCACTTACATAATTGCCTATTTTACACACTGTGTCCTGCCACTTAAGTAGCTTTTGAAAAGGTCAAGCTGGGTGCCTCTAATACCTAATGCTTCCAGTTTATTTACAAGTCTAGGGATCGAAACCACATCGAAAGCCTTAGCTAGGTCTAAAAATATAGCTAGGCATTTCATTTTACTATCTTAGGCATTGAAAACAAAGTCAGTGAGGTTATGTATTGCACCATTGGTCGATTGTCCCGAACGAAAACCATACTGCCTGTTTGATAAAAGATTATGCCCTACCAATAAATTTACAAGTTGTTTTTTTTAAAGACTTTTTACACTTTCAACAAAGATGGAAGCACTGAAATGAGACTAATTATAGGCTAACAATTTAATTAGTAAAATAGTTTTAACAATTATGTTAAAACGAATTTTTCCCCAGATTTGTAAATAGGATGGATAAGGCCTTTTTAAGGCCAGACGGAAAACTCCTTTTGTAAAACAGAGGTGAAATTGGAATGTGAGTGGTGGTACTAATATTTCTTTGTAACGTTTTAAAATAAGAGCAGTTATATCATCTACTCCAGCTGAACAATTAGTACGAAGTGAGAAGATCTCTTCTTCGACTTGCTTATGATCGGTTTTTAAAAGAACGAATGAATTTGGATTAGAACTTAGGTTGGTAGGGTTGATTTTACTCTGATTAATATGTTATGTTGTTGTTGTTATGTTAATATTGACTTTATTTACTATACTTTTGCATAAACCAACAAAATATGAATTTAATTTTGCTACCGATTTCAATGGGTCACTTTCAGCGGCTTACAAGTCTGAGGCTGGTATTTTGTCATTGTGATATTTCTTCTATAACTTCCCAAAAGCACTTTTTGTTTGTTCCAGCTTGGATTAGTTCATTTCTTTCATATTGCTTTTTAACATTTTTATTACAAAAGTTGCGATACCTTTTGAGTGTCTTTTTCAAAACTTCATTTTCCGGTGAGTATTTCAAATTTTTATGCATGCAATCACTGTTACGCATACATAATAACAAACCCTGCGTAATTCACAGCTTTTTTATTTGCAAACGATGCGGTACATAAACAATGCTGGTATTATCCTTTACAGCTCTTCCTAATGACCCAACAAAATAGTTCTTAGCTACACTTCTTATTATCTCTATTAAAATATATATTACTACGACAATTCACTTCACCTTGTACTCCGCTATATTTATACTTAGGTAATCGTTGTAAGAACAGAATAGAATAGATTAGAATATTTTGTATTCATTATAGATCACAACATGTGTAATTCTTATTAAAAGTAATTATTACCTCTGTTCTGGAAAGAACCAGTAAGAAACCCAGCGGGACTTTTTTTGAAAGTAAATTTTACATGAATAGTTATACAAACTATTTACAAAATTTATTTTAGAAAGAGCTTGGAAGCGTCCACCTCATCCCCAGGGATTATTATCAACCATGTATTCATTAATATTATAATAACCTTTTTTATAGTTTTTCTTTAATAAAATATTTAAACTTGGTAGCAGAGAGACCTTGTATAAGGTTTCCGTTATACAAGTTTGCTAGTGTGAATACCTGTAGAAATATTACTATATTTTTTTCTCTAAAAGGAATGTCTCGATGTTGGTTCCTTCAAATAGAATATTACGGTTGATTAATATTCTGTTTACTTCTGTAAAAAAATACAACTTGAGAAATCACTTTATAATAATTTCTTGAATATTGTTTCTCCATCTGAAAGAAATAAAAGTGTGAGGAGTTTGAAATAACGTCACTCTGAACATTATTTAATATCAAGCGAATTTCCTTCCTTGGCGTTGGTTGTTTATAATTCACTTTTATTGCGATGATAAGACTGCGGACAAGAGAACGTCCAAAATATAAATTATTTAACTATGTCTAACTATTCTGTAATGTTTTTGAAAATATTTTATGACTATCTATATAGTTATTTCTACAAAATGATTCAGTTTATTAATGGATAGTTAATACATAATAAGATGCGTAGTAGCTCAAGGGCTAAGTTCACCATAAATTTTACAGTGTGTGAGAAACCCGGATTCAATCCCCGGCGGCTCCAGTAAAATTGTTAATTTTGAGTACTGATTTACTGCTTGCTCAGCGATGTAGGATAACATCGTGAGGAGACCTGCATGTCTTAATAAACTTCATTGCTCCAAAACCCTCTCAAAAATGAGAGAAGGTCGGTGTCCAGAAGAAGGACGAATACAAGCTGTAACCTTAATTTACGTTTATACTGAATACAAATATGATTTATGCGGTCGAGCCAGAGCTACGCTGCAGCGTGTTACGCTGCAGTGGGTTTCGAAGGAAGGACCACGATCCCACAGGATACAGTTTCGAACAGAAACAGAAACTTTTTATTCAATATAGATCATATGTACTACTTAATTGCCAACTTGCTCGCCAAGCGTGGCAACTATGGCAATATACCTCCCAATGAATAAAGTTATGAAGTAACGGCCCCAAGTCCCCGGCGGCCCCGCTATTCCTGGCTACGGTGGCGACCATAGTAACGGCGGGGCTGGGGGTGCTAAGAATCTCCGGTGGAGGTTCGGTTGCCACCTACGACGACTCGACCTGACAATTTATAATGCACGCACCCTGAGGACTGACGAGAAGATCCTGGAGCTGAAAGAAGAGATAGACAAGTTGCGCTGGAATATTATAGGATTATCCGAAGTCCGAAGAGAGGGGGAGGACACGGTAATCCTCGAATCCGGCAACTTGTTCTATCACGGGAGGGCGACCATCTGTCCCAAGGAGGTGTCGGATTTATCGTCCACAAGTCTCTCGTTAACAACGTTGTAAAGATTGGGAGTGTGTCGACGAGGGTTGCGTACCTTATACTCAGAATCACCAAACAGTATTCGCTGAAGGTCATACAGGTTTATACACCAACCTCGGCACACCCCGATGAAGCGGTGGAGGAAATGTATGAGGATATCTCTAGAGCCATGCATTCCTCCAAAACCAACTCTACGGTGTTAATGGGAGACTTCAACGTAAAACTAGGCACAAGAGAGAAAGGTGAGCTGAAAGTAGGGAAATTCGGAATAGGGCAACGAAACGCAAAGGGCCAGCAGCTGACTGACTTCATGGAGAAAGAGGGACTCTTTATGATGAACTCCTTCTTCCAGAAGCAGCCCCACAGGAAGTGGACCTGGTCGAGCCCCGACGGTTCGACATAAAATGAGATTGACTTCATTATGACGACCAGACGACAACTGTTCGGTAATGTCTCAGTGATCGCGAGGGTGAAAACCGGCAGCGATCACCGAATGGTGAGAGGCACACTGAACCTAAACGTTAAGTTGGAGAGGTCTCGTCTAATGAAGTCAACGCTCCGTCCCCCTCGTACTCTAGTCCAAAGTCCCGAAATCTTTTAGCTCGAGCTACAAAACCGTTTTCAGTGCCTAGAAGACTGCAAGGAAGTGGACGATATAAATGATAAGCTCGTGGAAACTGTCCATGCGGTAGGAGCTAAGTTCTGCAAGACCCGCCGCAGAAGAACACAAAAACTCTCCGATCACACTCTTAATCTCATGGCTATTAGACGGGAAATAAAGCTGCAGTCTTCAATAGATTTGACAGCATACAGGCAACTGAATATACAGATCTCCAAATGCATGCGGCGGGATTTACGCAACTTCAATACAGCTTGTATTGAAGAAGCGATCGAGCGGAACCAAGACTCCAAAGTCTTTGCCAGAGATTTGTCTGCCAGAAAGAGCCAATCAAAGCTGAAGACCGAGTGAAGTGAGAGGCAGCATCGTTTCCGGGACACCTGAGATTTTGAGTGAGATTGAGAGGTTCTATGGGTAGCTGTACACGTCATCGTTGGAGCCACACGCAAGTGTGAGTAAAGAACCAAGAGCGAGTCTTGTCCGACACTATTACGAAACTATTAGAATGGCTCTCCAGCAAATTAAAAACGGCAAGGCCCCAGGTGAGGATGGAATTACAGCGGAGCTTCTGAAAGCGGGTGGAAAACCGGTACTTGAAGTCCTTCAGAGGCTCCTTAATTCCATACTCTATGGTGGCACTACTCCGGAGGCGTGGAGCAGAAGTGCGGTGGTCTTCTTCTTCAAGAAAGGCGATAACGCACTCTTGAAGAACTACAGACCGATTTTCATTCTGAGCTACGTCTACGTGCTGTTTTAGAGAGTCATTAAGAATCGTCTCGCACGCAGACTCGACGACTTCCAGCCTCCCGAACAAGCCGGTTTCCGAAAAGGCTTTAGTACCATAGACCAAATACTCATCCTTCGGCAAATTGTGCAGAAGACCGAAGAGTACAATCTGCCACTTTGCCTTGCGTATGTGGACTATGAGAAAGCCTTTGATTTCGTCGAAATTTGGCTTGCTACAGTCCCTTCAGCGGTGCCAAGTTGACTGTTGGTATATCGAAGTGCCGAAGTGTTTGTACAGTAGGGCTACGATGGCTATCCGAGTAGAGAATCAGAGTACGAAACCTTTCCAACTGCAGAGAGGTGTAAGACAGTGTGACGTTATATCCTCGAAACTCTTCGCCGCTGCATTGGAAGACATTTTCAAGCTACTGGACTGGAAATGATACGGTATTAACATCAATGGCGAATACATCACTCACCTTCGATTTGCCGACGATATAGTCCTTATGGCAGAATCGCTGGAGGACATAAGCACTATGCTCAATGACCTCAATATTGTCTCCCAACGGATAGGTCTTAAGATGAACTTGGACCAAACAAAGATTATGTTTAATGTCCATGTCACACCTATGCCGGTAGTTGTTGGGAGCACTAAGCTCGAAGTTGTTGACGAGAATGTTTACCTGAGACAAATAGTCAATCGACGGATTCAACTCGGCTGGGCAGCTTTTGGGAAATTACGGCACATCTTCTCGTCAGGTATAATTCAAAACTTGAAAACGAGACTGTACAACAAGTGCGTGTTTCCAGTGATGACCTATGGAACTGAGACGTGGTCCTTCACTGCCGGCCGGATCAGGAAGTTCAAGGTCGCTCAGCTAGCTATGGAGAGGGCTATGCTCGGAGTTTCTCTGTGTGATAAACTTAGAAATGAGGATATCCGCAGTACAACCAGAGTGACCGACATAGCCCAACGGATTAGTAAGCTGAAGTGGCAATGGGCCGGCCATATAGCTCAAAGAACCGACAACCGATGGGGAAAAAAGGTTCTCGAGTGGCGGCCTCGTACTGGCGGACGAAGTGTAGCGTCCCCCCACTAGATGGAGTGACGACCTGGTAAGACATGCAGGAAGTCGATGGATGCAGGTGGCTCAGAACCGTGCTTTGGTGGCATTCCTTGGGGGAGGCCTATGTTCAGCAGTGGACTTGTGAAGGGCTGTAATGATGATGATGATACTACTTAATGAAAGTCACTCTTTTGTTTAATTTACCATTGGTTCAGTAAAAAAAAATTCTGATAACAGAACAAACAAATAGCCGAATAATGCTAATTGAGGATAGATGTAGGTGTGCTATGGGCCACAGCATTTTACCAACAGTTGAACTGTGTGCCCGTTTGCCGAAATAATATATAATTATTTATTATATAGCGAATTATTTATAACATAATATTATCGATTTTATTCAGTAAGTCATTGTAATTAGCTAAAAATGAATTTGCACAAACTAACTTCACTAAAAATGTTGGAGCACTCAAAACTTGTGCCGAATTCTATACTGCAGCAACATGTCCCCATGATAGCGGTTGCTTCACATATTATATAGAAAAAATAAGTCTACGTAAACAAGCCCTACCATTAATGTTTGTCAGTTCAATTTTTTTAAAGTTAAATAAAATAATGTATAGTCAGAAAAGCGCATTTTAGGATACGTATTTTAGAGCACAGATTGGAAGGAAGGAATTTTGATTTTATAGCACTCCAGTTCAGGTGCCGAAAAACGGAAATAAATTACCAAACTTGGACGTTGTTTGCAAATTTTGCACTGAATTACCTGAATATTGAGCAGAAACTTTGTTGATATTTATGACATTAAAAACTTCAAGGATGAAACAGTTGGCGCGGAGTTTATGTGTTACTTTAATTTTAAAATTTGTACCTAACGCTTGCACAAATGTTACCTATATGCACCTGTATTTTATTAAGATTTTATTCAACATACAATTAAATATATCAAGTCCATATAGAAGTGTTTACAACGCAATATTATATCATGAAGTTATCTAACTTCTTGATTATTTCATACTAGCTGGGCCCGCGACTTCGTCCACGTGGAATTAGTATTTTGTTATTTATTTGTACTTTTAATCGCGAAGATCAAGAAAGTCACTAATTTAGATAAAACCTTCAATTAGTCACTAAATCAGACCAACTAACGAATGAAATAACCTGCCAATAAAATGCACATTAATATTAATAATATTTGAAACGAAAAAACTACAATCTAATGCCTATGTAAAATTTAGTACTTATTTACTCTAACAATATGAATGAAATTGGATATCTAAATTATGTCTCATCCTGCAAACAAATGAAAAATAAACCGAACCTCTTTCGACCTTTAAGTAATAGGTGTGAGGGGGCCCAAAATCAGAAATTCGCAGTAGCAGCCTGGAGTCAAGATTTCAGCGGTGAGGATTCATCTTTGTTGCTCAGAAAGCACGTAAAAACATTGGTTCTCCGTCTAATCTCTCTATGTTTATGGCGTCGGATTACCATCCCATCGGATTATGAGAGTGTGAGAGAATAGAATGTGTACCTGTGTTTGCGCACACACTCCTGATCCATAATCCTGTCCTACTTCATTAAAGTATATAAAGTATAATGTAGGTACTCCCTTAGTATTTACATACGTATTACATATCATGACCAAAAAGCGATCTAAAGGACATAATTAGTGGGTATGTTGGAAAAAGTGAGAAAATAAAACATTATAAAATCATTGTCACAAATACTCAAATACTGAAAATATAAATACATCGCATTTAAAAGCTTCGGGAAATTATATTATTTAAAACTTTTTTAATATAGCTTATGGTGGTAAAAAAACCTTCTTTTTAATTCAGCGCTAACGCCATCTAGTTACAAATTGCATTAATTCTTACAATTAATACAACTGTACTGTTTTGTATAACAATTTTTCAATTTCTTAGGCGCTGCGCAAACCTAGACACTTTTGTGTCTTGTATAGGATACAAGCTAACAATGAACATTTTATTTTCATGTAATCAATATGAAATCAGCCATTCCTTGCGCAGACGCAAACACTTTTTGTGTCCAGTTGCTTCCACTTGACACATACCGACCGCCAATCAAAAAGTGTTCGGTGTAGATAACTGGAAACTTTAAGTCGTCAGTTGAAGACACAATCAACACAAAGCAAATTTCCTTACAATAGTACGGCGCCGACATTGACGTGATTGATTTACCTGTAAATATTGATGGCGACGTTGTCTACGTCAACTTGTAATCAACACATCAAGCAAAGGTAATGTTTCTCCATGGACATCCATGGTGAAACTGACGGAAAACAAGCAACGAATTGTTTCCAGTGTCAAGAAGTAGCAATCGGCGACTGTGTCCGATTGCCGCTACCGGACACAGCAACTACGGTTTCCTGTGATGGTGTACCGTGTCGGTAACAAAAAGGGTCCACGTTTGTGCAGCGCCTTAGGGGTAAATTGGGGCAGATTTTTGTAGAGTTCTAAAATATGTATTATTCATAATTATCATATTTTGTCTTACGAATTTCCCCACCACCATATTAAAAACAAGTTTTTTACACCACGAAATACGTATTCATTTATTTTATTTACACAATACTTTCAATAAGTATTGAGTCAATCGCCCCGTAAAATAAAAAGTTTCGACAACTGTACCACACTTTTTCATCCTCATAAGGGTCAAATTTCTCTAAATCCTTTCTTAGTGGTCCACGTCAAAAGGTAACTAAGGTCCAAATTTCAGATTTCTACGTCAAGTAGTTTGGACTGTGTGTTTATAGATGAGTCAGTCCCTCAGGACGTAGAATAAAGAGGACGAAAGTATAAAGAGGATATAATAGATAAACAATGAACAGTGACACCTGTCAGTAAAAGGCAGAACTAAATCTACGACTAATCTTTACAATTATATAAAAATTACGATTACATTATTTGTCCACGATGAACTCCTAAACTACTGAACTGATTTCAATGAAATGAAATTTTGCACACTGTGGGCAGTTTGTTCTAACTTGAGAGATAGGATAGTTTTTTATCCCCATAAGTGACCTTCAATATTTTTTTATTGCAAATTTACGGATTACTGGAACGAAGTTCCTTATTGCACGGTACGAATTTGACGGATGGGGGCTAGTCGAGAAAAGTATAAGATTTTTCCGTCATGACCCCCTTTCTATAGTGCAAGCGAGATGGAATAATATCCATCTCTATCGCACTTCTTCTTATCTTGCCATGAAAGAAATATTATTTTAAATGATGCTTCATTTTAATAGACGGTATTAATTCATTTATTTAGGATAAAGGGTCGTCGGAAAGGGCAGAACAACTTCTGCCTGGCCAGCTAGTTAAATTATATTGTACATACGATCGATTCGATTTAAGTATGCCCATTAAAAATGAAATTTCATAAACGCTATTTTTAAACGAAAGAAATAAGACTTCTGTTAAAAATAAGGATGTAGGTCTAATTTTCAAAATTTCTTTAGCAAACATTAATATGAATTAATAACATGCACTTTATTACTAAATCTAAATTTGAAAATTTAAGTAAAGTGAATATAAGCGTCAGAACAGCGTGTCAAAAGCGAGGCAATGGACTCTTCCCCGCTCCATGACCCTTTCAGGAATATGAGAATGCCTATACTTAGCCGTGGGCCGCATATAGGCTATAACTTTACTTTTAAATTGAACTCATTACTCTTTTTGCACTTATAACAGATGAAAGCTATTAAATAAACTCTATATCACGACGCATGTACAGTTAATATAGTAGATGAAAGTTCACATTATTATATTATGATTATTTTGCCTATGAGCAATTATTAAAATACATCTGTACAACAAGTACAACCTGCTTCTTAGTATAGCCACAGATTAATAAATAATGTTACTACGTAAGCATAGCCTTAATCAGATGAAGGTAAGAAAATTGAATTCACTGATCTCGGTACTAAAAACTATGACTCGCGTGTAATAAAACCATACCGTGCTTTATAAATACCTATAGTGCCTTCTAGGATGAAAGTATAGTAATAAGTTTATTAAATTAAATAAAAACTATGATATTTAGAAAATAATGGGTAGGAATTATAATATGAACAACTCAAAATCGGATAGTGTAAGTTTTCAATCTCACGACAATGTAAATTTTAAGACTTTTTGTAGCTGCAAAAGGGAAGATTATGCCTACTGCCCAGCTCCTATGATAGATAGCGTGATGATACATACTTATGCCAACGGTTCGACCCGTACACAACACTATAGTGAAACTTTCTTCCAAAGCCGTTTACAGGTTTTTTCGTGATGCGTATTCAGACAGACAACGTTTCCAAAAAAAAAATCGTTTTGACATCTGTATCGATAATATAGTGTATCCCAATTCAAATTTCAAAAAAAAATTAAATGTACAGAATTCGTCGTGTTAGAGTTTTATTATAGTAATATATATATAGATATAAATTAAACTATGTCCTATAGGAAGCATTTGTCTTAATCGCCACGCTTGTAGTTGCAGTACTAAAACCTTTCGCACCTTTGACGTTACTTCCCGTCGCTTATCGTCGTGCCCTGTGATTTCGCTCACACTCTTGCTCTATAATTCACTACTGCGCAGATGGTTAGTCGCCTTTGATACTGACGTATGAGAGATTTGGTCTGGAGCACATTAATATAACATGTTGTAATATGACAGAGTCACCATGTTATATAATTTAATAAATATTACAAAAATCCAATATTAAATTTGAATGTTCTTAGTAATTAAAAAGTTTTTTCTTCGATTTTATATACATGGCTAAATTCAGTGAATATCAAAACTTTTTTGAAATTGTCCTTTTCTTATACTGTCTATTGCATGATATTTAGAATTTCAATTTAAAATTGTCACAAAAAATCCATGAAAAATCCACCTTGACGTTTTTTTTAAACGTCAAGATGGATTTTTTTGGATTTTTTTTCATGAAATCAATCAATTTTCATGGAAAAAAAATCTGGGGTAATTTTTGAATATGATGTGTTCTGTTGTAACCAGTATATTCAGCACAAAATATTCTATATTTGTATGAACCCAAACTACTAAAGGGGGCATTGTTGGCGCCTGTTATAGGTGACATTTAGCAGTGTGGCATTGTCTGTGATGTTACTTTGTGGACTAGGCAGAGGGCATTGCAATCGCTTCCGGGTTGACATGGCCTTGGTCAATGGCACGCCGCAATAGAAAGAAGCCATCTAGGCAGCCATTACGTGCACCCCTTCGTGCCAGTCACCGCGCTGGGCAGGATCCCTGCCTTATCGCATCGCTAATTATTGACTTTTCCAAATCTTATATGCATATATGGTTGAAGCTGTTTTAGTGGAGTACTTCACAAGAAAGTCATGTATTGGCGATACAAATATAGGGGGTGTATTCTATTATAATATGTCCTGTGAACTCTAGTTGTGGCCTTAATTATTGTTTTAAATAAATATGTCTCATTAGCCTTAAAAAGTATTTACCTTTAAAACTCTCACCCACATCGCAGTGTCTGTCGGCTGGGATTATTTAAAGCAAACTTCCCTGCTATCTGAAGACGAAAGTTAAATTACAGAGTCGTGGACTCGACGTAAGACTCTGTGTAGTACTTACTGAACTTTGTATTGAAAACGTTGAACTCGAAATTTTTAACAAATAAATTAAATTTGTTAAAATGTTGTAGTGATTTTGCATTTAAAATATAGTTTACAGGTACTCACTATTCGTCCAATGTTATGCACACTCTCCACTACTAAAAATTATATTTATGAGTAAAAACTTTTATTTTATTTTTTAAGCCAGCGCTTTACATCTTAGGATTGTATCCTAAGATAAGTAGCGATGAAGAAAAATCAGAATAAATTGTACTATCTTAGTACATTAAAAGTGAATTAATTCAATAAAATGTATCTCGATTTCGAAATTATTAAAAATATTGATGTACGAGTAGATTTAGGTCTCGATCAAAGTCACCATATTGTCGCAGCCACCTTAACGCTTGTGACACCAATTACTAGTGGGCACGATACACATTTTTCGCTTTCTTTTTTTTAATTCTTCAATAGATTTCTTATTATTGTCTTCTTTTTTTATTTTAAAGTATTAAAATGCAAGTCAAAGTTAAAGAAAATATTATGATAACATTATATGCAAGGATCATTTCCATAATGGGAAAGGCCGATGATTAGCAGTGGACTGTTACATTACATAGTGGTTTGTTACATTACAAGAAGACTATAAGAAAATGGTAAGTACTTTTTCTTATACACCTTCACTAAAAGTCTATTGCTGGACGTGGACCTCTCCATTGTATAGAGAAGATTTGTCTTAGTCGTTACGCTTAACAAAACATGTAATGATCTTTTTGGCATATCCCATAGTCTCCTACTACACTCAAGATGATACGAACAAAGGTGATCGATTCTCTTACGCCGACATCACACTTTAATGGACATACGATTAGTATTATATTCGAAGTTATATGCGCAAAAATCTAAGCAGAGTGCACACTCAGGTTTCTTAAAACTCAATTGCTCAAGGTCTGATGAACAAAATATTTCGATGACACATGAAGACAGCAACACTGACTGGAGCAGTGCTGTGGAGTAATTGTGAATTAGACGTTTTGTAGTCTTAATTTGTTTTTTTCCTTAACTATCAAAAAAAAATACTACTGTGGGCAAATCTTTGTTACAGAGAGCACGAGGGATCTGTGACAGCAAACACCTGGCCGCCGAGCTTCAGCACGTCAAGCAGGTTCTGCACGACAACAAGCTTCGGGTCCCGCGCCTACGTCACAGTGACCGAGTGAAGCCGGCCACAGTTGAGCGTGTGCCTGCTGTACTACCATATGTCAGAGGTGTCACAGACAAGATTGGCTACATCTTGAAGCGAGCTTCTATTAGAACATTCTTCAAGCCGCTGAAGAAGATTAGTTGTCTTACCATCCGTCAAGTGCAATATTCCTCTACAAGATGCAGGAGTGTACAAGCTTGATTGTGAATGTGGTCTCTCATATATAGGGCAAACAAAACGATCTATTAAAACCCGCGTAAAAGAACACATAGCTGACGTGAAGCACCAACGTTCCGGGAAGTCTGCAGTTTGTGATCATATCCTAGACGGCCCCGCCATTACATTAGATTTGATAAACCACAAATTCTCGCGAAAGATCATTGAGTCCTGCCAAGGATGATACGTGAGGCTATTGAAATTAAAAACATCCTAATTTCAATAGAGAGGAGGCTGGCTACCACCTGCTTGGGATCCTGTAATTAATAAAATTAAAACTAAACCCAAGCATACCACTGCAAGACTTAAAGACACAGTTAGTTCATTCTGCGTAGATCGGACCAAAATTAATAATTAAAAGCTGAAGGTACTCCGGATTAACTCTGACATCGGGACGTCAATCACCTCAGTCCCCCGTGACCATGGGTGCTGTAAAGCGCCCGAAACGTCGGGAATTAATAAAAATAAGTTGATTAAACGCGATATAATCCGTAAAATTAGTTTTATTCAATGTGTAGTGTTCGCGTAAATATAAGAAATCACTGACTTTTTGTTTTTGTTTATTTTGTTATTAAATATGTCGATATTTTTGCTATTATTAATTAATAAATCAATAGAGAGGTAACACATTCTTACGTTCCATTCATAGAACTGTAATTTTTATTTGTTTTTGTTGTATTTTATCCTTTGTATAACTTTTATCTGATGATTGAAAAATTCTAAGTATACAATATTATATTGTTACAAATTAATCAGTGTAATACAGGGCAGCCTCTGAGCAATACGATCTTCCTTGCCTACATTAGTAGAATTCTCCAACGGGCTTAGTAACGACAGTGAGACTCGTAGAATTGCCGACTGATCCCTCTTAGTCGCCTACGCGATAATTTATACTGCTAGAACGGGTGGGAGATTACGGTTCTGCCCTCATTTCTTCGTATTTTCTTTTACTTTCGTTCTCTCCTTTTTTGTTAATATTTATGTTTTTTTTTGTTATCTATCTATCTCATTCCTAACAATATGTAATAATACCTCATTTCAACTCCATTAACATGAACAATTTTGAAGTTAAAATCTTAACATTGAAAGTGGCTGAGATGGAGCGGCTTTGGATATTAAATTTTGAATATCCGACAAAGTTTATATATCAATTTTTTTTTATAGGATAGGGTGACAAACGAGCACACAGTCCACCTGATGGTAAGTGGTTGCTGTGACCCATAGACATCTACACCTATCTTCAATAAAGAATCAAAATGCAGATGCGTTGTCACCCGTGAGGACTAAGATGGAATGCCTCTTTTCCAGTAAAAAGGGTCTCCGGTTCTCTACACTCACCATTCGAAACACAGCAGTGTTAAGCTGCTATTTTACGCTGGTATTCTGTGAGAGCGTGGTCCTTCCCCGGTCGAGCCGACCCATTCGTACTACAACCATATTACTAATATAGCTGCAGCATGGCTTTACCACGTAAAATGTATGTACACTTTACAAAGGTCTTCTCTTGTACGACTTAAGTAAATTTTTAATTTAATTCATAAAGCCCAAAATTCATCTCTTGTAAATAAGCTAGTAGATAACCGTGTAGTAACGGTATAAGAATATCCACTACCCCATATCGTTCTGAGGGTGTCATAAGAAGCTAAGAGGCGACAGAAGGAAAATGGAACAGGAAATGGGCAGCAGCATCTTCCGGATAACAACTAAAAGTAATAAAAAACTGCGGTTGCCAACCCGCTTGCCAAGCGTGGCAACTATGGCAAAATCCCCCAATGAGGTAATCTATGAGGAAGGCCTATGTTTAAAAGTGGACTTTTAAAAGCTGTAATGGATGGATGGAAATAAGCTAGTATTTGACGTAAAACTTATTAAAATCACAACAAAAATATAAATATATGCCGCAGTAACGGGGTTTAACACCTCAACGCCAGTGTATCATTTTTGTGCGCACGAAGAAACATAGTGTATCAAAATGATACACACGACTATTGCGTTCAAAGTGTTGTACCAATAATGAACACGCTTTTCATAGATTTTGTACTAGAAATAATATCTCTGGCCTGGACGATTGGTTTGCTATATTTGGGATTGGGTTATGAGACATATACCAAAAATATATTCGTACTGAAAATTGAAGGTGAAAAAAAGTCATGAATTAGTTTCTACATAATTATATTAAGAAAACAACTACAAAGAAAGACACAAAATAAGATTAATTGCTAATGAGTTTTGTTGAAACATTGAACGACATAAAAAATTACACACTGAATATTTTGTATATTTGGGTGCTTTTTCCTGCAATTTGTATTCCTGTCCTCCCATAAATTTTATAGCACTCCAAACAACGACCTCGAACTTTCTTATCGTTTACAATATTTTGGACCAAATAATGCTTGTCGTCTGGTCTCGATCGTGAAGGTCTGTCAACATTCGTTGCAGAACTTCTCTCCAGCAACGCATCGATCACTTGTTCACGAAATTCCGTGATTGTGAGTTTCTTTTGAAGTGAATATTCGTTGTAAAGGAAATGGGCATTTACTACACTTGTTCCCCAAATTATTTCAAATGCTAATTTGCGATACCATTTGGTGCAGCGTCGTGGCTGTACCATGGCCATTTGGTCGCTTATATCTATAGAAGATTTACCTTTATTGTAGCAGCTATACATTTGGGTTTAGTGTGCATTGCGTTCGTATTTCTGCTATTATTTGGCACCATTTCAAGAGCAGACGTTTTCGTAAGTATCCGTACGTCGCGTTTATCACGCCAGTTCAGAACAACTATGCCTTCATTGCTCTGCTTTGCAGCCATTTCTCCTCTTCAATTTGGCCTGTACCACTTCCTTTGGTAAATATTTTCTATTAGCCCTTAGAGTTCCTACTAGATGGGTTTTTCTATTACGCAAACGTAAGGCGAGAGGAACACTGGTATAATAATTGTCTGTGTACAATGTTCTTCCTTCATCTAAGAGATCTTCTGCCAAAGACATAACTGTTTTTTCTGAGACTTCAGTTTGCGGGTCTCTAGATTTGCCACAGTAAACAGACAAGTTCCAAGTATATCCTTTTTCGGTACATAGCTTGAATACTTTGATACCGTATTTTGCACTTATTGGGTATATATTGCCTAAACAAAAGTCGTCCGCGCCAAGGTATCAGCGATTCGTCGACACATATTTTTTCTCCCGGTGTGTATGTTTTCTTGTAGTTATTTATAAACTTGTCAAGTATATCTCTCAACTTGTAAAGCCGGTCATTTGGGTCAGCTAACGTATTATCTGAGAAGTGAATAAATTTGAGAATCAACTCGAATCTGTTCCTAGGCATTACAGTTCGTGCTAATGGAATATTGTAGAGCTTATGAACGCGCCAGTAGTCTTTATCGATGGCAGCTTCACCAATCCCATCCAACCAATGAGTAAATTTTTCATTTCATCCAAGGTAACAGGAACCCAGGCATGTTGCCTAGAACCCAGGAATATCATTTGACAGTAGTTGCTGCGTGGCGTATAAATTGTTTGGTCTACAATATGCTGAATAATGTCGTTAGTCATGAACAAATCGAAATAGTCTATTGGCGAAGCATTAGCGAGAATGCCTGAGTATATTTCTTTGAAGCCTGAAATAGTCGGTATATTCCATGGGCGTTGGACCTTCTTGAGTAGGCATGTGCCACTATTGAGTCGAGTTTTGTTTTAGCCACTCGGATGTTGTACCAGAGACTTGGCTCGTTAGTACCAGTAGTAAGAGTAGTTGCAGATGTACTTGACATACTAATTGCAGCAGATGATGTACTGGCATATTATAGCGTCCAAATCTGTATTACCTATTCTGCAGAAATCCTCTGAACTTTAAAGGGGCAGGTCACTCAGTGAAGGTCGATGCCCGCCTAAAAGATAAAGGTGGATTCCAACTTTCGTTAGCATTGTCTGTCCTGAACTCCAGCTGTCGCATTACCGTCACTTGGATAATAATCCGATCATACAAAGAGTCGTCACTGTAGTCCATTTTGATTCACTTTCTTTCTCACTCACGTTATTTACGTTTTATAGAATATCCTATAAAAAACAAAAAGGAGTTATAGAAAAGACAGTTGTTGTTTTTCTAAACCTCCTTTTTGTGATTTCTTCGTGTTTGATCTGAAACAAATATAAAATAATCAAATAAACTAGAAGATATTGTGTATCAAAAATGATACACATGGCCCACGAGATTGGTTAACATAGAAATTCTTTCATAGGCCAGTGTATCATTTTGATACACATTCTGAAATCCTGAAAATGAAAGGTGACAGCAAAATATAACAATATAAAATATAAAAATATATTTAAGCAAAAAAAATACATTATTAAAAAATGAAATTTTAAGAGATTGGGCTTATGGTGAAGGTGTTAATCTGCTGATTAGGTGAAAGACTAGTTAATTAAAGACTGATATGCATTGCATGTTCAAAAACCTAACCTAAATTGTTAGTGACGTTTAGTAGAAGCATTGTATACTATATTTAGCTACTTCATCATCATTACAGTCTCATGTCAACTGCTAAAGATAAGTCCTTCCTAAATAGTGGGCAAACTACACTCGATTACCAGTACAAGGCTGCCACTCGAGAACATTTACGGATTATTTAATTTAATATTCATGACTTTAGCGCGGTTGTAACATAAATGTTTAATTTATTTCTATTTTATTTTATTAATATGATATACAAACAAATGTGGAATACCAACTATAAACAGTTTACGGCTCGCGTTCGCGTCCATCGGAATACTTCGGCAACCTTCGAAGTTACGTCCGTGATATTAAGTATACTCTCACCATGTGCACTTCACTGCTTAGAGATTCCGGAGTAGACGCACGTCTGATCGCCTTGCATTTGTATACTTACCACTGTTAAATTTTAGTATTGTTTTATTAGTTTCCTCCCTTTTACTTGTTCTTTTGTTTGTATTCAGTGTAGTTTTTGGATTTTCAACAAATTCTGGACTTTACATCAATTCAATTTGAAAACAAAATAATAATATTAAAACTATGTTTAAATTGTTGACTTGGTGCTGTATTTAGGTAACGATTGAGGAGACTTGATCGAAGCATTGTAGTTGTCGAATCAGAAGTATAAACACATATTTTTTATAGATTATATTAAACAGTACTGTATCTATAAATAATTATAGGTATTTAAGTTTCAAAATATCCATCTCTCTCTGTTTGATTTGACCTTTATGGTCCTGTAACTTTGAGGCTTTTAGGATTAGGTATTCAAAATCGACTAGTTTGCTTATAATTAAAAATATCTGTGTTTCAATAATAAAATTGTTTTCAATTTATACGGACTCAAAATTCAGCTTTATATTTTATGATTTATTATAAGGAAAACGCCTTTATAACGGTAGTAGGAATTCATCTCTACACACAATTTTTGTGCCTCATTAAAGTAATGGTGTAGTCTTCCGAATATTATGCCAGTGGCAAAATACCGACTGAAGCGATGGGTATCGACATCAAAGGTGCGTCTTTAGTTATTCCGATCGTCAATCTGCTGGTCAAGTTTATCACAATAATCCTATTTGCTTAACGAGAAGGCTAGTTGCTTCACTATTACGGGAGAGGGTATTATGGGTACATTCATCCCGTTTTTATAACATATCCTTATTCTCAGCTGTTTTGTAGTCATACGTCCCACCGCTGGTGCAATGGCCGCAATTAGTCCTCCGCGCTGCTCTACATATCGGCATACTTCACATGACCCAGAATATTTTATTTCTTAGACATGCAGGTTTCTCATGATGTTTTCTGTACCGCCGAGCAGGTGATAAATCAATATTTAAATTGCAATTAACTATACCATATATGAAAACGGGGATCGAACTTAGGATGCTCGCGTACTGTAATATTTTCAGCGAGCGTTTAGCTCTGAGCTTAATAAAGTTACAGGCCAAATATTATTTATAACAAAGGCTTTTAATCAAAAGAGCATGTTTGCTAAGAAAACCCTATGCTCGTCGCGGGATTCCAAATATACAAGAAATTTTCTTTTAATTCGTCTGATATGCAAAATAATACCTGCAGTGTCCAAAGTTAGAAAATATGTAAGTAAAGGTCCTTCCGCTAAGGAGTCCGTTCTAGGTATCACACCTTTAGATATTTCTGTCGACAACAGCAGTGCCTGCACTGCTGTGTTCTAGTCTGAAGGGTAGTAGTATAATTATTAAATATTATAAAAAGAGGCAGTATAACTGCAGGCTGTGAGGCATTCCATCTTAGTCATCAAGAGTGACAGTGCATCTGCTTTCTTTGTTTAAAGTTGAACTGAGAGTTCGTTCTCACTTCAGTTTTATAAAAAATTGTTAGTTAAATATTCTGTTTAAAAGCTTACTCTAAGTAGATTACAACGGCGCAGCGACCACGCAAAATGACTCATGACGGACCGAACTACTGCAATGTTAACATTATTAAGGTCTACTGTTGAACATAGGCCTCCCCCATAGATTTGCCTCAAAGGGGATATTTCATAGTTGTCATTCTTAGCGCGGTTAGCAACCAAGTATTTTACGTGGTAGAGCCATGCTGCAGCTATATTACTGTTATAGTTGTAGTACGAATGGTTGGCTTGACTGGGGAAGGACCACGCTCACAGAATACCAGCGTAACAGCAGCTTAACACTGCTGTGTTTCGTATGGTGAGTGTAGAGAACTGAGACCCTTTTACTGGAAAAGAGGCATTCCATCTTAGTCCTCACGGTGACAACGCAAATGACAACGCTTATGCTATGAAAGAAACGCAGTTTTTTTTAATTTTAGTCGTTATTAGGAATTTGCTGCTCATCTCCTAATTTGTTTCCTGTCGCCTATTACGAAACTCACGGGGGATATAGGTAGTGGATATTCTTGCACAACTACTTCACGGTGCAATGTATAAAATGTATATTAATTAAATCTCACAAATCGTACTTTCATAAGGTACTTAATTCTACCCTTTTCAATCGATGCCAAAAATATTATTTATGGTTATACAATATAATTTTATAGCGATATTACAATATACTTTTCACGTTCTTCTCTTACCTCGTCACACATAATACAGGCTCATATTGTCTAAAAAGGTTTTGGTAGCCAACATTATGAATAAACTAGTACTGGACAGAGGCATTCAGTTTGTTAAAATAATGCGACATTCATAATATTTACTCAGCTTTAGAACCATTTCATTAATTAATATTGTTTTATTTACTTTTGTCCCAAGGTATACATTATTTAGAGAGAGCTTCTGTTGATGTTTCTTCTATTCCTTGTGTTAATAAATGGAAAGTCTGTTTTAAAATTAGGAATATTTTATGTCACTCTGATGGACTAAATATTAAAAAAAAATTCACATTAAATCCATCATTATTTGTTTAACAGCATGAACCGTAAATTGGGAATGGGAAAATAATTTGGTAATTATTTTCTGACAGATTATGGAATAGCAATTTATGAAACCAAAAATACCCAGACTAATGGTGAAAAAGAGTCTGAAGTTGGAATTGATATTTTGAGATATACTTCATCATTACAGCCCTTCACACGTCCACTGCTGAACATAGGCCTCCCCCGCGAATGCCACAGCACGGTCCTGAGCCACCTGCATCCATCGACTTCCCCATGTCTTACCAGGTCGTCACCCATCTAGTGGGGACGCTACACTTCGTCCGCCGGTACAAGGCCGCCACTCGAGAACCTTTTTCCCATCGGTTGTTGGTTCTTCGAGCTATATGGCTTGGCCCATTGCCACTTCAACCAATAATCCGTTGGCATGTCGGTCACTCTGGTTCTACTGCGGATATCCTTATTTCTAAGTTTATCACACAGAGAAACCCGAGCGTAGCCCTCTCCATAGCTCGCTGAGTGACCTTGAGCTTCCTCATCCGGCCAGCAGTGAAGGACCACGTCTCAGTTCCAGGTCATCACTGGAAACACGCACTCAAGCTTACTCTTGAAAACAATTCGATCGATCGGGATTGAAATTATAACGTTTCTGTACTTTGAAAGCGACTTAGCGCTAAATTAGTTTAATATTGTGTGGTAATTTTGTGAACTAATTGAGATTGAATTGAAATTGTCCAATCCGATTGTAAGCAAAATCGGCACTCTTGACGCAGTTTTGACAGTTAGTTGACAGCTGCGTATTGTGTTTGTATTGTTTGGATTGAATTTAGGCAACAGCAAAACAGTAATGTTTTAGGAATTGTGTTCATATTAATCGATTGTTTTCTGCAATTATCTTATTCTTTGCGATAATATAATTGCACGTTTAGCTCTTGCGTTAAATATTCTACGCCGTAATCGTGCATTATAATTTAAATTAAAGTCGAAATGAGCTCGAATAATGTGTTTTATGGACTTAGTTTTTCTATGAGGCATGATGAGTTGAGGGCTAATTATTTTATTATTAAGAACTTTACTGAGAATATAGTATGAATAAAACCTAAATATGCAATCTCCGAAGAGAAGATATATTACGAATGTAGTACTGTTAATCAATGTTAGTCTAAATAAAGTTCATTTACATCCTTTATATATCCCTTTATATGTCCCACTGTTGCAGAGCTCTATTCTCATTTCTAAAAGGTTAATTATGTATTTCACATGTAGCAGGAAATATGAATATAATGTTGTTACTTTAAATGTATGGATTTTATTAGAATTGAAACTAAAATTATATAGGTAATGTAATTTTAATATGGATTTATAAATAAAATTATGATATAAAAGCTCATCCATTTATTTAATACAAAATATTTTAACAACCTACCATCATTAGTATTAAATTACATGTACATTAATATCTATTCTTAAATAAATTAATAAAATATAATTAATATTTAAATAACAGTTATAAACTATATTTAAATGAATAAAAATCAGTTTTTACAATAGATATTAAAAGAAACAAATTAATTTAAAATAACATGAAGAAAACATTGATAAATTTAATGAGTCTTTTTATTTCAAATTACAGTAATGTTATTGTTGTTGTATTCTGTTTGAAAAATTAAAACAGAACTATTAATAACTGTGATAACTCTCAATTGCCTGGCACATTGCATTTGCTTCATTTCTTTTCAGATGTTCCATATCTTGATCATTTCTTGTTCGTACAGTGTTGTTGCTTGAGAAATGTGATATGGAATTGTTGTGATTCTGAAATTAGAATAACAAATATTTTAAAACTGAAATAATATATTATAACTTAATGACAAAATTAAGATGGAATATTTGAATTGGAAGTTTTAAACCATACAAGTCACTCAAAAGGATGTTTAAGATTTATTGAAACATCTATATTCTCCACACTAAGAAATGACATATATGACGTTAATTTATGTAAATTATTGCAATTAAAAAACGGTGGGTTACCTTTTTGTACCACTTGAGTGCAAGGCATACATATTGCAAGTTCCTTAGGAGTGTCCTTTACATTTGATGTTCCCAAAATAAATAAAACAATATAAAAATGATCTATCTATAAAGCTGAGGAAAAATACAGTTATTATGAGAGAAGATAATGAATTATAACATTGTTATTTGTTATAACTGAGTGGTGAGAAAGGTCAATTGTAAGTTGAGTCTCTAAAAGTAACACTTGACCACCTGTGCCTGCTATCAATCCCTTGTCGAATTTTGACAAATGGTGGGTTGTCAGCTCCATGCTGCTGTAAATTTCTATGCTAAACACACAATTTATTTAAGGCACATTTTTTTTCGTTTCCAATTTAAAAAAAAACATACTTTACTCATACTATTCTTAAAAACATTATTATACTTACTTTAACCCAACCTGACCATTATTAGCTTAGAGATGGATGCTCACTTCCTCTGTTTCATAAGATTCTTAACTGTGCTTGAAAGTTGGATGCGGCATGAATGTTTAAGTAAGTCGTGTTATTGTGGCATTAACTATTTCAAAGTTTCAAACTGCTTATACCCAAATTGAAAGGTCTTTTAGTAATTCACACATACTTAAAAGCACTTCACCTTAAGCTTTTAAACAAAAATCGAAAGTTGATCTTTGTTTACTTTGTTTCGTGATAACAATTTTTTTCTGACATAGCAAAAGGAACGAGACAAAGGCACGCTCTATACAGCCATATAATTTTTAAAGTTCGCAAATATAGCGTATTTTTATAAGAAATGTGGGAAAAGATGTTATGTTTGACGAATTATATCATTTCTTAAATGTTTTTACTATTTAAATGCTCATTTATGAAAGTTACAAAGGGTTTATTATGATTTCACCGGTTTACCGATAAATAAAACATGCCTTTTGCTAAGAGTAACGCAGCTAACTTCATGTGTTACAACAAAATTTTTGGCCAATACAAGCGCAATTCCGATTTCAATCCAATGTTAACAAAATTGTTTTCGAGAGTATGGTAATTTGTCAAGATTGTAATTACATTGGATTGAAATTGAAATTGGATTGAAATTGTTATTGGATTCAAGAGTAAGCTTGCTGGTTGTACAGTCTCGTATTCAAGTTTTGAATTATACCTGACGAGAAGATGTGCCGTAATTTCCCGAACGCTGCCCAGCCGAATTGAATCCGTCGATTGACCTCTTGGTCGAAGTTGGACTTACCTGGTTGAACTGTTTCTCCCTGGTAAACATACTCGTCAACAACTTCGAGCTTAGTGCTCCCAACAACTACCGGCATAGTTGTGACATGGACGTTATTCATGATTTTGTTTTGTCCATGTTCATCTTAAGACCTTTCTGTTGGGAGGCATTATTGAGGTAATTGAGAATAGTGCTTAGGTCCTTCAGTGATTCTGCCATAAGGACTATATCGTCGGAAAATCGAAGGTGAGTGGTGTACTGCCGTTGATGTTATTACGGTATCCTTTCCAGTCCAGAAGCTTGAAAACGTCTTCCAATGCAGCGGTGAAGAGTTTCGGGGATATAAAGTCA
>JAGSMP010000646.1:0-134437 GCA_029286625.1 Parnassius orleans | reverse complement strand
TTTCTGACATAGCAAAAGGAACGAGACAAAGGCACGCTCTATACAGCCATATAATTTTTAAAGTTCGCAAATATAGCGTATTTTTATAAGAAATGTGGGAAAAGATGTTATGTTTGACGAATTATATCATTTCTTAAATGTTTTTACTACTTAAATGCTCATTTATGAAAGTTACAAAGGGTTTATTATGATTTCACCGGTTTACCGATAAATAAAACATGCCTTTTGCTAAGAGTAACGCAGCTAACTTCATGTGTTACAACAAAATTTTTGGCCAATACAAGCGCAATTCCGATTTCAATCCAATGTTAACAAAATTGTTTTCGAGAGTATGGTAATTTGTCAAGATTGTAATTACATTGGATTGAAATTGAAATTGATTGAAATTGTTATTGATTCAAGAGTAAGTCTTGGTTGCTACAGTCTCGTATTCAAGTTTTGAATTATACCTGACGAGAAGATGTGCCGTAATTTCCCGAACGCTGCCCAGCCGAATTGAATCCGTCGATTGACCTCTTGGTCGAAGTTGGACTTACCTGGTTGAACTGTTTCTCCCTGGTAAACATACTCGTCAACAACTTCGAGCTTAGTGCTCCCAACAACTACCGGCATAGTTGTGACATGGACGTTATTCATGATTTTGTTTTGTCCATGTTCATCTTAAGACCTTTCTGTTGGGAGGCACTATTGAGGTAATTGAGAATAGTGCTTAGGTCCTTCAGTGATTCTGCCATAAGGACTATATCGTCGGAAAATCGAAGGTGAGTGGTGTACTGCCGTTGATGTTATTACGGTATCCTTTCCAGTCCAGAAGCTTGAAAACGTCTTCCAATGCAGCGGTGAAGAGTTTCGGGGATATAAAGTCACCCTGTCTTACACCTTTATCCATGTTCATCTTGAGACCTATCCGTTGGGAGACACTATTGAGGTCATTGAGCATAATGCTTAGGTCCTCCAGCGATTCTGCCATAAGGACTATATCGTCGACAAACCGAAGGTGAGTGATGTACTCGCCATTGACGTTAATGCCGTATCTTTTCCAGTCCAGTATCTTCAAAACGTCTTCCAATGCAGCGGTGAAGAGTTTCGGGGATATTACGTCACCCTGTCTTATACCTCTCTGCATTTGGATAGGTTTCGTACTCTGGTTCTGTACTCGGATAGCCATCGTAGCCCTGTACAAGCACTTCAGCACCTCGATATACCGACAATCAACTTGGCACCGCTGACGGGACTGCAGCACCGCCCAAATTTCGACGGAATCAAAGGCTTTCTCATAGTCCACATACGCAAGACATAGTGGCAAATTGTACTCCTCGGACTTCTGTACTATTTGCCGAAGGGTATATATGTGGTCTATGGTGCAAGCCTTTTCGGAAACCGGCTTGTTCGGGAGGCTGAAGTCGTCGAGTCCGCATGCGCGACGATTCGTAATGACTCTCGAAAACAGCACGTAGACGCGGCTCAGAAGGAAGTCGGTCTGTAGTTCTTCAAGAGAGCGTTCATTTCTTGAAGAACAAACCACCGCACTTCTGCTCCACGCATCCGGTGTAATGCCACCATGTAGGACGGAATTAAAGAGCTTCTGAAGGACTTCTGGCACGGTTTTACCCGCTTTCAGAAGCTCCGCTGTAATTCCATCCTCGCCTGGGGCCTTGCTGTTTTAAAGTGCTGCAGAGCCATTCTAATCTCGCTCAGACTGACGTCCGGGATATCATCGGAATAGTGTCGGATAAGACTTGCTCTTGATTGTTACCACACTTGCGTGTGGCTCCAACGATGACGTGTACAGCTGCCCATAGAACCTCTCAATCTCACTCAAAATCTCAGATGTCCGAAAACGATGCTGCCACATTCGATCTTCAGCTTCGACAGTTGGCCTTTCTGGCAGACATATCTCTGGCAAAGACTTTGGAGCCCTGGTTCCGTTCGATCGCTTCTTCAATACGAGTATTGAAGTTGAGCAAGTCCCGCCGCATGCATTTGGAGATCTGTCTGTTCTGTTGCCTGTATGCTGTCAAATCTGCTAAAGACTGCAGCTTCATCTCCTGTCTAACAACCATGAGATTAAGAGTGATAGGAGAGTTTTTGTGTCTTCATGACGGGTCTTATAGAACTTAACACCGACCATGGACAGTTTCACAAGCTTGTCATTTATATTGTCCACTTATTGCAATCTTCTAGGCACTGAAACGATTTTGTATCTCGAGCTGAAAGTTTCGGGGCTTTGGATTAGCACGAGGGGACGAGCGTTGATCATTAGACGTGACCTCCAACTTTACGTTTAGGTTCAGTGTGCTCTCACCATTCGGTGATCGCGCGTTTTCATCCTCGCGATCACTGAGACATCACTGAACAGTTGTCGTCTGGTCGTCATAATGAAGTCAATCTCATTTTTGTCGAACCGCCGGGGCTCGACCAGTTCCATTCTGTGGGCCGCTTTTTGAAGAAAAATTTCATCATAAAGAGTCCTTCTTTCTCCATGTCACAGCTGCTGGCCCCTTGGGTTCCGTTGCCCTATTCCGATTTTCCTACTTTCAGCTCACCGCTTTTCAGCCTAGATTTGCGTTGAAGTCTCCCATTAACACCGTATAGTGGGTTTTGGAGGAATGCATGGCTCTGGAGATATCCTCATACGTTTCCTCCACCTTCTCATTGGGGTTTGCCGAGGTTGGTGCGTAAACCTTTATGACCTTTAGCGAATACCGTTTGGTGATTCTGAGTATAAGGTCCCTCGTCGACACACCCCAATCTTTATAACGTTGTTAACGAGAGACTTGTGGACGATAAATCCTACACCTCCTTGGGACAGATGGGCGCCCTCCCGGTGATAGAATAAGTTGCCGGATTCGAGGATTACCTTGTCATCCCCCCTCCCTTATTTACTTAGTAACTTATTTATCTCTTCTTCCAGCTCCAGGATCTTCTCGTCAGTCCTCAGAGTGCGTGCGTTATATGTTGCCAGGTCGAGTCGTCGCAGGTGGCAACCCAACCTCCACTGGAGATTCTTAGCACCCCCTGCCCCGCCGTTACCATGGTCGCCACCGTAGCCAGGAATAGCGGGGACGCCTGGGACTGGGGGCCGTTTATTTGTGTCGTTGCTCATGGGGGGTATATTGCCATAGTTGCCACGCTTGGCGAGTGGGTTGGCAACCGCAGTTTTTTATTGCTTTTTGCTTTTATCAGAAAGATGCTGTTGCCCATCTTCTGTATCAGTTTCCCTTTGTCGCCTCTTACGACACCCACGGGAAGATATGGGGTAGTGGGTATTCTTACCCGCCACTACACGGGGAGTGGCGGGTAAGAATAGTTTTTCGCTTATTGGCTTTTTATTACAATGAGAAGAATGAGAGCCATGGTGGCTCAGGCGCTAAGCGCTTACTGTAAAGCAGACAAGCGTTTTTGTGCCCACTAGAAATTATAACGACCCTTAATGGTATTACACAAAAAAGATACCAATTGATTATAGTAAATGGCGTATAGATTTTATAAAAATCTAAAGTTGTATTGATATTTGTGTTCTGGTTAATTTAATATGGGAAAAAATATGTGTAATGAATCATTTTTGCAGTTTCTATAAAAAGAAAATATTTTTTTTACAAAGATAACTTATTATAGACATATATCTATTTTTCAAACTGATGGTTTTTTATTATATACAATGTTAAAAAATATAATAAAAAAACTAAAACTAGTAACTCAATTATCATACAGAACTACTCCCCGCGGTATCGTGCCAAGAACGCTGGCTGCGTTCCCCGCTGAATGGCTATACTTAGCCTTTGAGTGAGAAAAGAACAGCCCTCTTATCACCAACAGCAACGACCAGTCGCGGATGGAGTTCCTTTAGGAACTTCACCGCACGTGGACACCGATAGTCTCTACAGCAAATGTCACAAATATGTAGTCATCTCTCAGAGACTCATATTTGCACCGCTTACTCAGTTCAGCTGCCTCTAAACGAGGTATACTTGAGATTAGAGGCCGCCAAAGTGTCTGCGCAATTAGCATTCCACACTAGGGCTTTACCTTCCTCCCAAGAGACCAATGTCATACCTTCGCACTATGGGAAAGCCCCATACAAAGCCGTCTCATAACTTAATTTAACGAAAGTCGTTGTTACGTGATGAAAATTATAAATTAATATACTATTATAAATAAAGTTTCTTTTTAGGTATTTTATTTTATTTTGTATGTTTAACATAAGTATAAAAGAGCATCAAATCTTAGTCATGTTCGATTAGATGATTTTGACGAAATACGTTATTAAGATTCAATGCCACATTACTTGAAAGTTTTCCTTATAAGTATATAAGTATTACACATGTTTGGAATGCTTATATGCTTCTCCAAATTTTTTGTAAATAATGTTATGTTATATTAGTTAATTAAACAAAAAATAACCAATATAGTTTAAGATGAAATATTTTTACACTTTTTTTTTAATAAGAAATTTACCTCTTACCGATGCTTGCCGATGTCGAGGTATTTATTGCATTAAGATCTTCACACATTACTCTGTTTAGGGATAAAACAAAATTGCACTTAATTGCTCCTTTTTTGATACGAATCCAAAATACTTCGCGAGATAAAAATAATTTTTTTCAAAAACTTTTTTTTTATATAAAATAGCATGGATGACGGTGTATTTATAAATTTATTAAATTGAGATATGTTAAACAGTTCTCAAGATCTAATTTACCTGTGGTCAAAAAAATGTCTTGAATTTGATATCTATTGTGGTCAAATTTTAATTTTCAAAATATTATATAAAATAAAATCACACAAAATATACACAAAATAAGTTTTTGTCTATGTTAATAGAGTATCAATAAGAGTAATCTATGGGTTAAGGGATTTAAGGAGCAAGGTAATTATATATATTTTATCACATGTTATGTGTTTGTTATAATCTGGTATCAGTCAATCAGAAATCAAAGTCTAAAAGAATATAAATGTATTAATATTTATAGTAAAGATAACATATTATGTAACTAGAAAAAAGTTAATTAAGTGCAATAAGTAGTTTTTCAGTTCACTCTAATAGTATAAAGTTTATTTATCAATATATTATATGCTTGTAATACTAATAATATTGTAAAATCATAATGTATTATCGTTATTTCTCTTTTGGATTTCCAATATATCTTTGTAATTGAAAATATATTGTATCTCAAAATCTATAGGATTCTGTATCAACCCTTCACTGGGGTTTCACACCAACTTCGCCTCCCTCTCTTACCGGAACCCTCAAAATCGATTGTAGGTAATGTACATTCCTTCCGAATTTAATATTTCTTTACTTTTTTATTTTTTACTTGCATTCCCGATTTTTTCAGTTACACCCACTTGATGCAGTTTGTTGTAACTGCCTAAGAATATTACAAAAAGTATTGAAACTGCTCATCCCATTAGAGGATTTGGGTATAGGAATATTTGTTTTTCATGTGGATCTTCAATTTTAAGAGCACGCCACACACGGGCTGTGCCTATTAACTCAGCAGAAAGAGATATTATTTTGCAATGGATACCATTACAACAGGTATTTACTTTACTTTAACAGCCCGTAAATGATCCCCTGCCTGAAATAGGCCTTCCCGGAGGAGTTGCCATAATCGGTTTGGCACACAGATTGATGTTTGTAGTATCACACTCCTTGCACTCCACACAATTTGGCTGTTCACCACCAGGTTATCTTTAACTTTACAGCCTATCAAAAGTCTACCGCTGAACATAGACCTCCCCCATAGATTGCCTTATAGTGGGGACATTTATGATAACCACCGTTTTTATTGTTACTCCAATATAAATAACGGATTTAGTAATTTAGCCACTAACATCAGGAAAATACGAAGCATTAAAGGAACGTTTGCTGTCAATTTACGAAGAATCCGCAACGAGACAACTATAGAAACTCCTGAATGAGATGGAGCTGGGGACCAAAGGCCGTCGCAACTGTTACATCGTATGAAAGAATTAGCACGTGGTAAGATACCAGACCACACACTTCGTCTCCTGTGGCAAAACCATTTACCGCTGGCGATTAGAGCAGTATTAGCAGTCGCGGATAGCAAAAGTATGGATAGTTTGGCCGCAACAGCAGATAAGGTCATGGATGCCACACGACCCATGCAGGTAGCAGAGGTAACATCACCAACCACGAGTGACCAGAGTACGTCAACATTGATTTTAGCGGAGATAGCAAAGTTAACTTCGAGATTGGACACTATGGAAGTCAGACAAGGGAGGCAGGTCAGTCGCGATCATCGGCAAAGAGGAAGGAGTACATCTCGTTATCGAAACTTTAGAAGACCTCGAATAAAACTATTTTTACGGATTTTATCGCGTTTAATTTTACTAATTTTGATTCCTGACGTTTCGGGTGCTTTGGGTCACGGGGGACTGAGGTGTTTGACGTCCTAATGTCATAGTTAGCCCGGCTACCTTCAGTTTTTGAATATTAATCTTTGGTCCGATCTACGCAGAATGAGCTTACAGTATCTTGAAGTCTTGCAGTGGTATGCTTGGGTTTGGATTTAATTTTGTTGATTATAGGATCCAAGCAGATGGCAGCACCCATCCATCTTCTATTGAAATTAGGATGTTTTTTAATTTCAATAGCCTCGCGTATCATCCTTGTAGGAATCGGTGTTCTTTGCGAGGATTTGTGGTCTATCAAATCTGATGTAATGGCGGGGACGATCTTGAACATGTTCACAGACTGCAGACTTCCCAGAGCGTCGGTGCCTCACGTCAGCTATATGTTCTTTCACGCGGGTTTAATAGATCTTTGTTTGTCCTATGTAAGAGAGACCACATTCACAATCAAGCTTGTACACTCCTGCATCTTGTAGAGGGATATTACACTTGACGGATGGTAAAAATTGACTAATCTTCTTCGGCGGCTTGAAGTATGTTTTAATAGAAGCTCGCTTCAAAATATAGTCAACCTTGTCTGTGACTCCTCTGACATAGGGTAGTACAGCAGGCACACGCTCGACTGTGGCCGGCTTCACTCGGTCACTGTGACGTAGGCGCGGGACCCGAAGCTTGTTGTCTTGCAATACTTGCTCGACGTGCTGAAGCTCGGCGGCCAGATGTTTTCTGTCACAGATCCTCGTGCTCTCTGAAACAAAGATTTTCCCACGGTAGCTAACTGTGATGGATGATGGTGCGATTCACCATTTAAATATCGGTTGTTATGGGTCTTTTTTTTTCTATACACAGTGTGACCAATAGTGTTATCAGGATTTCGGATGACTAAAACATCTAGGAAAGCTAAAGAATTGTTTGCCTCTAACCCATTGTGAATTGTATTTTAGAATTTATGGAATTAAGGTGGTTTAAAAATGCAGTTACTTTGTCAGATGGTAAAATTGTGAAAGTGTCGTCTACGTACCGCTTGTAGAATCTTGAATATACAGGAGCAGTAAGAAGGGCTTTCTCCTCAAAGTCCTCCATGAATATGTCGGCGACTATGGAGATACGGTGAACCCATTGCTACGCCATCTACTTGCTTGTAGAACTCCTCCTTCCACAATAGATAGCCAGATGTAAGGCAATGTTTTAACAGTAATGCATATTCTGTAGGCATGTTGTATTCTTCTAGCTTCCTGGTTACAATTGAGATGCAGTCTTCAATGGGTAAGCATGTAAATAGTGACTGAACATCAAAACTGACCATAGTTTCATTGTCAGCGAGATGTAGGTCTTTATCTGCAATTATTAAAATCAAATGTCGTTAAAACTGTCTTTAACTCACTGGACAAATTGTCTATGGTATTATTTATGAATTTTAATAATTGCATTGAAACTTTAAATAAACGCGAAACATCGAAATATAATGAATGCAAAATAAACAAATAGAAAAATATCAAAAATTAACTATCAAATCAAATGCCAAACATCCATGGCAACGTAGAAACGAAACACAACAACCGTTGACCACAGACACAAACAATAAACAACGCACGGTCTATAATCTGTCAAAACAAACACTGGACGAACCTACAATAAAAGTATTATCGAAGGGCCTGAATTTCGCAATAACACCACGAAAATCCCGTATGAGGAAATTATCTGTAACGTTGAGGATTGTCTGTTTGAAAACAATGTGGGAAAGGAAGATTTAGAGGCCATACGTCAAGACATTTCGTCCTTGTTACGTCGAAGTTCAGTGCCGAAACTAAATCTCCCCAAAGACGAGATCAAAGCGTTGTACAACTTACGCAACAGACCAGAACTCACGATTCTCCGTGCAGATAAAGGAAATGCTACGGTAGTAATGGATACGTCAGATTATAATTTTAAAATACAACAACTTTTATCGGATGAAAGTACGTACAAAAAGGTCAAAACAGACCCTACAACCAATGTGCTTAAAACAACAAGCGACCTGTTAAAGAATTACTCCGAAAAATTAGATCTCGACGTAAATTCGATAATACCATCGTGTACCAAACCATCGAGGTTGTATGGGTTACCGAAAATACACAAACCAAATGATCCACTACGTCCTATAGTGAGCCAAATCGACTCACCAACTTATAAATTGGCTCAACACTTGGCAAAAATTCTGTCACCGCTGAGAGGACAAACCAGAGCACACACGAAGGATTCGTACCATTTTGTTAGTGAGATAAAAGACCTACATCTCGCTGACAATGAAACTATGGTCAGTTTTGATGTTCAGTCACTATTTACATGCTTACCCATTGAAGACTGCATCTCAATTGTAACCAGGAAGCTAGAAGATTACAACATGCCTACAGAATATGCATTACTGTTAAAGCATTGCCTTACATCTGGCTATCTATTGTGGAAGGAGGAGTCCTACAAGCAAGTAGATGGCGTAGCAATGGGTTCACCTGTATCTCCATAGTCGCCGACATATTCATGGAGGACTTTGAGGAGAAAGCCCTTCTTACTGCTCCTGTATATCCAAGATTCTACAAGCGGTACGTAGACGACACTTTCACAATTTTACCATCTGACAAAGTAACTGCATTTTAAACCACCTTAATTCCATAAATTCTAAAATACAATTCACAATGGAGTTAGAGGCAAACAATTTTTAGCTTTCCTAGATGTTTTAGTCATCCGAAATCCTGATAACACTATTGGTCACACTGTGTATAGAAAAAGACCCATACCAACCGATATTTAAATGGCGAATCGCACCATCATCCATCACAGTTAGCTACCGTGGAAAATCTTTGTTTCAGAGAGCACGAGGGATCTGTGACAGAAAATATCTGGCCGCCGAGCTTCAGCACGTCGAGCAAGTATTGCAAGACAACAAGCTTGGTCCCGCACCTACGTCACAGTGACCGAGTGAAGCCGGCCACAGTCGAGCGTGTGTGCCTGCTGTACTACCCTATGTCAGAGGAGTCACAGACAAGGTTGGCTATATTTTGAAGCGAGCTTCTATTAAAACATTCTTCAAGCCGCCGAAGAAGATTAGTCAATTTTACCATCCGTCAAGTGTAATATCCTCTACAAGATGCAGGAGTGTACAAGCTTGATTGTGAATGGTCTCTTACATAGGACAAACAAAAGATCCATTAAAACCCGCGTGAAAGAACATATAGCTGACGTGAGGCACCGACGCTCTGGGAAGTCTGCAGTCTGTGAACATGTTCAAGATCGTCCCTGCCATTACATCAGATTTGATAGACCACAAACTCGCAAAAGAACACCGATTCCTACCAAGGATGATACGCGAGGCTATTGAAATTAAAAACATCCCATTTCAATAGAGAAGATGGATGGGTGCTGCCATCTGCTTGGGATCCTATAATCAACAAAATTAAATCCAAACCCAAGCATACCACTGCAAGACTTCAAGATACTGTAAGCTCATTCTGCGTAGATTGGACCAAAATTAATATTCAAAAACTGAAGGTAGCCGGGCTAACTTTGACATTAGGACGTCAAACACCTCAGTCCCCTGTGACCATGGATGTTGTAAAGCACCTGAAACGTCGGGAATCAAAATTAGTAAAATTAAACGCGATAAAATCCGTAAAAATAGTTTTATTCAATGTAGTGTTCGCGTAAATATAAGAAACCATTATTTAGAAGACCTCGTTCAAGTTCCAACTAACGAACACCCGAAAGTCCTGATTGGCTTTGTTCGTACCACTTTCGTTACCGAGAGAGAGCACGCCGATGTGAACAACCGTGTGCATGGAATAAGAAGACGGGAAATAAGCAGTCGGAAAACTAGCGGACGTGCAGGCTATGGCGGGAGCTTGCGCGGTACAGCCATCACACTGCCTATGTGTTACCGACTCCAACACGGGGCTGCGTTTCCTCATTGATACAGATGCTAATATTTCAGTTATTCCGTGAAAAATAAATATTGTAATATAGAGTGCTCTGACCACAAGTAGTACGGCACAAACAGTACCGAGATTAAAACCTATGGAATAAGAACCCTTGAATTAAATTTAGGTTCGCGGCGGGCTTTTAAATGGGCTTTTGTTATAGCAGATATTCAGTAACCAATATTATGGATTGTTAGTTGATATTAAGTCGAGAAAACTTGTAGATAATTTGAAAAATTTGAACGTTAATGCGTCTATTATTAATTCCAGGGAACCCGAAGTGAAGACAGTGGACTAGAAGCATCCTTATCATTCACTGCTAAGCAAGTATCCGGAAATTACGAAGCCTATTTGTTTCAGAGAATTGTCTAAACATAATGTGTGCTATCATATAGAGACGAGGGGACCTCCTATTTTCGCTAGAGCTAGATCTTTACCTCCCGACCGTTATAAGAAAGCTAAAGAAGAGTTTAGGTTAATGCAGGAAATAGGGATCTGTCGGCCTTCAAGGAGTCCTTGGGCCAGTCCTTTGCATATTGTACCCAAGAAAATGGTGAAATACGTCCGTGTGGGGACTATAGACGGCTAAATGCAGTTACGAAACCTGATAGATACCGGATTCCTAAATTGCAGGACTTTACTTATTTGTTGTCAGGTAAACAAATATTTTCGAAAAAGTGTAAACAGAGCCTACCATTTTATTCCTGTAGCGGAGCAGGATATTGAGAAAACAGCGATTATCACACCGTTTGGTCTTTTTGAATTTACGAGAATGATGTTTGGTATGCGTAATGCAGCACAAACATTCCAAAGATTCATGAATACTGTGTTTGAAGGTTTAGATTTTGTTTATACGTCCATTGATGACGTCTGTGTCAGCAGCGATAATGAAAACCAGCACCTGCAATACATGGAACAGGTATTTGAACGGCTAAACAGGTATGGCATCACGATCAACATCGCCAAGTGCAGTTTTGGTAAGTCAAAGATTGAATTTTTAGGTTACAAAGTAACACCAGAGGAATCACACCCCTGCTAGACAAGGTTGCAGCAATCGCAGATTACCCCAAACCGGAGACAGTACAGGACCTCCGTCGTTTCCTGGGTATGGTGATTTTTTATCGTGCTCACATACCAAACGCAGTAGAGTACCAGGCCGAGTTGAACAAGTATCTACACAACGGTAAGAAAAAAGATAAGACCCCGATCGTTTGGACAGAACAGTCTTTAGATGCATTCGAGAAGTGTAAGTTGAGCCTACAAAATGCCGCCACACTATCTCATCCTAGTGCAGATTCGCCTATAGCTCTCATGACAGATGCTCCGAATACATGTGTAGGGGCCGTACTACAGCAAAAGGTAAATGATGAATGGAAGCCTTAAGGGTACTTTTCTAAAAAGTTGAGTATTGCAGAGCACAAGTATAGTGCTTATGACAGGGAATTATTGGCAATATGCCTATTAGACATTTTCGAAAGTTATTTGCGAGACAGCAGTGAGTTGTTTTTACAGACCACAAGCTGTTGATTCATGTTTTTGTGAAATTAGATAGCAACAAAGAAACACCTCGACGGACAAGACAGCTGTTATTCATCAGCGAGTTCTCAACAGACATCCAGTATGTAGAAGGTAAGAATAACATTGTAGCTGACTTGCTACACACGATTTCCTGTCCCACAGTGCTCGATTATTACGAACTTGCTGAGGCGCAGAAACACGACGACTTCATTGCACAAACAACAGGTTCTGACACTGTCAGCAATGTAAGCATTAAAATTATTTTTTTGCCTGTCATTGATAATTCGATATATTGTAAAACTTCGACGAAACATGCCAGACCATATTTAGCATAAAGTTCTAGAAAAATAGCATTTGAAGCGGTACACAATTTGAGCCACCCGAGTGTACGCACTACAAAAAGTTAGTTTGTCAAAAATTCTTTTGGCCAGAGATGAATAAAGATATTAAAAAGTTAATAAAGTTAATAGGCATACATTATCCGAATTTAGTGAATTTCCCGTAGTCGATCGTTTTGAGCACATTCATGTAGACATCGTCGAACCATTACCGACTACTGTACAAGGCTATAGATATTGCGTGACAGTAATAGATAGGAAAACACGATGGCCACAAGCTTTCCCTGTACAAAATATCAGAGCGTTGCCAGAGTAATATTTGAAGATTGGTTAGCCCGTTATGGATGCCCAATTACATTGTCTAGTGAGCAGGGTAGACAATTCGAGAACAATTTGTTCGCAAGTTTATTAAAGATTTTCGGTATAAGTTGACAAAGAACTACTGCATACCACCGGCAAAGTAATGGTATGGTAGAGCGCTGGCATCTTTCGTTGAAAGCTTCACTTCAGCCAGGTTAAATGATTCGTCATGGGTTGATGAGTTGCCCACGATAATGTTAGGACTTCGTACTGCACTGAGAAGCGATAATAGCGTTAGCGCAGCCGAAATGACTTTTGGACGTAAATTACGGTTACCAGGTGATTTTTATGACATCACATATTCAGAGGTTAGTGGCGATAACGTTTTAGTAGACAAAATACGTCATTCAATATCGAAATTGAAGCCTATTTTGAAATCTCATAGTAATTCACGATCATTTTTTGTTCATCCTCATTTAAAGTCTCACGTTTTCGTTAGGGACGACACTGTCAAACGACCCTTGAAGCCTTCTTATGATGGTCCATTTAGAGTGATTAAACGTTTTGATAAGGTATTTTTGGTTAAGTTACAAGGTCGTACAGCTAGTGTTTCGATTGATCGTTTAAAGCCCGCGTATCTGTTGAATGATTATGATGTCACATCAGTTTTCAACACTAAAAATGTAATGGTAGAGCCAGTAAAGCCTTGTAAGGAACCTAGTAGAGAACCTGTTAAAGAAAAAGAGTACGTTGCTTTCAAAACTAAGAGCGGTCGTATAGTTGAGCCGCCTGTCAGATTTGTAAAATAAATTACCCGAGGATGCTCACCAGTAAGCTTTCTGATCTATTTGAGATGCCAAAGATTAACTTATACAGTTTTCATAGGACATTTGTAATTTTTTTGTTTGTAATCATGTTAAAGGTATAACAAAACATTGTATTTTGTGTAGTATTTCTAAACGTACGGATTTATTTCAGTACCATAATAGTCTAAATGCAAACTCGTACCTTTTATTTAAAGTAATTGTATTTTTATGGTAATTTTTAACAAATATGTAGTAATTCCGTGTCAATTTCTTACGTGGTGTTCCAAGTGAGATGTTGTGAATCGGTGACTGTTTATTTTTATTGCAGGCATGCTACAGTGGACTACCTAGATCTAGAACATTTTGAGTTTGTCTCCTGAGACAAAACGGCCTAACAATAGGTTTTCGCAATTTTTATATATATTTTATGTTTTCATAACCAATGTTGAAACTTCCTTTAACAGTTCTAAAAAGAGATTCATATGTATTAGCCTTAAGCAGTTGATTTTAAACGTAAGCGTTTAGTGAAGTTGTGTCGAACCAACATACAATGTAATTTATTTGTATCTAAGTCACAGAAATTAAGTTGTAAATGTATGAAAATTTAATAGTTATAATACGTCATTTTTATTTAGTTCATATTTAAGTATAAAAGTAGAATCAGTTACAGATAATATTCATTTTCATCTTGTTTATTGAAATTAGAAAAGTCTCATTTTGATTTATAATAATGGGTTGGGAACAAAGAAAAGAGAAAAATCTAGCAGTCGCCCAAGCCCAAGCGATTAATAGCAATAATATAGTACTGTGGACTCGAAATTAAATCATTTAGCTATCATAGCATTGATTGCAGTCATATTGTTAGGGTGTATAGTGCTATGTGTATTAAAACTTCAGTGCCTAATATCTACAAGGACATGGCTAAGGAAGCAAGTTGTGATTAGCGGAGAACTGGAACACCCGGTCATAAAGGTACAATCCGTTCTGTAGCAATCAACAGCATAGCAATCAAGTATAAATTGATTGTTTCTATTTTCGTACGTATAAAGTGTGTTATGTAATAACAATAAGTGGGAATATTATGTGTATCGGAAAAATATATCTTTAATAGGTACAATCATATATTTACATTGATTTGGGATATGTATTTGGTAACATTTCTTGAGCCTGACACGCTCCGAATCGCAACTGTCTACGAGGGGTTCCGGTCTGCGCTCCTCATAAATATCCGTGTGGCAGTGACGTCGACAAGCTTGGACATCACGGACTATCATGCCAAAAAGTGCAGGCCACTTCTCGCGACATGCAGCACTTAACGATATCATACGCCGGCCCTTGCCACCGTCAACTTGAAGTCTACTTGAGCCGTCTGATATTGAAAGAGAGGATGGCAAGAGACCGGACGGTATGAGTTTGATTCGATGGAAGATGGGCCGGGTGATGGGATGCAACCTGTTCAGACACGCTGGCCCTTCCCATCTACATGGAACAACAACAGAGCTGGTGCGGCTTGTGAAGCGGCTGAAAAGCTAAAGCATGCAAATACAGGGTCTAGACACCGAATATTTTTGTCCCATTCGGTGTCGAGGCCCCTGGTCCAGTCCTAGCGCTATAAGGCTTTTTAAGGAAATAGCGAAAAGGTTAGTCGACGTCACAGGAGACGAAAGACCGAAGAGCTGGCAGCTACCTCGGACAAAGAATTAGTCTAGCTATTCAAAGGGGAACTCTGCCAGTATCTTCGGAAACTTGCCTAAAGGGCCTTCTTTTAATAATATATTTTAGTTATTATAATATATATTTTTTTAAAGTTTTAGTTTTAGGTTCATTGTTCTAGTATATATTTTATTTTATAAATTGTATAATACTTAAACGTTTGTATTTAGTAATTTATATATAGATGTTAAGATCCATATTGTCGTCACTATGGTTCCTTAAGAGAAACCCATGTAATTTTTATTTTTAGACTTGATATTTAGTTTGTAATAAATACCAGTTGTCATTGTTCACCAGTATGATGCAATGTACCTACGTGTTACCGAGTATCACCGCGATAAAAATCCTAAGTATAGAATTTCATATGTGAGCGTAATGTTTTGGCTTAGTAGTTTTACCATTTCATACAGGCTGTTTTAAAGTAACAATTTAGTAAGTTTGAAATTTTTTAATAATTTTTTTTTTAGGGGGGATGTTATGTTGGGACACAGTAGTTACATACATTTTGCTGAATTGCCACTTTGTACTTGTGTCCGGAGTGCGCTCGGCGGCGAACGCCAGTCGTTCCCCGTCACTTCCCACTCTAGGCCGTCACTAAATAGGAAACATTATTGTATCGCCAATACCAATATCTTTATCTGTGAAATTGTGGATCCCGAATAGAAAAATCAGTGATTTTTGTGACTTTTATTACTGAACCCGATGGACACCTTCTGCACCTTCTGAGAGTCATAATATGAGACTCTTAGGCTTAAATAACTAGTACCAACGCGCACGCACATTGCTAAGGATAACACTCGTACACTAGTAAATATTGACTTAAATAAACAAAGGACTTATAAAATGATGACGATTAACAATAATAAATGCAGTGATATTATACATTTGTGTTTTTTATCCTAACACAGCCAGATCAAAACATCTTACTTGCTATTTATTTAATCGTGTTTAATATCTGGAAATGTTTATTACCCAGTCATTTTGGTTTTAATGTTGCTTGGAATGTATATTTACTTATCAATCGATACATATTATAACAATTTCTTGACACCGCACTGCCTGTCTGTACTACTTTTAAGAAACGACTTTGGAAATGACGATGATTTACAATTATAAATAAAGTGACAATACAGTGTTTTTTATCCGTACATAACTAGTTTAAAAATTCTTCATCATTTCATTATTATCATTACAGCCCTTCACAAGTCCACTGCTGAACATAGGCCTCCCCCAAGGAATGCCACAAAGGACGGTCCTAAGCCACCTGCATCCATCGACGTTCTGCATGTCTTACCAGGTCGTCACTCCATTAGTGGGGGGCCACCCCACACTTCGCTTACCGGTACGAGGCTGCCACTCGAGAACCTTTCTTCCCCAATGGTTGACGGTTCTCCGAGCTATATGGCCAGCCCATTGCCACAAACTTCTTATCATTGTATAATTTCATGAATGGATAAGTTATAACTTTATCATTTTAGGTTCAATGGTGCTTGGAATGTAAACATGCTAATCAATCAACACATATTAAAACAATGTTCTGGCACTGCACCTGGCGGCCTGTGATACTTAAAGAATGTGATGATTTTACAATAACAATGCAGTGCGAATACAGTGTGTTTTTATCCTACCACAACCAGTTCACAACATCTTACGTGCTATTAATTTTTTGTGTTTAATATCATAAATGGAATCAGTACATATTAAAACAATGTCCCGACACTGCATACATTTGTAGTGCACTGCGTACATTTAAATTGACGACAGACCATGCTTAAATTCAAGGGCGTCGCCAGGGGGGGCAGGAGAGGCAGTCCCCCCCTCCCTACCCGCCTCCTTAGAGACACAAAAAATGTATTGAAATGCAAAGTAATCAGTAGTATTTATTGTATCATAGTGCAGTCTAGAACTCGTAGTCTTACTCATTGGAATTTGTACCGTTTTATTACAATCGACGTAGAGGTAAGACTTGCAATAGAACTGTAAATATTCGTGTATTCTTGTACCTACACTTTCCCATCCTCTATATAAATTGACCCCCCCTGGACCATCGGCTGGTGACGCCTATGCTTAAATTCTCGACACGCACTGATGCACACACTTTCTTATTTCTTTCTTTAACACCCCTTAAAAGTTCACTGCTGAACGCACACATATGCACCTAAAGCCATGTTACTGGTTGCAAATGATATTTATTATGAAATATATATTGAGCATAGTTTTGACTTACATTTTGCTTCACTTGAAATGTACGCAGCGCTCAGTCTTTCTTTCTTTCTTGATCTGTGCTTAGTAATCAATACTTCACAATAAATAATCAATACAATTAAGAATCAATACCTCACCGCATCTGTTTATTCGTAATGTTTTCTCTGGTACTACTAAAAAAAAATTCTATCCACCAAGTAGTGCTTAAGATTTTGAAGAACCTACAACTTTTTTATACTTTTGACGTGAATACGTTTTAAAGGAGTCAATCGTTTTTGGGCCCACTAGAAATTTTAAGGACCCTTAATGGTATTACACACAAAAAAAGATACCAATTTATTATAGTAAATGGCCTATAGATTTTATGAAAACCTAAACGGAATCAAAAATCTGAAAAAAATGAGTGGTTTTGATTTTCCGTGTTCTGTTAATAAAATATGGAAAAAAATGCATGTAATGAATCCTTTTTGCAGTTTATATAAAAGAAAAAAATTTTTTTTTACAAAGATAACTTATTATATGCATATTATACTTATTTGTATATTATATATTTATTACTAAAAAATAGTCATGGATACTCATTTAAATCTACCTGTCCGGTAGTTGTGGTATAGTATACGGGTATGCGACCCCGGCTTCCCTAGCTATTACTGTCCTATCTCTTGCCCTCCTGGACGGTAATATCCTACATTCCTATTTCCACTCTAACTTACCAATCTTCCTTGTCACACCACCTATCCTTCCTTTCCCTATTCCTACCTTCCGCCAATCCAACGTCTGCGCGCGGATGGATGCATGGCTAGGGCAAGCCTAGTCGTTAGCGTGCCACACTGCCCTGGGACCGGGCGACCCCAGAATTAGGCCAGCCTTACCCTGGCATGCGGGGCTCTGCTGGGGACAAACCTTTCCTCGCTATTCGTGGGAACGCAATGGAGAATAATAAAAATAATTTAATTAACCAAAATGGCGGCGATGTGGTTCGCCACCCATCACGTCTCGTTTTCGCGGGAAGAAAAGCGGCCCACGGAGAGCCGCTTCGCTACGTTGAATGTAAGAGGAGGAATGGATGGGAAGATAGATGAAGTATGTCAGATAATGGATGAACGATGCATAGATATTTTGTGCGTGAACGAAACCAAGAGGAAAAGATGTGACACCACGTTTCATGGCCCCTACACGGCATACTGGTCGGGAGTTCCCAAACCAGCCGAGGATGTCAGGAGTTGGTGTGATTCTTTCATCTCGAATAGTGGAATGTGTGATGGAGCAGGAATGTATGCCCAAGACTCCTCTGGATTAGGTTAAAAGTCGGACTCACTCGCTTGTTTATCCTTGGGGTCTATGCACCGACGGATCTGCGCGGAGGTGGGTCATTAAAGCCCAACAGAGAGAGGAATTTTGGGATAGCATGAGAGAGGTCTTGAATAAATGCGGAGAAAATGAACGGATCGTGATGTTAGGGACTTTAATGGGTGGGTTGGAGTAAAGCGTGATGGGTATGAAGGAGTTCTGGGTACGTTTGGGGACGAGAGAGTGAATGACAATGGGAGGAGCCTGCTTGAATTATGCTTGAATGGAATCTGTGCGTGGCCAACACAGTGTTTGACCACAAAAACATGCATTTGTATACAAGAGATGAGGGTGAGTCTAGAAGTATGATTTATTTTGTAATTGTGGATCAAAGACTGAGGAAGAAAGTGCTAGACACTCGGGCATACCGCGGTGTAGGCCTCGACACAGACCACTTCCTGGTTATAGCCCGAATACGTGGCCTCTTTAAAAGGTGGCGACACCGAGGGGCCGAGCCCACGAGTGTTTTGGACAGAGTAAAAGTGGACAATCTACAAGAAAAGAAAGAGGAGTATGTAGAGAAACTGAAAGAAAGTTTTAAAGGCATAGAAGAGATAGGTGTGATTGAAGATTTGTGGAGACATTTAAGAAAGGGGTCGTGAATGTTGCTATTGAGGTATGCGGGGTAGCTAAAGAAGGAAAGGAAGAAAGAACTATAATGTGTGGATGGATAAAGATGTACAAAGGGTTGTGCAAGAAAAAGAAAGGTGGTTGGATTGGTTAGCAACAAAAGCTAACCAAAAGTTCAAAAGGCAACGGATGACGAGATAAAGGAAGCAAGAACGAAGTATAAAAGATTGAAATCAGCAGCGAAAGAAGTTGTGTCTAGAAATAAAGAAGAACGAAAAGATGATTTCGATAGGAGGCTCACTGAAGATTTCCAGTCAAACATCAAGTTTTTCTGAAATCCATCAAAACAGCCAGAGGAAAACTTCTACCTCGGAGCTGAGTACAATCAGGAGTCAAGATGGGAGTATTATAAAAGGAGAAGAATGTGTTAAAGAGATGGAAAGAATATTTTGAAAGTTTGTTTGAAAGAGAGGAAGTGCAGGTACAGCATCCGGCACCTTCCATGGAAACTAATATAAATGTTGATGAAAGTGAGATAAGCATGGATGAAATAGTGAAAGCGTTGAATAGTATGAGATTAGGTAAGGCTGCAGGGTATGACAGGATTACCGTCGAGATGCTGAGGGCTGGACAGGGCATAGTGGCTAGTCAGCTGTACCGCCTTTTCAATTTGTGCTAGCGAAATGGGCAAGTACCGGAAGACTGGTGCAAAGCCGTAATCGTGCCATTGTATAAGGGAAAAGGGTCACGGCAGGACTGCATAAATTACCGCGGTATAAGCCTTCTCAGCGTCGTCGGTAAATTGTATGCGAAAGTGTTGATTGAAAGGGTTGTGAATGAAACACACGAAAAGTATGGGATGCACAAGCGGGATTTAGAAAGGAATGGGATGTATGGATCAGATCTTTTCTTGCGGTGCATAGCCGAAAAGTGTTTGGCTAACAACAAGACGGTCTATTGCGCATTCGTGAATCTAGAAAAGGCCTATGATAGAGTAATGAGGAATGAATTGTGGTCAGCACTGTCCGTGAACCGTGTGAGCAGTATCCTCATACGAGCACTGCAATCTCTTTATAGGGATTCTAGTGCTTGTGTAAGGATAAACGGGGCATACACTGAATGGTTTAATATCGAAGGAAAAGGAAAAGGTGTTAGACAGGGATGTGTAGCGTCACCGTGGCTGTTTAATCTGTTCATGGACAATTGCTTGACAGATTTAAAAGAGAATGAAAGTGGGTTGAGAATGAATGAGTTACTCGTCAAATGTTTTCTCTATGCTGATGACCAAGTACTACTTACGTCTTCGGCCGAGGAGTTGCAGGAGATGGTAACTGCTATGAGTGGAGCTTTTGTTAGAAAGGGAATGAAGATGAATGTAAAGAAGACGAAAGTGATGGTGTTTGAAAGAGATGAGGCAGTGACAGACTGCAATATCGTGATTGGAGATGAACAAATTGAACAGGTGAAGGAGTTTGTGTATCTGAGTTCAAAGTTTACAAGAGATGGAAAGTGAGAGTGATATCGAAAGAAGAGTAAATGCAGGAAATATGGTGAATGGAGCTTTGCACTCCTTTATGAGCAGTCGGAAGGTGTCTAACAAGGCTCGTTTGGCTGTGCATGAGGGGGTGTTGGTTCTGACACTCATGTACGGAAGTGAAAGTTGGGTATGGGAGAAGAAACATGAAAGCAGAATAAATGCAGTTGAGATGAGAGCGTTAAGAAGTATGACAGGAGTTAAATTGAGTGACAGGATAAGAAATAGTGAGATAAGGAAACGTTGTGGTGTGAAAGAAGATGTAGTGACAAAAATTGAGAAAGGTATGCTGAGATGGTTTGGCCATGTCGAGAGAATGAATGAAGAACTATTGACGAAAAAGTGTTTAAGGCGGTGTGAATGAAAGTGTTGGAAGGGTAGACCTAGGAGGACTTTTCTCGACCAAATCAGGGACGTCTTGAAAAAGGCCAGGTCAAGAGTACCCTAAACCGAAGAGCATGTATGAAGGAATAATGAAAGTGGACGAAGGAAACAAGTATGTAAGGATCGTAGCAAGTGAAAAGAAGTGGTTTTGCCTCACCTACGGGAAAGAGGCGTGATTATATGTATGTATGTACTAAAGAGATACCACTGATGAGATTTTTATCCTATTTCTAAAAGTGTTAGCTTATGTAATAACATGGACTTTCGTGCTGCGTAATAACCTGTGGCCATATTCTGTCCAAAATCTCATAATGCGGAAACAATAACTACTAATTTTCGTTTTTAATGTATATATTCACGTAGTTTTTCTGCTAACAAGTAGGTTCATACATATCAATGTCTAATCAATGCAACAAGTGTCGGATTATATTATACAGGTTAGCCAAATATTAATATTCCACATTATGTATTTAATTTGCCATTGACATTCGAAATGAAAACTGACGAGTTTAATTAAAAGTCAATGTGAGTGTATAATACAAGTTTACTCTTCCTCCTAGAATTTTGTAAAATCTATTTATGTTAAATTACCTAAAACAAATGATAAATACAGGTTTTATTAGTAAGTTAAAAGGTTAAAAGTGTCAAAGTATTGAAGTTTTATGTTATTGGTGAAATCTAATTTAATTAATAGATAAAATAAAATCACACAAAATATACAAATCTATGTTAAACGAGTATCAATAACCTATTGGTCAAGGATTTAAGTTATGTGTATGTAATAAATCTGGTGTCTGTTAATCAGAAATCAAAGTCAAAGAGGAATATAAATGTATTAATATCTATAGGAGGGATAAAATATTATGTCATTAGAAAAAACTCCTTTTGTAAATATTTTGTGTGATTTTATTCGTACTAATAATATTAAACTAAAATTACTAATCAATTTTGGTGATGGTGCTTAAAAATGTGACTTCTTTTGTTGTAGATTGTGAATCCACTCGTAAAATTGAGAACTCTTAATGTAATAAATATTTACTTGTCACTCCCATGACTGACTTGACACTGGCAGAATTCTATCAAGATAAGCAATAATTTAAAAGAAGAGGAAGAAGAACTGCCTAAAATATTGCAAGAAAGTATTGAAACTACTCATTCTATTAGAAGGTTTGAGTATAGGAATATTTGTATTCAATGTGGATCTTCAATTTTAAGAGCACACCACACATGGGCTGTGCAAATTAACTCAGCAGAAAGAGGTATTATTTTGCAGTGGATGCCATCACATTAGGTATTTACTTTACTTTAACAGTCTGTAAATGATCCCCTGCCTGAAGTAGGCTTGCCCGGAGGAGTTGGCATAATTGCTTTGGCACCCATATTGATGTTTGTAGTATCATCACCTCGCACTACAAACAATTTGGCTATACACCACCAGGTTATCTTTAACTTTACAGCCTATCAAAAGTCTACTGCTGAACATGAACATAGATGCATATTTATAAAGTAATATAAATATGCATCATTACTATATGATAGTTTTTGCCACAGTTGCTACGCTTGTGACAAACCAAAGTTTTTTGTGGTATTCTATAGGAAGATGTTGCTGATCATCTCCTGGTATCTTTATTTTACTCTGTTACGACTTTTACGACACCATACGGGATGAAACGCGATGGCAGTTCACGGAAGGGCTATACAATATTTTACATCATATATTTAATTTAAAGAAGACCTATGTTCAGCAGTGAATTGTGGTAATGATGACGAATAATGATCAATAAAACTTGTAATTATTCTAGCTTACTTGACCTGTTTCTACTATAATATTATGTGCCTTATTATAAATAAAGTACCTAATTTATAAATAAACGCGGAGCAAGTTGAATAGATGCTCTGGTACCTTTTCGCATCTCTTTCAATTGACAATCTCCTTTCGTTTTTTTTATAGAATAAGTGTGACAAACGAGCGCACGGTCAACCTGATGGTAAGTAGATGCTGTGGCTCATAGACATCTACATTTATCCTCGTTTAAGAATCAAAATGCAGATGCATTGTCACACCTGAGGATTAAGATGGGTGCTTCGTTTCCAGTAAAAGGACTCTGGTTCTCTACACTCACCATACGAATCACAGGAGTATTAAGCTACTATTTTACGCTGGTAGCGTTTTCCGTGAGCGTGTCCCACCCCGGTCGAGCCGTATCCATACACAACTAGTTTAAAACTTCTTCATCATTACTGCACTACACAAGTCCACTGTTGAACATAGGCCTCCCCAGGAATTCTACAAAGCACGGTCCTTAGCCACCTGCATCCATCGACTTTTGAATGTCTTATCAGGTCGTTACTCCATCTAGAGGTAGCCGCCCCACACTGAGCTTACCGGTACGAGACTGCTACTGAGAATTTTACATTTTAGCTTCAACTGTGGTTGAATGTAAACATGCTAATCAATCAACACATATTAAAGAATGTCCTGGCACTGCACCTCGCGGCCTGTGATACTTATACATAAACATACATAAACACTCACGCCTGTCACCCAGAGGTGGGCAGAGATTATGGACTTCTACTTGGCACGATCCTGACACTCTCGCCTCCTCCACATCCATATACCTACGCATACACGCTCGTCGGTTAAGGGTACTCTTAATTTGGCCCATTTTCAGTATATCGCCAATTTGGTCGATAAACCTTCGTCTAGGGCGTCCCTTCCGACTCTGCCACATAAATTAGCTTTGTCACTCTTTCCTCATTCATTCTTTCTACATGACCAAACCACCAAGCATTCCTTTCTTAATCCTGGTCACAACATCATCTTGCAAACCACTCTTCTCTTATCACACAATTTCTCACTCTGTCATTCAGATTCAGCCTAACATACTCCTAATGACCGCATTTCTACAGCATTTATTCTACTCTCGTGCTTCTTCTGCCACCCAACTTTCACTACCATACATTAAAGTAGGGTCTAACACAGCATTGTGAATTGCCACGTGCCTTTTGGACACATTCTGACTTTCCACAACAGAGTGTAGAGCCCCATTTACTTTATTTCCTGCGTTCACTCGTCGTTCTATATCCTTATCATACCCACCATCCCTGCTAAATACACAAACTCATCTACTTGCTCGACCAATTCCCTTCTATTCTTATTTCACATATTGTTTTACTTTCTTCTCTTTCAAAGACGCTAACTTTCGTCTTACTTGCGTTCACTTTCATTCCCTTTCTTTTAATGAAATTTTCATTAATGTAACCATCATTTGCAACTCGGCCGCCGACGACGCGAGTATGACTTGATCATCGGCGTACAAAGGCATTTGACGGTTAACTCACCCATTCTTAACCCGCATTCTTCAACTTTCAGATTTTCCAAACAACTGTTCATAAATAGGTTGAACAGCCACGGGAAGCCACACAGCCCTGTCTGACCCTTTATGGATGCCAAACCAGTCCGAGTAGGCCCCGTTGATCCTGACACAAACACTGGAGTCCCTATATAGAGACTTCAATGCCTGTATCAACCCAGCACTCAACCCAAATGAGTTCAGTGTTTGCCATAATACATCCCTGTCCACTCTATCATAAGCCTTTTCCAAGTCCACGAATGCACAAAAACCTTTTGGTTTTTAAAAACTCTTCCGCGATCATGCGCATGGAAAAGACCTGATCCGTACATCCCATTCCTTTCTAAATCCCGCTTGCACATCCCAAATTTTTCCATCAGTATCTTTCATAACTCTTTCAATTAGTACCTTAGCATACAGTTTTCCCATAATGCTAAGAAGACTGATCTACGGTAGTTTTACAGTCCTGCTGCGATCCTTTTCCTTTATATAGTGGGACTATCACGGCTTTGCACCAGTCTCCGGTACCCGCTTAAGTTCCCAACACAAATTAAACAAAGTGTACAGCAGGTCTGCCACCACTTTCTCTCAGCCTTAGCATTTCGAGTGATACTCTATCATATCCGGCTGCTTTACCTGCTTACATACTTTTCATTGCTTTCATTATTTCATCTATACTTATCTCTCTATCTCTTTCATCTTCTTTCGGACTTTCTATTACATTTAATTCAAACATCTCATCACTCATAAACACGCTTTCAAAGTATTCCTTCCATCTCTTTAAACTCGACACTTCGTCATTCAGAATACAGCCATTCTGGTCTCTTATAACATTCATTCTAGGCTGTTTTGATTGTCTCCTGGCAGTTCTTACGAGTTTCCAGAACATTTTAATATTTGCCTGGAAGTTATTCGATATTCTTCTATCATTCTTATCCGTTCTTTCTTGCTTTTTCCTTTCAACTGGTTCTTTCACTCTCTTATTTAGATGTCTAAAGACTGCCTTTTTCTTTCAATATCATCATTCATACCGCTAGAATAACTAGCCTTGGTTGCTAGTAAATCTAGCCATGTTCTCTTCTTTGCTTCTACTTCCATCCGTACCTCATCATCCCACCATAAAGTGTTATTTTCTTTTCATTCGTTCTCTTACTTACACCACATACTTCGGTAGCTGCATCCACCAAACCTTTTTGATATTATACCACACAGTCTCCAAGTCTAAATCATTCATACACAATTCATCCATACCACTTATATTTTCTCTCAGTCTACATTTGTACTTCTCTTTGCACCTTCATCTTGTAACCTCTCTGTTCTTATACGCTGTAAGGCAGTGGTAGACACAGATGTCTGATGCCGCCAACGTCTGAATAGACCATTAATTCGGCATAAGACCAAGTAATGACCCATCCCTACGTTGGACCCCGGTAAACCCTTGTATCTACAACTGCGCTCCTCATTCTTTCATCCACAATTATGAAATCTATCATGCTTCTATCATCACCTCTTTCCCATGTATACATGTGAATCTTCTTATGACGAAAGAAAGTGTTCGTCACAAAAGATTCTTTTTCACACATACGGTGAGGAGGTTTTCACCATTCTCATTTATACTTTCATCACCAAACGTTCCCAATATCCTTTCATAACCAAGCCTCTTCACGCCAACCCTTCCATTATAATCTCCTAATATATCAATATTTTCATTACCCTTGCATTTCATTAGCACCATCCTTACCATCTCCCAAAACTGCTCTCGGATATAAGTGGGCTTAGACATGTCTGGGGCGTAGACCCCAGAACAAACAACTTCTTTAAGCCCACTTTCATTCGTATCCATAGCAGTCTCAGGCTTACACATTCATACTCTTCACACACTGACCCATTCTTTCTGAAAGGATGATACCGACTCTGGCATGCCCGCACGGTCTCGTCTACCCCAGACCAGTACGCGGTATACATGCAACGGAAGGAAAGGAGGCCACATCCTTTCCTTCCGTTCGTCTCATTTACACATAATACATCTATTCCTCTATCATACATCATATCGCATACTTCATCCATCTTATCATTCATTGCTCCACATACATTCAGCGTAGCCAGACGGGCTTCCGCAATCCACTTTTCGCCCCTCCAGGAGACAGAACGTGACGGGTGGCGAACTCGTCGCCGGTTTTCCTCCCGGAGATTTCGCACCCTGCCCCATTAAAGGGCGCCGGGAACTCGGGGCCATTTCTTTCAATTTGTGCCTCATGGTGCGAAAGTAGGTGTGGTATTTTTACGCCGTTACCACACGGCGAGGAGCCATTCTGTACTTTCGGCTTTGTCGCTTGTTTAGCAACACCTGGGGACACGTGTAGGGTGGGCCTAGGGTTAGGTGGTCGAAGCCTACGGACGCGAGCGACTCATCCCCAAATCTATGTAGTCTATGATACTTATAATAGACTGCTTTAAGAATATGATGATTGTACAATAATAAATAATAAAAATGCAGTGAAAATACAGTGTTTCTTTTATTCTAACACAAATAGTTCAAAACACCTTACATGCTATTTATTTTTCGTGGTTAATATCGTAAAATCGGATATGTTACTATCAGTCATTTTGGTTTTAATGGTGCTTGGAATGTAAACATGTTATTCAATCAATACATATTAATAACAATGTCCTGACACTGCACTTGGTGGCATGTGTCACTTTTAATACTGCTTTAAGAATGTGATGATTTTACAATAACAAATACAGTGACAATACAGACTTTTTATCCTAACACGACCAGTTCAAAACATCTTACTTGCTATTTATGTTCTCAATCGCCGTAGAGGTAAAACTCGTAAAACATTCACTCCACAAACAGGACGCACACATGCGCCTAAAACCGTGTTACTGGTTGTAAATTATATTAGATAAATAAGTACATGTGTTTATTTTAGAATTAGTTGAGCATAGTTTCTGCTTACTTTTTGCTTCACTTGAATACATTTGTAATGTATTCTGTGCTTAGTATTCAATACACCACAATAAATAATAAATACAGTTAAGAATCAATACATCACCGCGTCTGTTTATTCGTACTGTTTAATCCCATACTACTAAAAAAATTCTATCCACCAAGTAGTACTTAAGATTTCGAAGGACCTACAACTTTTATACTTTTTATTATTCACAGTGCACTATCGTAACATAGGATATCAATAAAACTATTAGACAGTCGCCCGTATGGGATTTTAGGTTATAGTGAGATTGCCGTTTGATTTTTATTTTCTCAGTATTCCTTTATATATGGTACAACTAATATTACTATAGTAATCAGAGATTATAAGGAATAAATCTACATACATTTCATTACGAGTCATCACAGTTTTGGTGGCCCATTCTCCATACAAAAAGAAACTGTCTCCTTTGCTTCCATAGTGGAAGGCAATTCAAAAATTGATGATAACAAAATCGGGGATACAGTTTGGTATTGCAGCTACATATCTAAAACTTGATTACATCACTTGATACCTAAGGACCAAAGAATCCGTAACGTTAAGTAAGGACTGTGAGGCATAACGTGCGGCGGAGGGAGGAACGCTGTCATTATGAGGTCGTTTTGTAGCGTCACATAATTACCTTTTGTGATAAATTTTGACTTGGAAGCTACGACGTTCGTTTGAGTTCCAATCGTTAGGTATCATCAAGATCATAAATCATTTGTATGCAATAGGTATAGTGAATATATTTGATGTTAAAGTAAAAATTTAAATAAATAATGCAATGTCGGTCTATACTCGTCAAAAGCCAAATCAATAAATATATAAATCGCATACGGTTAAAAGGGCTTCTTGAAACCAATCCAGTGATACACATAAAACATCATATGATAGAGTGAAGCGGTGTAGGGAACGTTAAATAATGAAGGCATCCGAGCGGATCAACGGCATCGCCAGTACATCTGCAGCTGTGGCGGCCGAGCCTTTGCAAGTGGATGATGTCATTGCTTCTATATCAACGTCGGACTCTGTAGACATCGATTGTATGCGATCGAAGATCATGAAGACACATTGGGCAGCAACTAGTACACGTTTTACTACTACTTTTTTCAACAATCCATTCGGACATAAGTGTGATAAATTGAAATATGTTCATGGGCGGTAAAGAAATAAAATTAGTAGAGGAATTAAAAACATTTGGCTTAATCATCTATAAAAAAATCTGGGTGAGGCTGTGTCGTGGACACGGCCGTGTTTTTTACGTGAATACGTATACGTAACGGGTAATTTTGATGATGATGATACCGCCGCCGATGATGTAGTTGCAATTTGTCTGCGCTTAGCTGTGTTACGATATGATCTCAGATTAATGCCAGCACTGGCTTTAAATCTTCCATCCACGTCTCGTAAATTGCCAAGTAATCAGATAGGTTGATGATGGAATCGGTAGAGGTGTCTTCTGAGTGCGCAACCAAGCTTTGTGCATTAATGGCAATAATAAGTATAAAACAACGCTGATCAGGAACATAACTACAACACTTTTTTACTTGTGCGACTATAGTCGGCAGCCTGCCTTTAACTCCGCAAATGGCTCGTCTTCACTGAGCAACTCTACTTAATTTAATTAGTGCTCTGTTAATCATAAAAAGTTTTTATTAGTAACAGTGCACTATTATAACAAAGAATATCGATAAAAACTGTTGGATAGTCGCTCGTATGAGATTTTAGGTTATAGTGAGATTGCCGTTTGATTGTTATTTTCTCAGTATTCCCTTTAGATATGGTAAAACTAATATTACTATAGTAATCTAGTGATTATAAGGAATAAGTCTACATACATTTTATTAAGTGCCGTCATAATTTGTGGTGGGTCCATTTTCCATACAAAAAGAAAGGTCAAATGAAGAAAGTCAAATATTTTTATTCAAAAATGACTTTTACAAAGCAATTTTTAAGAGTCAAATGCTACGCCATCGTACCAACAAGTCCTTACAGGAGACTTTGTGAGAAGAAGCGGCAAGAAACTCACAAGTAGACAATATTTCTCTTCATAATTAAACTTTATAAAATACAGGGTTATTTTTCAAAGAGTAGCCAAATGTTAAATTTAAATTAAAATATATAAATAATGATATACCGTTATTGCAGTTTTTAAAAATTCGAGTAAGTAAGGCTTCTACTTTTATTTTAAATTATCCCGAATTAAATGTGATTTATGGGCAACAACTACGCGTACGCTCGCTCTTCTGTATGCGATTCAATTGTCAACGTTTTTGTCGACCGGTCGATCCTTACGAATGTGTGCGTGTGCAGTAATATTAGTTAAAATAATGCATTACCACGCATTTTGAATTTAAAAGATAAAAATACAGAATTTTTTAAATTAATTTTTCTTCACCATTTTCAATCCAATTGCTTATTCTGAATCTTCTCTGCAAATTTGGCCGGTTATTGCAAAATAACCTTGTTTATACATAAGTAAACAGAAGTCTAAGGAAGCTCATTACGACCGCGCATTCTTATCTTTTAAATAGTCATCTAACCTTTCTATATAAGAATGATTTTTTCATGCGCTTTGAATTTATGTAAAGGCAAATCATAATATTACAGGGATTCTTCTTATGAATAGATATAAAGTAAACCTGTAGTTTTACATATAAAATGTAATAATATATATTTTAATATAAAAACAAACTTTAAATTGGCGGTTGATGGGACTTCAACCCTTTGTTGACGATATTCCAGGCATGCGAACCAAATGATTTGCTTTGTCTTTTGTAATGCGTACAGCAAATAAGTTGAATAATCTGCTGGCGTCTGTCTTTCCGTCTGATTACAATCTGGGCGTATCAGGGCAAGAGTAAATACAAAAAGTGAAAATATAAAATTGGTAAAGTATAAATGACTTTCTATAATTATTCTTGAAAGAACAATGGCGAACTCCCATACAAATTTTTATGTCAAGTAATCTGGAAGCGTCTTTACATCAAAAATATCAAAAGCGATTCACCATCCTTAGCTGAGATTGTTTGTCTAAGATTTTTTTATCGACGAAGTCAGGAATAATTGTTACGAGGCTTTGAAGATTTCTAGGTTATGTGAAGTTATGTCACTGAAATGGTTCAAGATATATTATCAATTAATGAGTTTTTGACCTAAAGGATTTCAGTCATTTAATCTTATATTAATGTTCTATTAATAACTATTCACTATTAGGTATATTACCGTTTCAAGGTTATTTTTGAGTAATCAACTGGTGGGGCAGAATAAGCTCTCTATTAAGGAATTTACTCGCTTATTAAGGAATTCACTGCCTAATGAGAATTCAAAATAATATGTTTAGCCATAGTTTTCTTTTAAAAATGTTTTTAAAAGAAAACTATACGAGCATAATCAAAAGGCAAAACCAAGAACACAAAACACAGAGAGCACAAACGGCGCGAGAGCAGTGTGTGTGAGACGCGTAACGAAAACGTCATTAAGACATTGTCATAATTGTGTTGCTATAGCATTTATATTGTTTCTTACTAAACAATCTGAATTCCAAAAATATATAAGAAAATACTACATATTTTTTTAATATTCTTATGTAACTTTTAAATGATATAAAACAATAATAATTATATTATTTTATCTTAAACCAGATGCAACAAGATGAATTTAAAATGATTTTAATACGAAAGTGAAGTAATTATAAACTGGTCACACTAAATGACGGAAGCGAAATCAAATGATTACAATCAATTATGTTTACAAAAGGTAGTGATTTTTATTCTGGCTTTTACTAGTTTTGATGTTTATTTGATAAAATGCAATAATTTGTTTTATTACGTCCTTTAAGAATTATAACTCAAGACGCTTCAAAATATTTGACATATTATTTTGCCATTGTTCTTTGACGATATATTGAAAATGGGCCAGATTAGGAGTACCCTTAATCGACGAGCGTGTATGTGTAGATATATGGATGTAAAGGAGGCGAGAGACGTGTGTCAGGATCGTGCCAAATGGAAGTCCGTAGTCTCTGCCTACCCTCTAGGTGAAAGACGTGAGTGTTTATATTATATATTATTATATTATTCTTGAAATCTATATTGAATAAAATGATTCTACATATTCAATTTTATGCTATATCATATTATCGTTGTAGTGTATATCTCTAGTCGATAACACTTACATATCGATATAATTGCCTTGTACAACGACACAAACAAGTCACACCCACACTTCCGCATACGAAGTAGTTGACTAGGGTCGATATTACTTGACGAGCACTTGACGGAGTTTTTCTACACATGCAAATTACGGTCACGTGTCAAAACTGATACTTTCCCCGGAACTTGTTTGCTAAATATGTCAAGTATTTTGTTGTAATCATAAAATAGTACATTTCATTTTAATGTTCATGTGCGTAATCTTATGTGTATAACAAAAAAGATAAAAGTAAAGCCGTACATTTAATAATTATCTTTATCTTTTTATATATAATTTTTATGTATGTGTGTATGTGACTGAACTCTTCCTAAACGGCCGGACCCATTTTGATTAAATTTTGTGTGCGTAATTAAGTTGATTCAAGAATGGTTTGGATTCACAATTGGACCCGTTAGGTACCGTTTTTGTCAAGATCCAGAAATCACCCGTGTGAACTCAGACCCTAGTTTATTTATATTTTTACCCTTTTTCTTCCACATTTTTATCACGTGGTAGTGATCGTCGTGCTATAACTATTTTATGGTTATAGCACGAATGCGTCGGCTCGACCGCGTAAGGAGCACACTTACGCAGAATACTAGCGTAAAATAAGCTTAATGCCGCTGTGTTTCGTATGGTGAATATTGAATATATACATAGGAACAGAGCCCCTTTTTACTGTGAACGAGGCATTCTACCTTAGTCCTTTTTTTTTTATAGGATAAGGGTGACACGCGAGCACACAGTCCACCTGATGGTAAGTGGCTGCTGCGGCCCATAGACATCTACATCTATCCTCGATTACGAATCAAAATGCAAATGCGTTGTCACCCGTGAGGACTAAGATGGAATGCCTTGTTTCCAGTAAAAAGGGTCTCCGGTTCTCTACACTCACCATACGAAACACAGCAGCGTTAAGCTGCTATTTTACGCTGGTATTCTGTGAGAGCGTGGTCCTTCCCCGGTAGAGTCCGGTACAACTATACCAGTAATATAGCTGCAGCATGGCTCTACCACGTAAAAAATTTTGATTATTAATGAGAGATAGATTTAGATGTCTATGGGACACAACATCCAATTAACGTTAGGTGGATTGAGTGGTCGTTTGTTATCCTTATACAATAAATAAAACTCTTTCCTGTATACTACTCCTAGCTAACTCTTACCACAGGGTGACCAAAGTATACGCTTCATTCAAAAATCTACACGCTACAAATTAAACGCTAAAATAAGGCCATGCTTTGTGGCAATCTTGTGAAGTCCTCGTTAAGCTGTAGACTTGTAATTTGCTGTAATGATAATAATATAAAAAATATAAACACTCACGCCTGTCACCTAGAGGGGTAGGCAGTGACTACGGACTTCCATTTGGCACGATCCTGGCACACCTCTCTCGCCTCCTTTACTTCCATATATCTACGCACACGCTCGTCGGTTAAGGGTACTCTAATCTGGCCCATTTTCAATATATCGCCAATTTGGTCGATAAATCTTCGTCTAGGGCGTCCTTTCCGACTCTGTCGTTCACTTCTGCAGCATAAATTTGCTTTGTCACTCTTTCTTCGTTCATTCTTTCTACATGACCAAAAAATAATAATAATGATGATTATTATTATCATGCAATCATTTTTCAGTTTTAATCAAGTCAATATATTTATGATTGTACGATTATTGTCATACAGTAGCAAAAATGTGTCAAGAAGATTATGAATCATTTATTATAGAATTTGAAAAGTATGTTACTCTAAACGATCTTATAATAAGAAAAAAAAACAACCTTATTTAGCAGAAACGGATATTTACGCAATAAATGAAATGTATTAAAATAATAACTACCTAAATAAATAATCTAACGACACCTACAAAATGAAATAAGGTGGTGTACCCTTTTACGCCACCAAAACAGCGTAATTTTCCACAGATATAAAAATAAATTTACAAATAAACAAGACAATAGCAATGAAATCTAAATTTATTTGCCCCTTGTTATCCAAGTAAATGTTAATGAGCACTTTAGAGAATTGAAAATTACGGCCGCGTGTAGAGGGAGAATTTTAACAAGCTCTCTTAAAGCCCTTGAAATTATTACAGAGATAAGGTTAGGCACAGTTAACCAAACGCCAAGGAATTATAACCTAATTATATTTGAATACGTATCAAAATTCAGTCTTTTTCTTTGGTTATGAAGTCGTACGATTATACTTTTTGCCAGTGTTAAGTAACAAAAAATTATCCTTTATAATATTTTAATTCAAAAACTTCCCGATGCTTCACATTGTGAAGTCCTTGGGAGATTTTGACGTTAGCTAAACTCAACGGATAGTCGATGACAACAGTATGTAGCGGACAAAAGAACTTAAGGTTTATATCAATATCGAAGCACTTGTTTCGTCGTTTCCACTCAAAATTCATATATGCAGATGCTTTATACACAAAATCTGAACAGTTTCATGAATCGAAATCCACTTCAAACCATTATTTAAACGCCACAATAGAGGCTACAATCCGCCGGCGCGGCGGTCAAGTTCACACCAAAACTCCTAATTTTAGTCTTATTAGCAGACTATAAATGCTTTCGTAAAAAATCGTATCAAATATTTCCTTTTATATGTGGTTGCTGGTGGTAGATGTTATTGCAGCCAAACAAGATCTGCAGCATGAACTTTGATATTCTCGGAAAATAGGATAATTGCAATTTCTGATACATATGAAGGCTTCCATTTGCAGTTGTGGTCACATAATTAGGTAGCTTACAGTCTGTCTGCCCTTTCTTCTTAACGAAAAAGAGAAAATGGTGAGAATAAAAACTACATATTTTCTGTATTTGTTTTGTTTTTAATAAAACTAGTTATTACGGATTTTTTTGCAGAGCAGCCATTAGCATCCTTCCCTGCGACTACGTCATATTGATAAAGTAAAACCGCCACAGTCATGAGTCCGCTTTTTTTTATAGAATAAGGATGACAAATGAGCACACAGTTCATCTACATCTATCCTTTATTAATAAACAAAATGCAGATGCGTTTGTCACCTCTGAGGAAAAGGATGGAATGCCTCGTTTCCCATGAAAAGAGTATTCCGTTTCTCTACGCTCACCAATGAAACACAGCAGCATAATGTTACTACTTTACGCTGGTATTAGAAACTAAGGTGGAATGTCTCGTTTTCAATAAAAGGGATCTTCCCCGTTCGTGTCGATCAATTCCTGCTAAATCATAATATAGCTTCAGCGTGGCTCTGCCGCGTATAAAACACAGACAAGCGTGTTCCTTCTCTACTACAATATATACGTCATAGGAATGACACAGGCTAAGAACATACTAAAGACGCCAGTATAGTACAATACAAAATACATTAGTGTAAAATACTGAAGTCGTCAAAGTGTTGTACAATATTTTTGAATTTTGTAATTCAGTACAAAATATATGAGAGTAATAGATGCAGTAGTAAAATATACTAAAGTCGTGCCAAAGTGTAATAGAGTACAAAATACAGTATAAGAAACAGCAGCGTAAAAGCTTTATTGTTAATCACAATCACACACTCTTAAATATGTGAACAAAACGAGCTATAAAAACCCGCGTAAAAGAACATATGCAACTTTTTTATACCACAGAGTACTGGAAAGGTCGCCGTCTGTGGATATGTTCATGATCGCCCCCACTATTACATCCGAACATTTACTACAAATCTTCACAAAATAATAAAAGATTTCTGCGAAGAATGATTCGTGAGGGTATTGGTTTAAAAATACCTAATAATACGGGATAACGTACCTGGATGCTTCTATTGGCTTGAGATACTACAATTAATGAAACAAAATGTTTATACGTGGTAGAGCCATACTGCAGCTATATTAGTAGTATAGTTGTAGCAAGAATGGATCGGCGTCATACAATTCAGTCCATTAATAGTAGGTACTGCTTCTTTATATCACTTAAAATATTTGATCTTATTATAAATAAAAGGATTTCTTTACTTGAAAAACGAGAAGCAAAACAACTGGTCGACTCATAACATTTGTAATAAGTAAAAGAAAAGATTTAACCAATGTAAAAAGCGAGTTAAAAGGAAATTGAAAAACTTCTAAAAAGAGACGCTTAAGGTTTAGTTTGTTTGGTTATTGTTGTATCAGTAGTGGACTGTAATTTGTATGCTATTTAAAATGTAATCGAAACGTGTTTTGAATAAGGACACCTAAAGCGGAAATAAGGGAAAACATTTACAACGTCGTTAGGCCTAAACATCAATGATTTATCTTGTTATAATTTCCTGAACTTAACAATCCAAAGCGTTATAGACCAACTGATTAGTAGAACATTATTCATAATGTGCAAACAGTTTGAAAAATGCCTAATTTGCTTAGGCAATATGACAAAATCTATTGAAATAATTAAATTAACCGAGCTTTATGAAAAAAATCCTTTACTTATTGGGCACAGTAATAAAAATATAGGTGATATAATGTTGTATTTGACTTTTCATTATTTATATTACCCGGGCATTATAAATAGTGTCCTGATTAATACAGTAACATACACAATGTTATAAGTCCATAACATATATATATATATATATATATATATATATATATATACATTACTGAATTCTGATGATTTCAGGCAATTGACACATATAGGTTTAATTACTGAAATGATTAAGAGTTATTAAAAAAAATTATAACTCGTTTTTATCATATCTTCCATTGTCATCCGATTCTGAGCTTGTATGTTCAAAATTTCAAGTCTCTAGCTCATCAGGAAATTAGATTAAAATCAATTACTAAATTCGACACGAATAGACATACACAAAAGCGAGTTAATAAAAAGTGGTATAATTTAAAATTAAAATTTTGTGCAACCGACTTCAATATAAATTATTAAGAATGGCTCAAAAACTATTGGTCAGACCTTGATCAAATTTATATGGAACTACAAGAGAAGCACCAGCTTTGAAATAAAAAAGAAGCATCGAAATCGGTTTACCCAGAAAAAAGTTATGAGGTAACACACATAAAAAAAGAAAAAAAAATACAGTCGAATTGAGTACCGTCTCCTTTTTGAAGTCGGTAGAAAAACAGGTGACAGCCGGTTTCATAAGCTGCCTGAGTACGATTTCTATGGTATGAAGACAGCCAGCGAAATTATTGCCGTGCACACCAGATGCTTTGAATTTGAACAACTGTACTTGCCTTCATCCAGAATCAAAATGCTAATTTGGAACACCTCTTGCCATCATTACCTCTGAATATTTAAATTGAAAAAAAATTGCTTACATTTGATAAGAAATCAATTTTTTTTTATTAGAAAGCTGTTTTTACAATTTGTTAAAATATCCACGCTTTACAGATAATTCAATTACATAACTATGTATTCTTTATTTTATTATTGCGTAATATTTTTCTTAAAATTATGATTAATTATTTATTTCTTACAACTAAACAACTTTATTCTGTATGTTACTTATGTTACGCACAGGTCTATTAAACATAATAAATATTGCAATACCCGAATAGTGCGGTTTATTTGTAAGAGATGCCATATTATAAATTAAAATCAAAAGTATAATAACACTTAGCTTACAATAAATATGTTGAATATGAATTCGTTTAATAATAACGAATGTGAAATTGTCAAAGGCATTTGAGAAGTCAGTTTACACGGCATTTACCGGAAACCAATACATTGTACAAACAATAAAACAAATTCTATGAGTTTTCAAAGATTAGATTCAGTAGAACGTTTGTCAATAATGCCATGTTGATTTGAATTGAGTTGTGGCTGAGTAGCTGGAAACAATTGATAATAAACAAATTTTTAAAAAATCGTCATGTTAGACTATTTTAATATAACGCAATAATATATTAAGTTATGTTTATTCCAACTTTTAATTATATGCGTTACCATTGATTGTAGAAGGTGCTAATAAAATTTCCTTTATTAAATCATTACGGATTAGTAAGCTGAAGTGGCAATGGACGGGCATATAGCTCGAAGAACCGGCAACCGATGGGGAAGAAATGCTCGAGTAGCAACATTGTACCGGTAAGCGAAGTGTAGGATAGCCCCCCACTAGATGAAGTAACGACCGGTTAAGATATGCAGGAAGTCGATGGATGCAGGTGGCTCAGGAGCGTTTTTTGTGGCATTACTTGGGGCAGGCCTATGTTCAGTAGTGGACTTGTGAAGGGTAATGTTGAAATAATGATGAATTCATTACATCCTAGCTTCTACTTCTACTGCTAAACATAGGTATACCCCATAGATTGCCTCTTATGTCTTGTAGTTCATTCATCCTCTTATAGTTCTCACGCTTAGCAGGCGAGTCGACAACTGCTTTCTTATTTTTGAATTGTTATCAGAAAGGTGCTGCCACCTGTCTACTGTTTTGTTTCCCTCTGTCATCTCTTACGACACTCACGGGATGACACGATGGTAGGGATCAAACTAGGGTTGCTCTAGAAGTAATGAAATTCAAAGTCCAAGAAGTACCACGATTCCACAATAATATAATAGTAATAAAATTTAGTTTATTTGCTCTCACAAGTTTCATCATCATTACAGCCCTTCATAAGTCTACTTCTGAACATAGGCCACCCCAAGGAATGCCACAAAGCACGGTCCTGAGCCACCTGCATCCATCGACTTCCTGCATGTGTTACCAGGTTGTCACTCCATCTAAAATATCACTATATAAAATGCTAGGTTTTGTTATGCGTATCTCAAAAGATTTTAAAAAGTCTTCAACAGTAATCATACTATTTAACACTCTGGTGCGGTCTATTCTTGAGTATTGTTCTTCATGTTGGAATCCTCAATACAAAGTTTATATTAAAATGATTGAAACAATCAACAATAAGTTTCTGCGTCACTTAAAGCGATATAATTCTACTGTAGACTCCATTATTATTAATAACTTAGACAGTAATACCCTCGAGAAACGCCGTGATATAAGAGATCAAATGTTGTTGTACAAATTGCTTCATAATATCATCGACTCTCCCCTACTTTTAAGCAAAGTGAATCTTGCGTGTCACAGGTTAGGTGCACGAAATAAACCTCTTTTGCATTACGTAAAGTTAAAACAAGGTATGCCTCAAATAATTTTGTACCTCGTACATGCAAAAACTTTAACATAAAATATTGTAAATTGGATATATTTCACCTTGAATATAATAGTTACAAAGAAAATATTGTAAAACTTAATATATAATTGGTAGTTTCACTTTAAGTTGTATATATAATATTAATTTTAACTGCTTAGTACTTAATGTTTAATTTATAAATACGATTTAGTTAGTATTATTCTTTTATATTTTTGTATTTTTAATTTTTGTACATATTGTGGTGGCAACTGCATTGGTTTTAGGATTACTTTTATATGTTTTATTATGTAATTTATTATCGTACTGTATGTTTCCCTTAAAAAGCAAATAAATAAAAAAATAACAAAATTAGAAAAATAAATTTTTATTCAATTGAGAAGTATCACACAAAATCCTGGATCTATAGTAACTTACTTAGTTAAACAAAATCAATGAAAATGAAAAGCCTTTCCAGTCCAGTTGCTTGAAAACGTCTTTTAATGCAGCAGTGAAGAGTTTCGGTGATATAACGTCACCCTGTCTTACACCTTTCTGCAGTTGGATGGGTTTCCTACTCTGGTTCTGTACTCAGATACAAACACTTCAGCACTTCGATATACCGAAAGTAAACTTGACACCGCTGAAGGGACTGTAGCACCGCCCAAATTTCAATGAAATCAAACTCTTCGGTCTTCTGTACAATTTTCCGAAGGGTATGTTTGTGGTCTATGGTACTAAAGCCTTTTCGGAAGCTGGCTTGTTGGGGAAGCTGGAAGTCGTCGAGTCATGTGCGAGACGATTCGTAACGAATCTGGAAAACAGCACGTAGACGCGGCTCAGAAGGATTTTTTTTACAATACCACCGTACTTCTGCTCCACGCCTCCGGAGTAGTCCCACCAGCAGGAAGGAATTAAAAAGCTTCTGTAGGACTCCAAGTACCAGTTTTCCACCCGCGTACAGGAGCTCCGCTGTAATTCCATCCTTGCCTAGGGCCTTGCCGTTTTTAAGTTGCTGGAGAGCCATTCTAATTTCGCTCAGACTGACTTCCGGTATATCATCGGAATATTGTCGGAAAAGGGTCTCACAAGTTTATATTGCCTTATATATAACACTATTTGAGGAATAACAATTTTTATATATGTGAGCTTTGTGTTAATGCCAGGAAAGACCTGTAATCACCAAATACAATATAATATAAAATATAGTATGGTAATACTTTATAATAGAAAGGTTTATTTAAATGTTAGATATTAAGCTAGCGTAAAGTACGCAAACAATTTCACATGTACAAGATAAGTACGTGAGACAGGCGTTGAGTAGATTTACTTTATCTCAAAGTGATGAAGCCACTATCAATCTCGTAGAGCGCCTTTGTATCTAACAAGCAATACATAATTTAAACTTCATTCGAGCCACTCCTCTATAGTAACCTATTGTTTAATTTATATTTAGGTGCTAGTAATGTTTTGATATGGGAATACTTTAACTATGTGTCTTAGATCTCATATCGCATGCAAAATTAAGACGGAACAGGTATTCTGTAATCTAACGTTACGCATTGTGGTTAAGTTTCGTGTAAGGATTTAGCCTTTTAACTGCTTTAATAAATTGAATAAAACTAATTTTTCGCAGTAGCACCAGAGTAACCGACATAGTCCAACGGATTAGGAAGCTGAAATGGCAATGGGCCGGCCATATAGCTCGAAGAACCAACAACCGATGGGGAAGAAAGGTTCTCGAGTGGCAGACTCGTACCGATAAGCGAAGTGTGGGGCGACCCCTAGTAGGTAGAGTGACGACCTGGTAAGAGATGCAGGGAGTCGAGGGATGCAGGTGGCACAGAACCCTGCTTTCTTGCATTCTTTGATTGAGGCCTATGTTCAGCTGAGGACTTGTGAAGGGCTGTAATGATGATGACGATGATAAATTTTATGGATTTTATCGCTTTTAATTTTACCTACTTAAACTTATAACTTCCGTGGGAAGGCCTATGTTCAGCAGTGGACTTGTGAAGGGCTGTAATGAATGAATGAAAAAAACTTATATTAATCCCCGACGTTTCGGATACTTTACAGCAGCCATGGTAACGCGTGGACAAAGGTGTTTTACGTTTCGATTTCATAGGTAGCCCTCTAGAAACATCTCTAGGAAACGACGGGAATCGAAATAAGTTAAATTAAATGCGATAAAATCCGAAAAAAATGTTTTATTTAATGTGTAATATTCGTGTTAATATAAGAAATTATTATGATTAAATAAAATTAAGTGCAGAATGGTTTGAACAATGTTATTTTAACATCCTTGGACCATCAAGCAAATCTATGTACGAGTCAGAATATTATTCCTCGCCACCAATGCCTTGCGCTCTTTTTTTATTTATTCATATTTTCTTCTTCTTCCTCACCGGCAAGGGACGACCTACACAGTATTTTGTCGACCAAATTGGTGATAAATTTGAGATAAGTTATTAAAATTAAGAGTAGCCTTAACCGCCGAGCATATATGTGTATATATGGATATATCAGGTGGGATGGTAGTCAAGCACTGGATTGTAATAGTTAAAAGATAAGGATGTAAAAGAAGTAAAAGACATGTATCAGGATCGTGTCAAATGGAAGTCCGTAGTCTCTGCCTACCCCTGTGGGTGACAGGGTTAGAGTTAATGTTCATATGTGTGTATGTATTTTGAAATAAAAAATAATATATTGAATTGACACACCTGCCAAATAATTTGTTAAATCCCTCATTACACATTTTATACAACCTACTGAAACATAATTATTTTCTCGGTTCTATCTAACATAAAGTTAGATATTTATTAACTGAACACATCTGTGGCGTGTTTTATTACGCACTTACTTTATATATCATGACAAAACAATATACACGAGTGTATTTTTTGTTACGAACTTGTTGTTCTATTAATGTTGTTCTTAATATCCTTCAGTGCAATTTTTGACAACAGTGACAATTTCCGAGTAATAGGTAATTTTTAAATTTTTGTAACGTTTATACTTGCGCCAAAGATACAAGTATTAACACACGCCATTCCTCCACAGTCCTATCTAAAAAAATATAACGGCAATATTACATATTTAAAAAAAACTGAATAATAAATGGGATGGATGAAATGGCGACAGGTGACGGGAACAACTTGCATTCCGAGGTTCCCCTTAGATCTAGGGAAGATCTACAAGGTTATGAAAGAGATAGAAGAAAAAGAGTACATGTGGGTTAAATGCGAATATTAAGATGTATGTGTAGGGTGATGAAATTAAATAAAGTCAAAAATGAATATATCCTAGGCAGTTTGAAAATGGCCTCAGTCACTGAAATATTGAGAAGTTGTAGGCTAGCGTGAAATGGTCAATGTAAGAAGAATGTTGGCTATGAAAGTGCATGGATATAAGAGCAGAGGGAGGCCTAAGAAAAGATGGATGGACTGTATTAGGTATGATAGCTGTAAAAAAGGAGTGTGTTATCTATCATCTTTTCACTGCGGATAGAGAAGAATGGAAGAGGAAGATATCCTATACCGAGCTCAAATAACTTGAGATAAGGGCAGGAAGAAGTGAAAGACGAACTTACAGTCCATCTAATGGCAAGTGATTACTTCAGTCCTTGGACACCTGCTGCCAACTTCAAACAAAGAAAGCTACAGATGCGTTATCGCCTCTCGAGGACTGCGATAAATTGCCTCATATCCTGTAATTATACTGACTCTCTTCACCCGAAACACAGCAGTGCAAGTACTGATATTTGGTGACATAAACCCTTTTTACTGGAAACAAGGCAATCCATCTTAGTCCTCAGTGCCACAAAGCACGGTCCTGAGCCACCTGCATCTATCGAAATCCTGCATGTCTTACCAAGTCGTCACTCCATCTAAATTAGGGCCGCCCTACACTAGATGGAGTGACGATACAGGGGTGATAACGCATCTGCATTTTGATTCTTAATCGAGGATAAATGTAGATGTCTATGGGCCACAGCTTTCATTTGACATCAGGCGGACTGTGCGTAGATCGGAACAAAAATTAATAATTTTTAATCTGGAGGTAACCGTGGTTAACTATGACATTGGGACGTCAAATACCTCAGTCTCCCCGTGACCATTGGTGCTGTAAAGTACTCGAAACGTCGGGAATATAAAATAAGTTAATATACGCGATAAAATCCGTAACACTAGTTTTATTTAAATGTGTAGTGTTCTCGTAAATATAAGAAACCATTAAGTTAGATTTTTACAAAAAGCTCGCTTACAATTTCGAGTATATTATTAGACAGCAGCTAATACTGAAGTACTTTCAATATCAATCCATTTGAAAGCTACGCGGAACTTTATTCGATTTATTTTGAGTTGGTGTATTCTTTCACTTTATTCACTTTCTCATAATGGATATAGAAATACGCCCGAATATCAACGCTCTATTGATTTAATTATATAAACATATGGGAGGTAGAGCAGCAAAAATAAAAACTAAAAATGTAAAACTTAACGAAGTATCCATATATCAGAATATATCACGAAAGTAAACAAAAACATATAAGTATATAATATACTTATACACACACACACATATTATATATATATATATATATATAGGGCCTATGCTCAGCTGTGGTGGACTTTCGATAAGCTGTTATGAATGAATCAATGAATGAATGAAAATATCAGCGATGCTTTCGTGTTTCGTTGACTAGTGACGGGAAATAGAGATCCCTTTTACTGGAAACGAGGCATCCCATCTTTGTCCTTAGAGATAACAACGCATTTGCATATTGATTATTACTTAATTGATGATGATTGTGTTAGGAGTGGTTTGCGACAGTAACACAAATGCCAGATTCGAACCCATTGACAAAACAAGATATGGAATATTTTTGTAAGTTTGCAGTCCGTAACCTTATTTGACCACTATAGCAATTTTTTGTTTTTAAACCTAATTTTTTTAACCCTAGTACAGAAAAAAATTCTCCTATAATGTGAAGGCTTTACACATAATTTTTACTTTAATTGACACACAATTCGCGTAGGAATCAAACCTGCGATTGAAGGACTGAAGCGAAAAGCTTAGATTTTTTTACACTTGGTTGTATTTATTTTCTACAGCTTGGATTTAGAAATGCTTTGTCTTAAAATAAATAAAATTACTGTGATGTAGCGGGCCTTGAGTACGGTCTTGAAGGAAATGTCAAATTAGGGGTCGTTAAGAGTCGCTCAATGAAGTGCGTGGCTTCTGTTTATTGTACACTTGTGTCCTTAATCAAATTTGTTAAGGCAAATAGCGTTTATATTTATTTAATCAGTATTAGGTTTTACTTAAAAGGTAGATTTTGTCTTCTAATAAGAAATTTGTAATTAAATTAAGACATAACTTTAAAAAAATATATAAAATAGGCCTTTCATTTATTTTGACATGTTCTCTCGTGGTACTCGTACATTTTAAGGAAAGTAGTTTTATTTCTGTATTGTAATGGATTTATTCTAAAAAGTGACAAAACATAATCATAGGTTTAAAACTGTCAATTAGCAAAATATAAAATCAAATATTAGGCATCATGATAAGATGATAATGACTGAACATGAACACAACTGAGAAGGAAATTGAAAATTATGTTTCTTTTTAGTGTCCATATAAATAACACTGAAGATTGATAAAATAAATTGTCTTTGTTTATTTTAAAACTAAATAACGCCACATTATTATTATTATTATTAACAAAAATCATTATTAATTCAAATAAGGATAAGCCTCATATCAGTTTATGTATATTTAAGTGTGTACACTTATTTCACAAAATCAGGTATTGTTATTTTATACATATATTGTACGTAATACATTGGTGACCAATTAGAATTTATTCGTACGACATCTAGTCACTTAATTCATCTAGTTCGGACATTTAATACTCTTTAAAAAAATGAAAATACATATTTATTTATATATTTCAATATATTTTATTCTATTTTTACTCCATTTATTTTGTTTCGAATGGTGCATGACGAGAACCGGATATTTTCCCAGGACAGAGGTTTTTCCGAAATAGTGGTAAAAGTAAAAAATTACTTTCAATAAGTATTACATGTAATCTATATTGAATAAAAATGATTGCATTCTATTCTATTCTATAAACTCTCACGTACAGAGGGATAGGCAGAGAGGACTTCCACTTGGCATGATCTCACACCTGTTTCGCTGAATACACATCTTATAACTCACCGGTTAAGTACTCTTAATTTGGCCCATCTTAAACACTCCGCTACTTTGGTCGATAAACTTTTGTCCCGTCTAAAGCGTCCCTTGCCAACTCTGTTACTCAGTTCTGCAGCTTTAATTTGCTTTGACACTCTTTCTTTATTGATTATTTCCTTATTGATAAGATTATTTTAAAGTAGTAGCCTACTTTGTAATTTACACATGCGATTGTTGTCACTTGATGAAATTCCAGCATCATTTATGTGATTTGGATAAACACTTTTACCAGTTTTACAATATTTATTTCAATATTCATAAATAACAAGCGCTCGAAGCAAAGTAAAACTCGTATAGTTAAAAATGGAGTCCCGTTGTTAGAAAGTGAGTACGCATAGGAGTTTGCTAATTACTTCCAAACAGTTTGTGGAGATGCAGTTCCGCAGCTGAATGCAACCGCCGCTGCGCAAACAGTGCCTGAACGCGGAGCGCAGGTGCACGTAGGAGAGTTGTCTCTTAGCGACGTGCGTGCGGCCCTTGCGAGTCTTAATCCCAAACGATCGGTAGGACCGGACGGTGTGCTCCCTTTATTGTTAAGGACTGTAGGATGGTACTAGCTCAACGTACAATTTAACGATGCACAGCATGGTTTTCGGACGGCCGCAGCACAAATTCCAACTTGATGTGCTTCATGAACCACTTACCACCAGCTCTTGATTCAGAAGCGGGTGCCCAGCTAGACGTAGCCTATTTCAAATTTAGGAAGGCTTTCGATTGTGTGGACAATGACATCTTGTTGAGGAAATTCGCAATGGCTGGTTTCACTCCAGACCTCTTGCAATACTTTTCTAGTTATTTAGGGAACCGAAGGCAATTTGGACTACGCTGGCTACACCTCAAACTCGTATCGAACCCTTACAGGTGTCAGTCAAGGGAGTAATTTGGATCCGTTAGAATTTATCATTATGACAAATGACTTTCCAGAGGTGGTGAGAGACGCGGGTTGTTTACTCTTTACGGACGATCTCAAATTATTCCCGAGGATTACCGACGAGTTTGATTGCGACCGCTTACAATGCGATATTGATCGGGTGGTGGAGTAAAGTCGGGAGAATAAATTGCTGTTTAATATATCAAAATGCAATGTGATGTCTTTCACACGCTCGCGGACCTCGATGCATTTCAACTACATCATGGAAGGGGATATCATCAATCGCGTTGTCTGTGTACGTGACTTTAGCGTCTTATTTACCGAGGACGTGACGTTTCGTACTCAGATTGTATTGGTGTGTAAAAAGGCCTTTAAAATCTGGGCTTCATAATGCGTGAAACGCATGACTTCCATAACACTGCCGCCGTCTGTTTATGGAATCTGGAATCCTCATGAAACCAAGTATAGCCTCATGTTGGAGAAATACAAAATAAGCTTACCCGGTACCTGTATTTAAAGCAATACGGAGTTTATCCTTTTTATCCCCTTATGTTTCCAACCTTTTTGTAATAGGAATGGTTGGATATTGTAAGTTGGTGGTTAGACGGAACTTTGCGCTACTTAAGTATATAAATTCTTGATCTTACGTGGTAGATTAAACAATCTGGAAATTCTGGAATCACTGCGGTTCCCCGTGCCTAATCCTAGGCTGCGACGGGGGCTGCGGGGAGGGTTGCTGGACCTATCAGTTGCTCGTATAAATCTCTTAAAGTACGCACCGGTTATTCGCGCAGCTAGAATGCTTAACATCGTAGCACAACGACTAGACATATTTACTTGCACATTGGCGGAATTCGAGACGATGACATTAAACTATTTGTCATTTTTACATTAGTGACTACATTGTTGCATTAAGCTCCACTCCTGTAATAACAATTGTGAGTTAGTAAATAAATAAACGATTTTGTTTTTAAATCCAAATCACAAAAATGATGCTGGAATTTGACACAACAATGAAGCGTACTTTGTACACAGATAAATAAATGACGATGTCAGTATTGTAAATGTTGTGAACAAAGAAAGATTCCCTCAAAACCATAAAAAAATAATCTTTTTTTCCTTGCTTCCACTAACAACCCCGCGTGTTGACTTGAAAAGTTTCCCAAATCTTGTTATTTCAAGACGCGTCAATATTATGCTAACGTTGTCAGACTATTTCTCGGATTTTTCTCATTATTTTAAAATATATTCAATGTAATGTTTTTTCTTTATGATTTTAATAGAAACTTTGACTTTAGTTGCTTTTTATTCTGTTTAGTTGCTTTGATTTCATTCATTAATCGGTAGCAAAGAAGATCCGCCGTGTAGTGGCGTAAGGAAATCCATTATCCCTCATAATATAATTCCGTAAGTATCGAAAGGACCCACAGAGAAATATTAAACAGGAAATGGGTACACTATCTTTCTAAAGACAGTTCAATGTAATAAAAAACTGCAGTTGCCAACCCGCCTGCAAAACGCAAAACCCCTCTAATAAATTAGTGCATTACGCCTATATTCAGTAGTGGTCTTTTGATAGGCTCTAATGATGATGATGATCATTTTGTGAAAGACCGTAATGTCACCTCTTGACATCGGGTTTGATCGTAGTCAAGCACTAGCTTATAATTTATAAAAAACTAATATAATTTCTTTTCCGCCGCGCGGTAAAGTATTCTCAATAAACAGAAATCAAATTTTATGTCAGCATATTAAAGTGCGGTTGTATCGCTGACATAAAAAGCTTCCCGAGCAATGACATGTAATAAAAAGTACCGACGAAATAAATTAAATATTTCCATTGTATTTCAGGCATCTGGTTTTCTTGTTAGATATTTTCTAAAGAAAACAAAAGCGTAAACTCTCTTTGAACTATTTATTTATATATATATTTATAGACTAAGGGTGATAAATGAGCACACAATTCATCTGATGGTGTCCTCCCCATAGGAAACACAGCAGTATTAAACTGCTATTTTACGCTGGTGTTCTATAAGAGCGTGGTCCTTACCCGGTTCAGCCGACCCATTTGTGCAAAACCATAACATAGCTACAGCGTGACTATACCATGCATAAAAATACCAAGAATAAAATAATTTCCACATAATGTTTTTCGGCGGTAGGTGAAGAAAAAGTTAACACATACGTAAAATTTTAATTTGTATTTTAAATTAACTAATACAATATTCTACATAATTTGTTACATATTTAAGTGCTAATTAACACCATTTTCTTGGTAATCACATTTGTACAACTGTGTGTATGTGAATTCATTCCATCTAAATACACCACCTGCCAGCATATTACACACACTTGGATTTCATATATCTTGGCACAACACAATGTTAGAGACATTGATGAGATTAGAACTGCACAGAACAGTTTAGAAGAATGCTTTTCAAAAAGGATGGCCGAACTGGAAGCACAGTAACACACGGGGGGACCCGCCAAGGACACGGTTGCAAAGGTGGCTGAGGAGTTTCCGAAGGTTCCGTGAACTCACGTTCTCTATGCTTGGTATGCTCCGTAAATAAATAAATGAGGGCTCCCATATAGTTGACGCTATTGAGACCAGGCACAGACAAAAGGCTCTCCTTTTCTTGGGTGTTGCTGAAGAGGAGAAGGAGGACTGCAAGACTACAGTACTGAGTATAATCCACAAAATGGAGTTGAAGGTCATCACAGCATCTTGCATTAGTGTCTGCCACAGGATTGGAGTAGCCACCAAAAATCGTCTCCGGCCAATCCTAGTACGTTTTGTTAGCGTTGACTTCAGGTCATCAGTATGGAGGGCTAGGCTAGTCTGTAAGTCTAGACTGAAAGGTTGTCCAGTTTCAGTAAAGGAGTTCTTGACAAAGACTCGGCAAACTGTTTTTGGCAAAGTCCGTCAGCATTTCGGCATGCGTGCATGCCGGAGCTAAGATGGAGTAATTGTGGTGAAAGTTGCAGATGGATCCCGGCATAAAGTTACTACCTTAGATGAGCTAATTACGCTTACGCAAAACACCTCAACTGGAGGTGAGCGCATTGCAGGAAGCGCTTTATCGTTGCAACCCAATTCTAAGCCACGTAAATAACTACGCGGTATTGCGTTTTATTGTCTTAATTCTCCTTTTTCCTTTAACTACAACTTTAAATTTATTCAATATTGTAGTATTACTTAGTATTATTACTTTCTATCCACCGTATTAAAACTTGCTTTTCTTCTATGTAACCTTAAGCTTGTTTCTTTCTTATTTATTTACACATTTTTTTTATATTACTTAATTTATAATTTTAATATAGTTATTCGTTTTACATCATTTATTAAACTTGTACATATTCACTTTTAATTTTTAATTACATTTTAGGTTAAGTTCTACTTTGTTTTTGTATTAAGTTGTCTTGCTCATGGGCATGCAACTTAGAACATTATTTTTAGAACAAAATGATATATTTTTGTGCTTCCATCTATATTCCGAAACATTAGGCTAGACTTAATTTTAATCTCACTAGAGGGCACGCTTATACATTAAGTCATAGACTTAGAATATACTGTATATTCTAAGTCTATGCATTAAGTCTATGCATACGCAATAACCCATGCGCACTAGTATATATACAGTAATCTATGGTCTTGCTTTCGGTTACATTTTGTCCATAAATTAATAGATCTGTAACAAGTGCAAAGTGCAAGTTAATTTTGTCGCTGGGAAGGTTTTTTCTTTATTAACACATGACCATGGATACAAAGTCTTTTCAACACAGTATATTTGCCGTCTATGAGACACTTCTCTATGATACTTTTTATCTATTTAAATAAAAGGCAAACCTGAATGACTAATCTATCAACGCACAGCCAAAACTACTAAAATTTGGCATACAGACAGTTGTCATGACGTAGGCATCCGGTAAGAAAGAATTATTGAAAATCTGCCCCGGGTGAAAAAGGGGTTAAAATTTGTATGGAAGTCCGCCATTTTAGAGCTAGAAGCCTGAAACTTTGTTTTTAAGTTAACGATTAGAAATAAACAATTACATATCCTAGACTTTTAAAACTCAACCCTAATGGGGTGAAAAAGGGTTGAAACTTTGTATGGGGAAACAAGATTAGTTAAACAATTTTATTCTAAACTTCACACGAGTACTCCTATCAATAAATTAGTAAACAAGTGTTTCAAGCTCTTTCGAATTCTATTATCTTTATATATAGTCTATTATCAATATCATACAGTCGCCATGAGACGTTAGGACATTCATCATCCCATGTCGTTCCGCCTTTCAGAGAAAGAGGAAGATCTCCCACGGAGCGAGGTATTAAGGCCGGGCTGCAGCTAACGCTCTGTGGGGTATTAAAGAGCTTGTTGTATACATGCAAAGTTATTCAAAAACTATGATAGCAAGATAAAAACTTCAGTTGAAGTTGTTCGTCAGTATGCATATATTTCAACCCCTAAAAGGTGGAAAAGGGTCACAAATTCTGAAAATCAACATGGTTATCGTTTTTATGGTTTATCGGGTCGCTGATTACGAAAACAACAACTATTTCAAAATCTAACGTAGCAGACGGAAATACCTACCATCATTCCTGTGGGGTGTGATGTGTTGAAATGTAAATATGGGTCTCGTTTTATGGTTTTTGGGACGTTAATTACGAAAATGGCATTGATTATGGTTTGAAACCAACATGGATGGAAGGATGGATGGATGTATGTTTGTATGTATGTAAAAATCGTCATGGGTTGGGTGACTTAGTTGTCATTTTAAGATTTTTGGGTCGTAAATAATGTAAATGATATTGATAAATATTTTAAAATTAATTTATTAGAATAGAATAGAATATACTTTTATGCGCAAAAACATAAAACAAAATAGACAAGAAGATTTGTACAAAATTACACCAGAACAAAAAAATACTAATTTAAAAATTAAAAAACAATGAAAATAAACAACCAAACCAAATATATTTCTTTACAAATTAATAAAATGGCAAAACCAAAAGAAATACTTAGGTACCTATTCCCAGACATCTTCAAAAGGCTTTAGTTACACCTATTTATAAAGATGGTCAAAAAATCTACCGTCGAATTACAGATCTATTTCATTACTTCCAACTCTCCAAAGTTCTAGAAAAATTGTAAACAGTAGAGTGGTTAGCTACCTCGAGAAATTTGACCGGCTAAGCCCCAACCAATACGGATTCAGGAAGAACAAATCCACTGAGGATGCTGTCCTCCATCTCACGTCCTCAGTGAGCTCTTACTTAGACAAAAATGAAAGGTGTATCGGTGTCTTTCTAGATCTTCAAAAGGCATTTGACACGGTGTCAATCCCTATATTATTGACAAGGCTAGAAAACCTGGGTATTAGAGGTGTGCCACTGCAATGGTTCAGGTCCTACTTAAGTAATAGGACACAAGTAGTCAGGATCAAGGAACATGTAAGCAACAGCGCTGTTTGCCATTTCGGTGTGCCTCAAGGCAGTATGTTAGGCCGACTCTCTTTCTCGCCTATATAAATGACCTATGTAAGTTGCAGTTAAAGGGTGTCGACATCGTGATGTTTGCAGATGACACAGTACTTTTGTTTCACGGCACATCGTGGAGTAATGTTAGGAGTCTCGCTGAAAAGGGGATAAAAACTGTAACGTCTTGGCTTGAAGACAGCCTTCTCACTCTGAATACTGCAAAAACAAAGTATGTTTGTTTTGGTATATCAACCAGTTCTCGACCTGGCAATAACTTCCAGATTCAAATCCATACTCACCCATGTAACAGGCTACTGCGGGTACCTGCCACGTGTAATTGTGATTATTTGTCACGTGTGACAAGCATAAAGTATTTGGGAGTTATTGTTGATGAAGGTCTTAGCTGGGTCCCACAAGTAACTGCTCTAGCGAGTAAAATAAGGAGGCTAGTTTACATATTTAAAAATTTACGTGATGTGGCTAGTTATGATGTTCTTTTGCTAACCTATAGGTCCCTGTGTGAGAGCATCATTTCATATTGTATTTGCGTCTGGGGGTGCGCAGCAAAGACACACCTCATACAACTAGAGCGTGCGCAACGCACCATCCTAAAAGTTATGATGCGGTTGCCTTTTAAATACCCCACATATGACCTGTACAAGCGGTGCGGTATGTTATCAGTACGTAAATTATTTGTATATCAGTGTCTCCGTAGATATCATCGCCTTCTTGTGCCTGGCCTTCCTAAAAGTAACAAACGAATAACAAGACTACCGTACTAGTGTCAGGACTGTATTTGCAAGAAGAAGCTACAACTTTGTGCACCAATGCTCTATAATAAATTATTTAACAAAGTTAAAACTGTTAATAACAGAAATTTTAAAACTGTTATAAATCTTAATAACCACGAATTTAAGAAAATCTTAAAACAAACTCTTAACAGCTTGAATTACGATGCGACTGAAGATTTGTTCACGAAGATCCTTAATAACACACACACACACACACACACACACACACACACACACACACACACACACACACACACACACATTCAGCTGCAGGATTAATATTTCCGTTTCGGTTTAAATTATATCAAAATGATCTGCTATACACAGAGTCTGGAACAGATATCTGTCCAGTAAGGCGATAACGATTTAGCCATGATTTATCTAATGGACATTTTGACGCCTATCTGCCTATTGTTGAAAGAAATTTACTCAGCGTCGCATGGAGGTACCTGCTAAGAGCGTGATCCTTTTTCAGAGCTTGACCATTTAACTATTACATCTGTACTGTTACATTAACATTTTGTAAACAGTGAAATATCATCTCCAACTAGCGGAACAGATCAATCTGTATCGTCGATATTAAAATATGAAAATAAGAAAAATAAACGAAGGTCGAGATTTACTAATTACACAACAAAAAGTCAATAAAAAAATGCACAAGAAAGATATAGGCAGAACAAGCCAGATTCAAATCGTAAAGCTGTGTTTGCTTGTCAGAAAAAAAAATCCCGATGTACACAGGCAAGATGTTGCAAATTACCAAACTGCGAATCCACAAGTTCATAGAGCAATTCAGTCACGGTATGAGAAAAACATTACACTGCGTTTATGGAAAAACCAGGTCCATTCCTCTATGGAGTATGACCCTGATATTGCTTATAGAACTGACAGCAGTGTAGGCTTGAGATCTATGACATACAAGTGTCAGTGGTGCAATGCGCTAAAATGGAAGGATGAGACACCAGGTATATGTTGCAGAGCTGGAATAGTGCAACTTGATTGGTTGAAACAACTGCCTGAACCACTTTTTAGTTTGATTAATGATCTACACCCAGATCGTGACCATTTTATGGGTAATATTCGTAAATATAATGCCTGTTTCAGATGACTTCCTTTGGTGGTAAACAGGTAACAGCAGATGTTTTTACCGACTTTTAAAGTACAAGGCCAGGTCTACCATTTAATTGGAAGTATATTACCAGAAGCTGAACATGACGCTCAGTACCTTCAAATATATTTCGTAGGTGATGATAATCGAGAAACAAAGATTCGATGTTCTTAATTTCCTATCTTAAAGCCAAATTTAATCAAACAATTGCAGAATATGCTGCATCAAGTGAACGCGTATATAAAAGATCTGAAAAGCGCCATTGATAAAGCCCTCCTTCAGAGTCATACAAAGTTGTCATACATGCTGATAAAAAACCACCAGAAGAACTATTTCTATTCGTATAGAATAATGATTAAAGAAGAAGAAGATAACTATTTTGTCAACTATCGTGCCTTTGTAGTCAATATTTGGTGGATGAATACGCCAAAATAGAAACAGAGAGATTAAATTATAACAAAAATAATAGATTAAATTATATCAAATAAATTACGTGCTGATAGTTACATCCATTTAAAAGATGCTATTGGACGACAAGACGCAGAAGCCAACCAACTAGGACAAATGGTTGTCCTTTCATCATCTTTACGGAGGGACCTAGGTATATGCACGAAAGAACACAAGAAGCTATGACCTATGTTAAAAATTACGACTGGCTTGATCTTTTATCACTTTTACATGCAATCCTCGCTGGGATGAGATAAAAGAGCAATTGCTTCAAGGACAACAATCTCATGATAGACACGATAAAATTTCGAGGGTGTTTGACTAAAGGTGAAAAGATCATGAACTTATTGACAAAGGGCAAAATATTTAGTGAAGTGCGATGCTATATGTACTCAACGGAATGGCAAAAGAGAGGTCTTCCACATATTCATATTCTTTCATGGCTTTACAAACATATTACCCGGATCAAATCGACAATATAATTTGTGCTGAAATACCGGATCACAAACGTGACCCAGAGCTTCACGAAATCGTTAAATGTAATATGAAACATGGTCCATGGAACTTTAAATCGAAAGTCACCATGTATGAAAGATAACATGCAGTAAACGATACCCCAGGGCTCTCATAAGGAAACTCAAACTGGTGAAGACGGTTATCCGCAATACAAGAGACGTTTACTAGATGACGGTGGGTTCTCTGTTGATATCAAAGTCACAACCATAGATAATCGCTGGGTAGTCCCTTATAATCCAGTATTATTAAAACATTTAACGCTCACTTAAATGTGGAATATTGTTATTCGGTGAAATCAGTAAAATACGTCTGTAAATAAAGGTTCAGACGAGGCATCGTTTGCTTTAGACAATGAGAAGGATGAAGTTAAAACCTACACAAGTGGAAGATATATGAGTTCATTAGAGGCAGTATGGCGAATCCTTGAATTTCCCATTCATGAGCGTTTCCTCCCGTAGTCCACCTCGCTGTTCATTTGGAAAATGGGCAAAGGGTTTATTTTAATGGGCAAAATCTGAGTGAAAGAGTGAATTGTCCTCCAACAACCACACTCCTATCCTTTTCGATTTGTGTAAAGTGGATAACTTTGCAAAACCATTGCTCTACCTAGAAGTACCTGCATACTACGTTTGGGATAAAAGACAGTTCCAAAGGAAAAGAGAGGAGCAAACGTTGAAGACTGGCTAGGGGTCAAAAGAGCACGTTCTGGGCAGGGTTTATACTGTGCATCCGAACAATACAGAATGCTATCACCTTCGCATGCTTCTTCATGAGATCCGTGGCCCAATTTCCTAATTCCTTAATTAGAGGACATAACAGATGTGGTATTTAACAAATGCCTTTCGGTAATAGAAGATGCCGTATTAGCGTTGAGTGGTCGGCTACTAAATGAGTATGGGTTACCTCAGTAAAGCAAAGAACAACAATTTGAAAATAGACAGTTTCTTAAAAAGACAAGTAACGACTTAGCATGATTAGAAAACACAGATTAAAATAATGAAGGATCACTGAATGACGAACAAAAAGCAGTCTACAATCAAATTAATACAAAAATTGAGTATTATGAGGGTGGAATAGGCAAAACATTCTCATAAATTTGCTATTAGCAAAAGTTAGAAGTACTCATGAATTGCTTTGGCTGTGGCTTCTTCTGGGATTGCAGCTACACTGATTGAGGGTGGACGAACTGCTCATGCTACCTTCAAGTTACCATTCAATTTAACAACTGCTGATACTCCCATTTGTAATATATCGAAACAAAGTAATTTTGCTGAAGTATTAAAATATACGAAAATGATAGTGTGGGATGAAATTACCATGGCTCATAAGAGTGGCGTAGAGGTATTAAACAGAACTCTACAAGATATTAGAGGAAATAAGAAGTTAATGGGTGTTATAACGGTTTTGCTGGCTGGAGATTTTAGACAGACTCTACCAGTAGTGCCAAAAGGAACTAGAGCAGATGAAGTTAAGGCGTGTCTTAAAAGATCCACTTTATGGCCTCTAATTAAAATCCTCAAGCTCTCGAAAAATATGCGGGTACACTTAGGAGAAAAAGAATCTGCTGGTGGATTTACGAATCTCCTACTTGAAATCTGCAACGGTGATTACCCGATAAATGACGGAATGATAACCATCCCTGATAAATTGTGCACAGTTGTATTTACGTTACAGGAGTTAATATGCAAAGTTTACCCAGATATTGCTCATATCCACGATAAGCCAATGGAATGGTTGTGTGAACGTGCCATACTAACCCCGAAAAACGACCAAGCAACGGCAATTAACGACATACTGTTAATGTCTTTTGAGGGGGAAGAAATGGTGTACACGTCAATAGACTCTGTGGCCAACACAGATGACGCAATTAACTACCCTGTCGAATTTCTTAATTCACTGAAAACATCGGGTCTTCCACATCATAAGCGTATTCTGCGCGTGGGCACTCCTGTTATGTTGTTGCGAAATTTAAACCTCCTCAACTGTGCAACGGAACCAGACTAAAAGTAAAAGCGTTACATCGCAATGTAGTGGAAGTCACAATTATAACTGGATGTGCGCAAGGAGAAACTGTATTTTACCAAGAATTCCCTTGATCCCGAATGATCTTCCCTTTTAATTCAAACGAATACCGTTTCCTCAAAGCAACGACCATAAACAAATCACAAGGGCAGACATTAAAATTTGCGGGTATAGACTTGAGAGAAAATTGTTTTCACACGGGCAATTCTATGTGGCTTGCTCACGAGTAAGCATACTGTAATAGATTAGCAAAAATGTGGTGTATAAAGAAGTTTTGTAGTTTACTAGCTTTTTCCCCCGACATCCAGTTATAATTGTGGCTTGTACCAGCAGACTCTTTTTCACACATGGGCGCGATATAACCGAACTCCACGCGGACGAAATCACGGGCAAAAGCTAGTTTGTTCTAAGTTCTTTTATTTATTATTAGTAATCTTAATGTAGTTTAGTTGTAGTTGTCTTGCAAATCATTTTATTTTTTATTGTTTTGTGTATTATATTTGTCTTTTAATTTTAGAGTGTGTTAGCTGGCGGGTGGTGCAGGGATGGCAGTATGGCAATCGAAATTATTACAATATTATTTATTCTTATCGTTTAGGTCTATATTATTTATTTATTTATATATTTTATTACATATAGATGAGTTCCGATGATGATTCTTTTCTTTCTGCCAATGAGTTTTGTTCATCAAATGACAGTTATTGCTCTATTACTGAAACGCTAGGGGATTTTGTGCGACATAAATTCGATCAATCCCGCTCCTTGTTTAATGTTTGCCACATTAATGCACAAAGCGTACCTAGTCACTACAGTGATCTGATTGAGGCTTTCTCTGACGCTGATGTTCAAGCCGTTTTGATTTCGGAGACTTGGTTTAAACCCCATCTTCCTTCTACCTCCTACCCTCTCCCTTGCTTCTGTTTGATATGCAACGATCGAGTTGATAGGAGAGGGTGGGGTCGCTATATATCTTCGTTGTGATTTCTATTATAAAATTCTAGCTTCTTCTTCCCCCTATTAAACTGCATCTGCAGAATTTCTTTTCCTCGAAATTTGCGTAAAAGGAGCTAAATTTTTACTTGGTGTTGTCTACTGTCCTCCTTCTGTCGATTACTTCTCCAGTCTTGAAACGATCCTGAATACTTGGGGTCGGAATACTCACATCACATTATCATGGGCGATTTTAATACAGACCTCCTAACTCGGCATTCAACCCTTTCCTCTAAGCTACTTCAAATTGTCGAGTCGGTTGGCCTCCACATTTTAACTTTACAAGCCACTCACCACAATATTGATGTGGAGGATACCTGGCTTGATTTAATCCTTACCTCTGCTCCTTCTATTGTCTTTGTATTATATGGATGTGTTGTATGGATGGTATTGTATTGTATGGATACATCTAAAATAAACTGAACAGCGTGGTTTCTGCACCCACTGTGGACGAAAAGGCTTTGACTGTAGCTATTCTTAGATTATATGATGTACATGCTCCCATTAAAAAGTGAAGCTCAAGTGTCCACCTGCGCCATGGGTGACGATTGGGTTTCAATTGCGATGAGACGTAGGGATCGGGCTTTCGGCAAATTTAGAAAAGATTGACGTGATCAAAACTAGACTCTTTATATATATATATATTCTTATTATGTATTTTATATTTATATTTTATTTTATTATGTGTATATTTGTATATCTTTTGAATTTATATACATCTGACATTATAATATGTACTTATGTATTATACATTTATATTATCTTAGTTATTTTATATTTTATTTTATTATTTTTATTATAATTTTTTTTTGTGATGTACCATTTATATCTTATGTATTTTATTTCCATGTATTACAATTTTTTTTTTGTTATTTTAGTTTAGTAATCGCATATTAACTTTTTATTACACCTACTTCATTCTATGTCTGCATGATCCCAAGTTAGACTGGTAGAGAATGCCTTAGGCATTAAGTCCGCCTATATACCACATGTGTATATGAAGTATTAAATATATAAATAATAAATGATAGCTTCAGAATTCCGGCATTAATCCTTCAATACTTCGATTCTTAACACAGCCTTTAGAAGCTATAGTGTGAAAATTATTATTTTGTTCTTAGTTTTCTGAAGACGTTTTTTTTAATTTATATTTAAAGCTAAGTTTTTAAAATATTTGACTTGAAACCATAAACTTCAAAAATCTCTTTAACTTGTAACAAAAGAATTTCAAATGTATTCTGTATTCCGTACCTTGCGTTTACCAATTCATGGAACCGTCGCTCTGCTGCCGTTGTAGACGTAAAGTGTGGCCACATAAAAATGTAAGAATGCGCTTTGTGAAAATTACAGAAAATGGAAAAATATATTTTAAAAATTTATATTTAATAAGTGAAATAAATATTTGACTTATTAAATATAAATTTTTGATTGCTTATTATAACTTTAACGGTAATAAACATTTAATGATATTACTTGTACACAAATTTCATATCGTATCGACCGATGCGAGTTAAGCAGGCAGACACGAGTTTCACACATCTCTACTCCGACGATGGTAAAATAACTCGGAAACATCACACTGGTGATCTGACGATTGTCGACGAACCCAACCACCATCATCATCATTCTCATAATTTTCTATGCGAATCCTGAGACAAATGAAGCTGTAAAAGCAAAAAGGGCTAACAGTACTAACATCTCAATATAGTCGGATTTTTTTTTAATAGGATATGGTAAATTTGCTAAGCTGGCTTATTAAGCGTAATAAACTCTAGTTAGCTTATTACGCGGATCTTAGCTTATTAATTTTAACATGTTCAACTTTTAATTATTAATTTTGGTTGTGGTAACTATACCGCTATCTAATGCTAATAATGTATTTCTGTTTGGTCATGTAGAAAGAATGAACGAGGAAAGAGTGACGAAGCAAATTTATATTGCAGAAGTAAACGGCAGTGTCATCAAGGGATGCCCTGGACGGAAGTTTATCGACCAAATTGGCGATATATTGAAAATGGGCCAGATTAAGAGTACCCTTAACCAACCGACTAGCATGCAGCATGCGTAGTACCAGGTATATGGGTGTATGGGTGTAAAGGAGGCGAGAGTAGCGGGTCAGGATCGTTCCAAATGGAAGTCCGTAGTCTCTGCCTATCCCTCTACCACAGGCGTAAGCGTTTATGTTTTATATGTTTATATTATTAGTCTACGAAGTGTGATTTGATGTTTCATAGAATCAGACTTTACTTAGCGGAAAAATATTTTATAATGATTTCTTATATTTACGCGAACACTACACATTGAATTAAACTACTTTTGGATTATATCGCGTTTAATTAACTTATTTTATTAATTCCCGACGTTTAGGGTGTTTTACAGCACCCATGGTCACGGGGACCATGGGTCCCCGTGACCATGGGTGCTGTTTTATTACCTATTTTATTAAAGATGAAAAAAATAATAAGCCCAGGGTTGACCGAGTCTGTGTGAGTTGGAAGCTATTTTCTAAGTATTTGTAGGGTTTTGTGGTGACCATGATAGTGTACGCAGTTGATGAAGTGAATGAGATGATCTTGAAACTTGCCACAACATTTAATTTTTATGCGGATTAAAAATTAGTAAAGTTAAAGCCTATATAAGTCTCCTTCCTGGTACCAGGCCTCGTCTCATTTTTCGCCCCAAAGCGTGTGGAATTCACATGCTTCGTTTTTTTTTTAATTTTCGTTTTAGGTTTCCTAACAATATTTTCCTTCACCACTGAGCACGTGTTAAATCAGCACTTAAAACCGCAATTAACATTTTATTGTTGTCGGCGTGGATCGAACCCGGGTTTCTCGCTTACTGTGAAATTTGCAGCGAGCGCTTACTCCTTGAACTACCACGGCTCAGGTATTTCTAGTATAGAATAAGGGTGAAAAACAAGCAGTTTGTAAGTGATATATGGTAGTGAAGATAGATAGTAAGTGAATGCTGTGGCCCATAGACATCTACATCTATCCTCGATTATGAATCAAAATGCAGATGCGTTGTCACTCATGAAGACTAAGCTGGAAATCCTCGTATCCAGTAAAAAGGGGCTCCGTTTATCTACACTTACCACACAATGCACATCAGCATTAATCTACTATTTTACGCTGGTATTCTGTGAGAGCGTAGTCCTTCCCCGGTCTAGCCGACCCATTCGTTCTATAACCATAATATAGCTGCAGCGTGGCTCTACCACGTATATATAAAATTGCAAATTTCTTTTGAGCAGTGTAATGCAGATAGATATTCTCAGCTAGATCGCCAGTTCATTAATGCACGTGTCACTGTAACGCAGATGCACTTGCGGCAATAATGCGGTGCGAAGGAGCGCTCCCTAACGATGTAAGTAGGACACTTCGAGCACAAAATTAACATCGCTCAGAACGCGACAGGTAACTCGACCTACTTCGTTTTGAATGTAGAAACTTATTAAATATTATGATAACAGCGATCGTTTTGATGCTTATTTGCTATAGAATAGAATAGAATGGAATAGAATAGAATATATTCAATATAGATTAAAAGTACTTCTTATTGAAAGTCATTTTTTACTTTTACCACTGGTTTGAAATAAAACCTCTATCCTGGGAGCTGGGAGCAACCAGCAAGAAACCCAGCCTTACCTACCATACCTTAACGCAATGGCAATTATTGGAGTGGCTTTTGTCCAAGTCAGTTACTACTATTATTGAAAATTAATAATAAATTTAGCAAAGTAATTTATTTTCAATCGAGAGCTGTATGCGATAAGTATTATTAATGAGGTTAAAACTCATAATAATTGGATACAATTAAAATAATGGAATAAGCGCCTTTTATAAATTATATTTGATTTAATAGCACAAGAGCCTGTGGCGTTAAATATTCATAATAACGTATTGATTACTTTTATCACCGTGCTATATCGTGCCGTGATCAGAAATCAAGCGCCCTCTTGAAATTTCACAGTACGCGAGCAACAACCTGGGTGTGATCCCCGTTGGTACCAATCATCCATTACAGCCTAAAAAAGTTCACTGCTGAACACAAGCACATAGCCTACATAGTACACAGGCCATTTTACGTGGTAGTTATGGTTGTAGCACAAAGGAGTCGGCTCGACCGGGGTACGACCACGCTCTCACAGAATACCAGCGTAAAATAGCAGCATAATGCTGCTGTGTTTGGTGTGATGAGTGTAGAAATCCGGAGACTCTTTTTACTGGAAACGAAGCATTTCATATTAGTCTTCAGAGGTGACAACGCATCTGCATTTTGATTCTTAATTAAGGATAAATCTAAATATATATTTGCCACAGCATCCACTTACCATCAGGTGAACTGTGTGCTCGTTTGTCACCTACATTCTATAATAACGTATGTTTTAGAAATATTCCACTATCGAGTGGCGACAGAGGGAAAGAAATCAGAAGATGGTAGCAGCGTCTTCCTAATAACGACTAAGAATAAAAAACTGCGATTGCCGACCCGCTTGCCAAGCGTATCAACTATGGCAAATATCCCCCTTATGAGGCAATCTATGAGGAAGGCCTATGTATAGCAGTGGACTTTAATAGGCTGTGATGGTAACGGAAGTACTTACACGTACTCGAGCAGAGCAGCGGATTAGCATTTCCGCTAATCCGCTGCTCTGCTTATTATTCTTGTTAGAGGAGACGTTTTCCCAGCAGGATAAGGGCTATATCCTGTATTTTTTTTTAATTTCATTTTATTATTAACTGTTACTGTTACCGATACAGCCTATCAAAAGTCCACAGCTAAACATAGATCTCCCCATAGATTGCCTCATAAGGAGGATTAGGCCATAGTTGTCACGCTTGGCGGGGGTGTTGACAAACTCCGGTTTTTTTTTTTCATTTTTTTAGATATTATTAAGAAAATGATACTTTACACTACTGGTTTATTTCCTCCTGTCGCCTCTTAGCCATCAAAGCTGCCCAGACGTTTTGGCGTAGCAGATGAAAATTTACAGCATTGAGGATTTTCAACGGGTATTAGTTTATTCTAAAAGTTATTTTAGTATCGCTAATAATTTAGAAACGTTGGTACGTAAGATTATTCGGTGGAGCGGGGATGAACCACGTTCACACAAAATGCTGCAGTAAAATTGCAGTATAATGCCGCTGTGTTTCGTATGGTGAGTGAAAACTACCCAATTGTCACCCATACTTGTAAAAAAAATATTTATTTTTAAGGCTATCAATCACAAACTTGTTTTAATACAATAGTACACTTTCTAACAAAAAAAGGTAAAAGTTCTTCGCTTAATTGTCATTACTGCTTCAGTTTCGTAACCATTAAAATAACGTCGAAGTCATTGTAAAGAGAAAATATAAGGAGACTGTTTAAAAAGATTTTGCGATAAGCTTTAATTTAAGTTTTCTCTTTGAAAACAACTTAATCTTGATTCCAAGTTCAGAAGCTAGCGAAATTCTGAAAGAATTTTTTTTTCTTCACTAATTGACTTGTTTCAAAAGTCCAGTTGATAAAATTTCTGTGTTGCGATTTCAGACCAACAAAGAAAGATACAGAGAACACAACGTACGTCTTGCCTATATGCACATATATATAACTGCTCCGTTTGTCTAGTGGTAATTATGTCCTGGGTTCGAATCCCGGGTTGAGTCGAAATGAGTTATTGGGTTTTTCTGTATAGATATTCTCAGTAGTAGCCCGGAGTCAGGAAATTGTCGGTATTTCACTCCAGTGCCTCAGAAAAATACGTAAATCCTTTGGCCCTTTGCCTGATCTCTCTCAGATCATGTCGGACTACTGCCCTATCTGACTATGAGAGTGATGGAATAAAGTGCGCCTGTGCTTGCTCTTACATTGTGCATTATGATCCATCCTGCACAGAAACAAAAACAGAAACTTTTTTATTCAATATCTAAGATATAAAAATTAATATTTGTTTGTTCGTATTTTATGCGCTGCCATATCGTTCATTAGATTGCGGTAAAACTTTGTCAACTTATTGCTTACACTTACTCGAAGGTAGCATTGGCATAGCACAATTAACTTACACTAGGTGGCGTGACCAGGTCGTCGTAAGACATGCAGGAAGTCGATGGATGCAGGTGGCTCAGGACCGTGCTTTGTGACATTCGTTGGGGGAGGCCTATTTTCATCAGTGGACTTGTAAAGGGCTATAATGATGATGATGATGATGAGGTGGCGCGCGTGTCGTACCGACAATTTGTTTCAGAGTTATAGATCATTTAATTTCAGTGATTGTATTATCATTCCTAATAAAAAAATATACCCGTCCAAATTTAAAACGAAATTTCCACAATTATATGTTCTGCGGCAGCAATGCGCCGTGTACCAGCTAGTAGAATATAAATGATACTTATTGAAAGTCACTCTTTTGCTTAATTACCACATACAGATGGCTAGTTTTTGTTAAAACTGGCCGCCGTGACCGAAATTTGATTTGGAGGTTATTAATATAATTATATTATATATGCTCTAAAATAATTTGCAACCAACATTGTTTTAATTGCATTTTTGCGTGTTCTCTCACAATAAGTTGAGCGGTGATAGACACATATATTTATTTCTTGTTCTGGGATTGTGATCTCTTTATACATATTATTCAATGTTTCTTCTTCTTTTGTTCCTTCATCAGCCGCTTAATGTACATTGCTAAGCATAGTCCTCACTTTTTATGTAGAGCAGTTCCATAATATTCACAATTGGCAGATCGGATGACATGAGATATTATGTCGCACCTCTGACGCTTGTCTCCGAACTTAGAAGATAGGTACTATAGGCGGTCTTATCGTTAAAAAGCGATCGCTTACAGGCAACCTTAAGATTGAGGAGAAAATATCACTATTGAACAGTGAGAGGTATTATACTTTTATTTTTAATCGACGAAATGTGCAGGAGAATTTATAGCTGCAGTATCCTCTAATCATCATGCTTATTAGTATAAAAATAAACATTCGATCTGCACGAGGTTCAACGGCGCTTAAACAAAGGTGCGTCAACAAAATTTCACCTATAAAATAAAACTTCAGTGAGGCGTCGTAACGACTAACATATATATGTATTTACATTTTGCTGTAGACATTTATATAAAGCGCCTTTTAATCATAACCTACTATACATCAAAATAACTTCAGTATTATATTATATTAACTTCAATTATTTAAAATAAAACAATACTAACATGTATATAATTTCTAATTATCAAGTTTACAATTACGTACGTAATTCCTAAAGGACTATTTGACATAATGAACAAATGTTGCCAATCAGTGGTAATAAATTTTCATTTATAAATATTTATAATTATTAAATATTTTGGCGCATGTTTTCCAATATATGTTTTAATTATACAAATATTGACACATCCAACAAATATCGCAAACAATTATTTAGCTGATAGTCATAACATACGACCCAGTATGGACGTACAGACACAGATGCACATGAAGAACAAATTGCAGAGCGCCGTTACACCTGACAACAAAACAAAATGATGATAATATGCACATTTATAACTAGCTGTTTACCTTTGCTGAGGATAAATGAAAACATTCCGTTTAAAGTCAAAGAACATAGGCCTTCCCCATAGATTGCCTCCTAGAGGGGATATTTGCCATAGTTGCCACGATTGGCGAGCGGGTTGGGAAACGCAGATTTTTATTTTTAGTCGTTATTAGGAAGACACTGCTGCCCATCTCCTGATTTGTTTCCCTCTGTCTCTTACGACGCCCACGGGGTGATGAAGGTAGTGCGTCGCTACATGATAAAATAATTATTCATAACTATTGTAATATGTCCTTTTTTACGACATAATCGAATTTTACTAGCCGTTAAGCGTGATTGAAGGATAAACATCCAAACAAGTATACACAAAAGTTATACAGTCTACAAAGAAAATAAAGAAAAACGATTAACTTATTGTTTTGCTAAAAATAGTTTTACCTCTAACTAAACAACATCAGCTACACTGACGATATGGTACTCTTGAGCCCATTGAGTCTTACGAAGATTGTTGCATATATGCGAGTCGTATGCTGTGGTTTGTGGGTTTTGTTTTCAATAAAATTGTAGCTCAAGTGACATTATGCGGAACACCGTTAAAGCTCGTCAATCGGTTCAAGTATTTGGGTCTTTTGGTCACGGATAAATGAAATGATGACATCGATATAGAAAGGGAATGATGAGCACTGTGTGTGCGCGGCAATGTGGTGGCTCGCAGATTTGTAGGTTGTAGTAAACAAGTTAAACTGACGCTTTTAAGGCGTATTGTTAGTAGTTCTACACGCACAGTCTATGTGTTAACTACACGCAGCGAGCGTACAGTTATTACAATGCATTTAGGGTTTTTTTTTGGGTTGCCGCGTTTTGCTTTTATACAAATGGATTTGTCGGTGCGTCGGTCGCTCAGCCAGGCGTAAGTGATATTATGTCTGTACTTACAAACACTTGGATAAGTTTTTATTGTTTTTAACAGCTATGGATGAATTATCCGAAATAAATGTTTTTGATCGGTTGATTGATTTGACTTGCTCTGTTATATGAAGCAGAGAATACGTTGCTGAAAACAAATTACCTGAAGAGTCTTCTCCAGTTACAGAAGCTGGTCGAGGATTGTCCTCTTTTATGTAACGCAACTCGCTTGTCCTCTCATACACGTCATATATGCTTGCTATGCAATTAATTGTGAACTGTCCGCTTTGAGGTGGAAACATGACGTACCTTGAAAAAATTTATAACAGACAAAAATTTACAAGAAGCAAAAGGATAAAAGGGTTGAACTTTGGTCAAATCTTACATTTTTTAAGAAAACTGCGGTAAAGGCGTAAGTCTACTCTTATTTCTTATACGGTTATGAAACGCAATAAGTTGCAATAGGCAAGCCATGTAGCTTGATAAACCAAAAACTGATGAGAAAGAGAGATTCTCGCGGAAAGATTTTTTTTTCAATATAGATTATAAATAAATCTTATTGAAAGTAATTTTCTACTTTGGCCATTGGTTGGGAAAACACCAAGCTGGGAAGAATCAGCAAAAACCTTGCAGGACTTTTTTCACAGTAACATTATCTAAACATTAAATAAACACTATATAAAATAAGTTGTACAATTGTTTACATCACTCATATAAGAAACAGCTTGGAAACGATCAGTGTTATTCGTACTGGTTAGCGATGAATGTGACAACCAAATGAAAGCGAGTGATAGGTTATTTCATCATCATCATCATTACAGTCCTTCACAAGTCCATTGCTGAACATAGCCTCCCCCAAGGAATGCCACAAAGAACTGTCCCGAGCCACCTGCATCCATGTCTTACGTGGTACCTGGTAAGGTCGTCACTCCATCTAGTGGAGGGTCGTCACCCTAAACTTTTTTTCCCCATAGATTGCCGGTTCTTCGAGCTTTATGTCCGGCCCATTGCCACTTCAGCTTATCAATCCGTTGGGTTCTTTAACGCCTCCATAACTTGGCAAGAGTGGGGGATATTTTTAACTAGACTGAGAAACGATCTGGTAAGACTTGCAGAAGTAGAGGGTTGTAGGTGGCTCGTGTCTTGTGGGTATTCCTTTTTTTAGGTCTATTTCCAGCAGTGGACTTGTAAAAGGCTGATGGTGATTTTCATGCAAATTTTTTATTTTTTTATTTTTCTTCGTTCTTTAAAAGCAATACCCTTATACAGTGAAACCCAGACCTGAAATACCGGTTACATGTGTGTAGGAAATTAAATACTTGTTTAGTGTGTAAGAATAGAAACTTTAGCTCCAGCGAATCGCACAGCCATTTTTCTGCCAAACCGTCAGTCATCTTATAACTTATAACATTTTATAATAAATACCTCAAACGTTCAACGTAGCTCCTGTTACCAATTTGATAGTGATCAGGTTGACTTGTATAGGTGCTTTCACGATACCCATTGCCAAATATCGCTTCTGTGTTATAACTGTTAATCTCACGAATAGAAATTTCCAGCTGACTGAACACAGCGCGCTCCTTGAAATCAAGATCGAATGTCTGTTTCGAAACCATTTCTGCTATCTGTGAAAAGATAAAGAATTTGAATATTCAATAACTACGTTCCTATTGGTAAGCAAATTGGTGTCGAGAACTACAGTTAAATCCCACTTATGTTTAAGGCCTGAACTCCTCCTACGCTGACGTCGGTTGCGTACGGTCGGTCGCGTACGTCAGCGAGAAATAAAATACCATACTGCGATACCGAGCTCTATACGGTACAGTCGTCTGCTAAGTGGATTTCGGAAAGGAGATCGGTAAGTAAAATACAATGTTAATAATTATGATTATTAACATTGTCTTTTACTTACCGATTTTCATTTTTTTACTATCGTCCTCATTATTGTAAGCCGGAAATAAAGCCTCGAAAACTTCTACCCAGTATTTGCTCTCGCATCTTTGTACAAATCATTAGATAAATAAAACGTTCTGTATCGATATTCATTGCAACTGTACGTGCACGCGTGGATCGTCGGTAATAGAGTGAGGGCGCTCGTACTATTCCACGCTCGTCAGTCGGCCCACGTACGCGACGCTGACGAGCGAGACCGACAACCTACGCGCCGCTGTCGTCAGCGTCGTAGTGTGGGGCTATATAGAACACAATGTACATTAGTACGCGCGACCGATGTACAGGACCGACGTCAGCGTAGGAGGAATTCAGGCCTAACAAATTTACTTACCTTTTGATTATCAAGTACCCAAGTGATATTTGGTGCTGGATAGGCTTCGTCAACTGAACAGTTTGCATGAAGTACATCGTTTCTTTCGTAAATTCTACGAGAGATCGTCAGACGTGGTGCATGGAATGGCATATCTAAATGAAACAAAAAAAATGCTTGACTTAAGAAATTACAAGGATATGCAAATTTTGTGACATCGAAGTTAAACCATCAAATCAATTGCCTCGAATCCAGGGGTCATCATGTACCATTACCATTTTACTAATACATCCTATCAAGAATTCACCGCAGAACATAGGCCTATAAATTATTTAGGCCAATAAATTGCCTTATATTTGAGATATTTCCTTTACTTACCAAGCTTGGCAAGCGGGTTGGCAACCGCAATTTTTATTTTTATTCAGCTGTTATCAGGAAAATTCTGCTGCCCATCTCCTGGTTCAGTTAATGATTTCTTTCCTTAATTAAGTTCGATAATTAATCAATTTCTTTTTAATCTACTCTAATCTCAAATTATTAATGAAAAATTAAATAATTAATCATTAATGATTCTTAATAACACATCCTTCCAAGGACGATTTGCGAGGCTATTGAAATAAAATAAAAAAAACATCCTAATTATTAAAAGGATCCTAAGCCATCTGCTTAGGATCCTATAATTACTAAAATTAAATCCCAACCCAATCATACAACTGCAAGACTTCAAGATATTATAAGCTCAATATGCGTTGGACCGAAAATTAATAATTTTAAACTAAAGGAAGCCGTGGTAACTATGGTCGTCGAACACCCCAGTCCTCCCCCCCCCCTCCAATGTACTTAAAATAAATTAATATATGAAAGGTTGAAATTTGTAAAACTTAGTTTTATTTAAATTCTAATTCAGTTTTCTTCTATCGCCTCTTACGATCTCCACCGGATTATACATTAGTGGATTATTGCAAGCTGGTGAAAAATTATAAAATAAACTTACCAACAACTGTGAGAGGCGCTGAACGTATGTCTGTATGGAAAAGCGGAGCGTCTGCAGATACCTCACAGAGATAGACTCCGCTAAGTCTGCGGTTCAAATTCACGATGAACACTTGGTGATCATCCGATCTTGTTAACTGTTTATTTAAAAAAAAGAAATGTTAGTTCTTGTAAGTTTGTTAAACAACTCCAAATAATAATGGAAAATATTTATTTATATTTTATAGATTTCATATTAGCGATGGAACAGTACAACCAGAGTAACCGACATAGCCCAACGAATCAGAAAGCTGAAGTGGCAATGGGCCGGCCATATAGCTCAAATAACCGACAACCGATGGGGAAAAAAGGTTCAGCCTCGTATCGGTAGGCGAAGTGTAGGGCGACCCCCCACTAGATGAAATGACGACCTGGTAAGACATGCAAGAAGTCGATGGATGCAGGTGGCTCGGGACCGTGCTTTGTGGCATTCCTTGGCGGAGGCCAGTGTTCAGCAGTGGACTTGTGAAGGGCTGTAATGGTGACAATGATATTTCATCGTAGTCAAAAAAAATGTATTCTCTCTATCCAGATTCTTCCAAGTAATGAAGATAAGTCCACCATTTAAAACCGACTGCTGGTGGGAAGCATAATCATCAGTGGCACAGTCCGAGTATATCGGTTCTGATTTCAATAACCCGTTTTCTGGCTGATTATGAACAACTTCTGATGCTGTGTTTCTATATTTAAAAACGTTCGTTTCATTTTACGAGGCGTTTTGCAGTAAATAAAGTACATGAGAACCCTATTTTTAAAAATTTTGCTCTCTGAGGAATTATTCGGATTAATTACAGCCGCTAAATTTTAACAACGCACTTCGCGACAAAACTTACGTTACCATCCACATCATCTGGATGCTTGGCGATACGTTACTGTGCGATTTACTAAGAGTTTTCTTCCTCGCACGATTACTTTGTGGAATCGTTTACCATAGGTGATTTTTCCGGACCCATACGACTTAGAGAACTTCAAGAAATGAGTTTATTTCTTTTTAAAAGGCCGGCAACGCATCTGCAATTCCCCTGGTATTGCTGTTGTTCATTGGTGGTGGTAGACACTTACAATCAGGTGAGCCGCATGCTCGTTTGCCCCCTCTTCTATAAAAAAATAGTCATCCTAAGTTGCTGAACGAATAGTTCGTAATATAAAATATTTTTACATACACATCGTATGTAATCAAACGGATCATTACGGAGGACGAAACATTTCTTTAATTTAGGAATCGAGCGTTAGTAATGCACGCGTCCTTGAGAAGGCATATGTCCTGCCGTGAACAAAAACAGGTTGAGAAAGAAGAAGAAAATAAAACAAAGATTTTACATATTTTATTCCTTGATATTTTTGTACAAATTTGTACGACAGCGTGATCAGATTATTTGGCTACCTTATTATGTTCAATTAATATCAATTATTAAGAAATATGTACTCACATCCACCGTAGCTCCTGGTAAAGGGAATACCATTGTTGGCGGTAACTCTCGCGGCACGTACCGATAAAACTCGTACTCATCTCGATACCACCTGATCGAGTAAAGGGCGGCACCTTCCAGGTCATAAGAACAACGAAGTAACGCTGATTGACCTTCTCCCGATAAAACAGCTCGGGGAACGGTGATGGAGAGATTACGTAGCGACCATACACCACCTGGGAACAAAACATAATATTGAACGGCTCCGTGGCGCAGTGGCTTAGTAATGAGTTGCAGCGCTTAGTCATAATTAAATTTTCTGTAGAGTCGCTCCCTAACATACCAATTTCGAACACCGCCAGTAGTAAAGCAATTTTTTTTTCGCAATTTTATATGCTAATACACCACGTAGCGTTATAGGGAAGTGTTCTGATTTACATTGTAAAAGTCAAACACGAGTTTATAATAGTTAAAAAATATGAAGATAACTTCATATCTGGAAAATTAAATAGAAAAGTCTACAAGGACAGCATAAGAAGTATGTCAACATGCATTTGGACAGCGCGGTGGCCCGAAAAAAGTAATAAGAAGAAGCCCGGAGGTAGGTATATTATACAATAACTTTACTTTATGAATTTAAATAAATTTAATGTAATTTTAAAGGATCAGGATACGTAGAAGAATGACAGTTGGAAAGTAATAACTTTTATAATTAATGTAGCATCACATTTAAAGTAAAATTAGAAGAATATGGATTTGACGTCACGGCCCATTCACACGCATATATGTGCGACATTGACGATTCACAGTCATCTGTCATTATATTAATATTACATTTACTTATTTTGATAAATTGCCGCTCTAAATTTCAAACGCGCAAAAAGCAATTTAACACGCAAGTTTCGTCTAAGACTACTTGATAGTGTATAATTTAACCAGTGATTAAATTCTCTAAACGTGTTCCGTTTTGCTAGAAAATAGACCTGGGTTCGGTCATTTCAGAACACGACAAAATTCAAGGCACACTGGTCCCACTAGATGGAGTGACGACCTGGTAAGATATGCAGGAAGTTGATGGAAGGACGTGGCTCAGGGCCCTGCTTTGTGGCATTCCTTGGGGGAGACCTATGTTCAGCAGTGAACTTGAAAGGGACTGTAATAATGATGATGATGATGATGAGTGTACCATCCCAGCAAGGTTATAGTATCATCCAAGCAATCATCCACCATGAAGATATAAGTAGAAATATCGCAATCTCCACCAATCGTGAGAATCAAACGGTTACTGGTAGCAAAGTACATCACAGTTTTACATTCCACTTAAAAAATAATTTAAAATAGGCTATTACTATTTAAAAAGACTACTGAAATATTTCTTTTTTGATCAAACCGATTCTATTTAATATTTTACGAGCGAAAAAAATACAACCTCATATCAGGTTTTTAATAGATGGATATTTATTAAAAAATAATAAATATATAGTTACGAGTATTTGAATTGAGAACAAATTTATTTATTTTGTGCATTAAAAATTACACGTCAACATTTAAACAGACAAACAGAACGAAATGACAAGGGTTCCTTGTACGTAACATTAAAACGGAACATTGCAAGTATATATTATTTTTTAACATTCCAAGTCCGTAAGAAAGTTGATAGTTAAATTATTAAGACGACGTTGCAATGCTTATTAACTTTTTTGAATCTCTATAAATGTACTGAAATTTAGTTATTGCGCGTATAAGTGATTTTCGAAGACTGAAACCCGAATCGTACGATTAAAAAATAATTCGGCTTAAAAATTCAAAAATATGACATTAAATTGCTATTTAAATGTGTACCTTGTAGGAATTCCTTATAGAAAGCGTATAAAATTTATATCAATTAAAAAGGCTTACATATTATTCTAAGTTCATGTTTAGAACACTATTGTATTTTGTATTTATGTTGAAAAAAAAAAACTAATTCGAGCAGTTCACGCTCGCGTCCGCCCCCGGCCAGTGACCGCCAAGACATCTGCGAGATTGGGTGTACGTTGTTTATTCTAAAATTCTCCCCGCTTTACTGATTTCCTCAACAATTGTAGGGTGTGAGGTATCGTTTACATACACACACCCTACTACAAGCCGACCTTAATACAAATTACTTCACTTTCACCCATAAATAATTGTTTGTTCAGTCGATTTTCATAGAAACATTCTCACATATTCTTGAACCAAAACAGAATCAGTGCCACATGAGTAAGATTTGCGTTATCCGCCCAATTGACTGGATACTGAAGTGGAAAACACGTAAACAACTTTTTCCCAAACTTTCTTTCGGGGTACCCCAGGGCAAACTTTCCAGGAACACACTTTATTGTTATAGCGATTTGTTTCTCTCTACTTTTCCTTTGATTTCCCTTCTATGATCAAAGATATAAATGTATAATCGAATACAATGTTAATTATTGTTATAAACCTTATTTATTTATAATAAAGCTAATAATTTAAATGTAATTCTATACTCTTAGTAAACTGAAACGTAAATTTATTACGTCATAATAGACCAATGACTGTATTGTATCACGTGAGCACTAGCCAATAGCGTTGCTAGCAAGTTACCTATTATAATTAATGATTAAACGAATTTACCTGTATGTGAAGTTTGATCATAATTATACGAAGATTTCGTCTGATGAGATACATATGCATGGAACATGTGTTGAATGCCACCTAACCATTGTAACTAACGTATTTGAATTTTAAAATTATCCACATAAAATATATTAATAAATCTGTGAATTACAAAATAAAATCTGGAATAAAATAATTTTTATTCAATAGATCACAAGAATACTTACTGAAAGTCATAGCTTTACTGCTGGTTCGGAAAAAGCATCAGTCCTGGGAAGAACCAGCAAGAAACCCAGCGGGTTTTTTTTTCATCAAATTAATTTACAATATATTATTTTATACAATTAGTATGAAAACATTTAAAAACAGCATGATAGCGATCACCTCATTGCCAGAGGTTATTATCAATCATGTACTCTTTAGTGTAAAAAACCTTTACTAAACAATTTTGCTTAATAAAATTTTAAACATTTGATAAATGAGGTCTGCATATTTTCTGGGATTTTGTTCTAAAAGTGTATACATTGACCCATGAAAGAATTACCGACTCTTTGGAGCCGAGTAACTGGTAACTTGTGCTTGTTCCTAGTATTCACAGAATGTACATCACTATTTTTAATAAAACTGTTTTTGTTTTTGTGTACATACATTAAATTTTCGTAAATTTACTGAGAGGCCAAAGTTAATATTTTCTCTCTTCTCCAAACAAATATATTTCATTGTCATTCCAGTAAAAGGGTTTCCGGTTCTCTACACTCACCATACGAAACACAGCAGTGTTAAGCTGCTATTTTACGCTGGTATTCTGTGAGAGCGTGGTCCTTCCCCGGTCGAGCCGACCCATTCGTTCTACAACTATAGTACTAATATAGCTGCAGCATGGCTCTACCACGTACATAAATTTCTGTATTAGCTGTTGTATTATATTTGATAATAATATAATCCAGATGTGGTTTTGTGTCGACTTCAATTTGCATTTGCTATGCATTAATCTCGGTTGTCAGCAACATAGCTAGAGCGAGTGTACCAGAAGTTATCGGATGTTCCATCTTATGTAAATCGATATTGTTATATTATACATTCCGGTTCAGATCCGAGGCTTAGATGCAATTAATGGTTTGCCTTTAAAGAGCAGACTGACCAGTATTTACGGGTTTATTCAGAACTAGCTGTTCCCCGCGACTTCACCCGCGTGGAATTTAGTACTATTGGATTTTATGGGTATTTTTTTTGCGCGGAACTTTAATTCTTTTTCTAAAATAAAAGTAGCGTAAGTTACTCCTTATAACAATAGCTATCTGCCCTTGAAAGTTGCGTCAAAATCGGTCCAGCCTTTACGGAGATTAGCCAGAATCAACAGACAGACAAACAGACAAAATTTTTAAAAATTGTGTTTTTGTTATTAGTACCGTATACCGGCACCAATGAAATTGTTAATTGCAATTTTATGTGCTGATTTACCACGTGCTCGGCGGTGAAGGAAAACATCGTGAGGAAACCTTACCTTACTTTTACCGTATATACTTTCATATGCATTTATTAAAAAGCTGTTATTTTGACATTACAACAGACACTTCAATTTTAATTATTTGTATAGTGTATAGATGTATAGATTGTATTCGATTATTTGCTTAAACTTTAAGTGTACTTTCAAAGAAAGAGTGAATGCAAAACTTTTAACATTTTGTTGCAGGAAGTCAGAATGATTTTTCATTCTGTTATATTGCTGTAGAATTGCGGTCATTAAGAAGTATGCTATGGGTAACACGGAATGATAGGGTGAGAAGTTAGGTGAGAAAAGTGCAGTTTGGAAGGTTAAGAAAGGAAGGAGTTTATACACGCAGAAAGAATAAATTTAGAAATAGTGATAAAGCAAATTTATGCTACAGAAGGGAGTGGCAGAGTCGGCAAAAGATGTCTTTGACGGAAATTTATCGACCGCATTGGCGACGTATTGAAGATGGTGTCACAACATCGTAATCTCTACCTACCCCTCTGGTTGTCAGGCGCGAGAGTTTGTTTATGTATACTATTATGTATTATGCTTTTAGATAATAACAGTACTAGTATTACTAATACTAGAACTAGTACTAATACTCCACTCTTTCCTCGTACTACTCCAAGTAAACTTGAAATGCTTGTGTTAGGAGTGGCACACGACAGTAATCAAATGGCGGATTCGAACAAACGACTTTCCGAGTTTGCAGTCCGCATCCTTAATCAATTATAATACTGTCGCATGAAACCCCTAAAATATAATTTATCAAATTCCCTTTCCTCTCTATTACCAGTCTTTGTAATATTATGTATTCGGAAACATTGATAGATTTTCGTCATTTCGATATCTGTCAGTCTCTGTATATTTTCTGTGAGTTAGTAGGTTGCACCGCGTGCATATGAGATTGTAATTTGAATAACAAGTTCGCATTTTTTTTGTCCCTTTCAACCAAAGCTACTTTAAGGATTTAAATTTTGAATTTCTCTGAATTCTGTTACTATATCTGAGATGGCGCAGTAGCTCAGCTTTTGACTCCGGCCCTCCATGTTGCCGGTTCAATTCCCAGCCCATGTCCTGTTTCATTTTGCCTCTGTCGCCTCTTACGACACCCTCGGGACAATATACCCCATATTGTGGATATTGTGGATATGTGAATATTCATACACCGCCGCTATACGGACACGCATTAAGCCACTGTCACTTTATTATTATGATTTTAGATAGACAAATGATTGATATGAATATGAATAAATTATGATAGTTTAGTTTTTATATATGCACAGTATAAAAATCACTACGTTTTATATTTCATACTTTTCTCATATTAATATGAATTATTTTATAGAAATCTAAGACCATAAACATATTATGATAATGTAATAGCAGCGTAAGTAAATGAACTATATGAAAGAAATTGCAAGAAATAAATGCTTCTAGAATGAAATTAAATGTGTGAAATTAAATGAAATGAAAATTAAGTGAAAATTCCTCATTAACGACGTAAGAAAATTTAACTTCTTATGTCAAACGTTTCCCTTTTTATAAATCTACTATTGTTACCAAAATATTTTTTATAGAATAAGAGTGTAAAACAAGCACACAGTCTACTTAACGGTAAGTGGGTGCTGTGGCCCATAGACATCTATATTTATCTTCAATTAAGAATCAAAATGCAGATGCGTTGTCACCCCTGAGGACTAAGATGGAATGCTTCGTTTCCAGTAAAAAAAGTCTTCGGTTCGGCCGCTGCTGCAACGTGGCTCTACCACGTGTAAAAATATTTCCCAGACCGGACAAGAAACTGCAAAAAGTATTATTTAATTTATTCAATCTGTAATAAAAACGCCACCTGTATCCTCTTATTTATCAACATATTTTGTTTTGTTTTGCGAGCAAATATTTTTTGGTATAGTGTATAAGTATGTACTTAGCCCGAGCAGACCAGCAGCCCTCACAGGCAACAACAGTTTAAAGGTTTTAGCTTTAAACAGTTTCTGCCTTGCATTATTCGTACCTTTATTTTTCGTAAATATCCCTAAAGCCAGATGGCGGGAACATCGTTCAAACAAGGTCAAAAAGAATATTATATTTTTTTATGACGTAAAGCGCATTCGTGTTGTGATATGAGAAAAAAATGTCTTACTTCTGTTTATTTAATATCACGTTCGCCGTGTAGTGTAAACGGTAATCAACTATTATAAGTAAGGCCGTAAATTATAACAAATCAACCCCATATCGTCCGTGCGTGCACGATGATATGTGGTTGATGACAAAACCAAGTACAGTTTGCAAATTGGTTTTTATTTAAAATATTTTTTTTAATGTTCAAGTTTTTTGAAAAAAAGTTGTTTCTATCGTTTGATTACTGATTCTGATAACGCACTTAACGGGAACCATAGGGTTTTTGTTATATGTTGTATATATAAAAGAGAAAAATATATCGAAAAATCAAGAGATGTGCGCGATATCCACATCGTTGAGTCTTCGACAAGACGAATACTGGAGACGAAGGTGGACTGAAACGGAATTAGGGTACAATTTTCCACGCCACACGTCCCGCCAAAAGCTTTCTCAGGCCTTGGTCTCAACACTTATCGATACGAATTATTCCTTAAACTTAAGCCTATATAACTAAGTCAATTTGAAGCCTAGCACCCGCATGTCTAGTGCTGAAATATTACTACCTATCGTAAAAGGTAAAATTTTAATTCCAGGTTGTTTAATCAATAAAGTCAATTTAATGATTTCTTATATTTACGCGAACACTACACATTGAATAAAACAATTTTTACGGATTTTATCGCGTTTAATTTTACTAATTTTGATTCCGACGTTTCAGGTGCTTTGCACCCATGGTCACAGGGGACTGAGGTGTTGACGTCCCGATGTCATCATAGTTAGCCAGCTACCTTCAGTTTTTGAATATGTAAGCTCATTCTGCGTAGATCGGACCAAAATTAATATTCAAAACTGAAGGTAATATACTGTTTATTAAACACCTCAGTCCCCGTTCATGAGTACTATGCTTACCAATGAAATCGGGAATCAAATAGTAAAATTAAACGATAATCCGGCAAATAGTTTTATTCAAAATAAAGTCAATTATTTTATCTCCCTCCTTATTAGATAATTACAATTGCAAATTTAAACTTCCACGCATTTCATTAAATTCACTCATTTATAGTTTGTATTACGACCATACCCATCTTTCGGGCCAGTTGCAATTCCCTCCCTTTGATAATTATTTAATTCTCGTTGGTGACATTAAAAAAATAATTACTAGTCCCACAATACACACTAAAGTTGAATAATAATTGTGTTACGTTTTTAGGGTTCCGTAGTTACACAACAAGGAACCCTTACAGTATCGCCATGTCCGTTCGTCCGTCCGTCCGCGGTTTTTCTCAGAGACCCTAGGTGCTACAAATCAGTAATTTGGCATAGTTATAGATATTAATCACGCCTAGAAAACTGTGAAATAAAATGTTAAAAAACCTTTTTATTTTGGGTACTTCCCATATAAGTAAATGAAGAATGATTTTTATTTATATATCGTTGTATAGGTCTTTCAATAATATTTGGGGTGTGAAACAACATCTTTTTCATTCAGGGGTTCGTTTGCGAAATATTTAGCTTTAAAGTGGCATTTTTTATTAGAGTCATGTGTCCCCCCCCCCTCCCCTCTACCAACTAAACCGCTGTTCTTAAAAATGTGAAAGTATACACAATAGTAGTATATATAATGAACTTAAAAGGAAAGCTATCACAGCTAAGAAGAATTAAGAAGTTAACGAGTAATAGTTGACCAACTTATAAAATGCACTTGGATTAGTAAAAATTTAATATGCATTACCACTATTAGCTTTACCTTTTCATTTGTGAGAAAGATAGAAGATAAGAAGATAGAAAGGGTATTATTATCAAAATCGAAAAGTTTTTTAATCTTTTTTGAATACCACTATAGCCGTATAAGGCTGATTTGATAATAAGTCCTTCAGTTACGATATTCATATTTGGTTTATGCCCATTTTTAATCATTAAAGTGGTCAAACCGCGAACTCACTTATTATGCTCATTATCAAGGAAGCCCACGTATTGTGACGGGCAACTACGGAAACCTACCTCTACATTGTGCGAGGCGCGACACGCACTTGGCCAGTTTCTTATAGAATACGGGTGACAAACAAGCACACAGTCCACCTTATGGGAAGTACATGAGGTGGTCCATAGAAATTTACATCTATCTTCTATGAAGAATCAAAACCACCCTATCCCTGAGTCACCCCTGAGGATCGAAATGGAATGCCTCGTATCCAGTAAAAAGGTTCTCCGGATCTGTACACTCACCATACGAAACACATGAATAATACCTTATAATAATTAACGAAATTCGTATCCCGTAAGACATGTGTTATACATCTAATTATAATAATAAGCTTAAATTTTATTTATCTACTAAATCGGTCATGTCAAGAAATTAAAAATTATTATTTTTAGAACTTTCATTATCTTATATTAATTAATAATAATCGTACTACTACAGCTTCGCTATGTTTCATTACTCAATGTCAATGTGCAACATATGGTTTGGTCATTATAATCTTTATCATCATAAATTTTTAACTGATGGCAAATTTATTATTGACTTTCAGATCACGTTAAAAGAAATGAACATTTAAAACGATAAAGTTGGGGAGATAGTTTATATTTACCTTCCAGGAAGCACAGGAGCAAGAAAACGAGTTGACAGATCCTTCTCATCGGGACTATTTAATTTATCACTTGTTCATTAACTTAGCGTGAAGTTTTCATCTTTTAAATTGCTTGAGAAATTTCAAGCCTTGTGCTTTTTCAATGGATAAAATATTAAAAAAAAAAACACTATTTAACAATGTTTAAAAAATGCAGTATTAAGGAATAAAGAATAGTAATAAGGTGTCTTAATTTCTACGACAGCATGAAAAGGACCGACACGCCCATGCACCCTAGAGCCTCGAACCAAACTAAATCAAGCTACGCCGTAGCGCTACGCCTCTACGAGATTGTTTGTCACGTTTGTGTGAGTTCACTACATTATTCTACTCTGCAAAAGTTCTTTTGTGGATTTCGCTTGTGTGCTGCTTGCATATTCATTGAATATTTATAAGAGGCTTGGCAATTTAGACGGTATCGTAAAATAAGTCATTATTGTAGTATTTTACTATAAACAACTGGGGAGGACAACATATTATCATAAATAATTATAGGTGTTAATATTACTCAAGAAAGCGTCGTTTAGTACCGGAACAATTTTGGCTGAAATGGAATCTTTGTTAAACAAAGTTTTAGATTTGGGGGCGACTAAATCTAGTCCAGATTAACTCCTAACGTTTGCGCTAAGGTTTGCGCGTTTACTGCTAAAAAGAACTCATTTGTCGTATCTCCTCAATTTCAAGACATTCCCCTTGTTGCCTCAGCTAAAATCCACGGTGTCAACATATCAAGTGACATTCAGTCACTTGGTAAGGAAGGTCAATTTGACCTATAAAAACTTCAACGAGCCCAATATAGCAGGAGAGTATTTCATGCCAGCACACCGCTTACAACCGCATTCAGCGAAGAGCGGCCCGAATCGTCAATAATGAAGATATTTGTGAACTGTTTGACTCATTGATGATGCATTCTTTTGCATATTTTATTGCATCTACCACAAAGGGAATTGTTCGGACTAATTCCAGCCGTCAGATTTCACCAACGCACATCACGACCAGATTCGCGGTACCATCCATACCATCTGGATGCTTGGCAAGACTTCTTTGTGGAATTGGCTACCTTCAGCAGTTTTTTCCGACCGATACAACTAAGGGACTTTCAAGAAAATAGACTACTTATTCTTAAAAGGCACCTGCAGTTCCCAGGGTGTTGTAGTTGTTCTTGGGCGGCTATAGCCTCTTGCCATCAGGTGAGCCACATGCTCGTTTGTCCATTCTTTATAAAAAATAAAAAATGCATGTCACATACTCCTCCTAATTGACTAGGTTTCAATTAATGTTTATGCAATAAGAGAGAACAAGTAAAAGAAAATAAGGAGAAGACTTAAATAAAACATCAGAGACATATTCATTAATACAATAATTCTAATCTGAAAACCAACCGAATCCGTTTATAGGTAACGAGCTATCTACCATCTTAGACTTCAGGGGTGACAACGCATCTGCATTTTGTTTCTTAATCAACGACAGAAGTAAATGTTTATAGAACACAGCATCTACTTACATATGATGCTATAAAAAGCGACAATTACGCAACCGGGTCGGTCTGAGATTTAAAGCCTCAACTCACATTACAGTAAATAAACCACTGTAAATGTGACATCTGCTAGTTTACCAGTAGAGTTTTTTAATAATAACTATGGAATTAATGTTGTGTATGTGACTTATAATACTTATTATAGACTATATAGCCTATAGACTTATTATAGTCCCACGCACTGTGGGGATAAAATAAGTTTATAGGCTACAGACATCTATTTAGTGCCAGGTGAGCTGTATGTTGATTGATTACTTAACTTATATTTAAAATGTAAATCGTGTCCATGAAAAACTGAAACAAGTATCTACCATAATTTGAGTAGATGTATAACCATTTATAACAAGATTCTCTGTAATATTATTACTCATTTGCCTATGCATAAATTCAAAGAGCCGGTTTTTTACTTGGTAAAGCAATGCTACAGCTATATCAATAGTACAGTTGTAGCAATAATTGGTCGGCTCGACTGGGGAAGGACCACGCTCTCACGGAATACCAGCGTAAAATAGCAGCTTATTGCTGCTGTGTTTCGTTTGGTGAGTGTAAAGAACCGGATACCGGAGACAGAAAAGAGGCATTCTATGAGAGAAGTCTATGGGCCACAGCAACCATTTACCATCAGGTGGACTGTGTGCTCGCTTGTCACCCTTATCCTATAAAAAAATGTAAAGAGCATTCTTATGAAGATCATTATGTCATCTTATTAATAATACCCTTGTTATTAATAAAATGACATAATGAGCTTCCTTAGATTTTCCTTAGACAATATTTTATAAGATTTAATTGTTACTGTAAGTCTCTTGCCACTTCTTCTCACAAGGTCTCCCCGCAGTATGGACTTATTAAAGTGATGACGTAGCATTTGACTTCAAAAAAAGTGCCCTTCAAAAAAAGTGGTGTGCAACCGTCGCTTGAGGTTTTGTTGGTGAATTTGGACACACTTTTTTGAAACATTTGAATAAATTTTGCTTTCGAACATGAGAAAGCAAATGCTCGTGCTAGATTTTTTTGCACTCATATTTATCGCAAAGATGGCTCACAGAATGGATAATCAGTGGACGTCATGTCTGTGTTTAATTTGGTTCTCATTATTTATTTTGTTATAACTTGCGATATAATGACATAGATAAACCGTGTAGTGGGAGTGTAAAATATCCACTACCTCATATCGTCCCGTGGGTGTCGTAGTGGCGAGATAGACAGCATCTTACTGAAAACAACCCAAAATAATAAAATTTGCGGTTGCCAACCCGCCTGCCAAGCGTGGCAACTATCGTAAAATGACCCTCCCTATGAGGCAATATATAGGAAAGCCTATGTTTAGCAATGGACTTTTAAAGAAGTAATAAAATGATAAATAATGGTATAATTTATGAGAAATTCGATATATTAAAATAATGGAAAATAATATAATACATAAATAATTATATAGATTATAGAAAAAAAAATATAGAATTTCATAACAGCATCATTACTTCATTGTTGACTCAACTGTTTCGATCACCGCTCAAACTCTACTTACAGAATACCTGCGTAAAATAGCAGCTTAATGCTGCCGTGTTTCGTATGCTAAGTTTAGAGAAACGGAGACCTCTTTTACTGGTATTAACATTTTTATTCTTAATCGAGGATAGATGTAGATGTCTTTTGGCCACAGCGTCCACTTCCCATCAGGTCTGTGTGCACGTTTGTTACCCTTTTCTACATAGTATAAAACAAGGTCGCTTCACGCTGCCTGTACGCTTAGATTTTTAAATACGCAATGGATTTTGATGCGGTTTTCATCAATAGACAGAATGATTTCAGAGAAAGGTTTATATATATAATTCCTGCATATTATATATTATACAATTCTTCTATCCGTGTGTATGTGACTGAATCATACTAAAGGCTGGACCGATTTTTATGAAATTTTGTGTGTGATTAAGTTAATTAGAGAATAGTTTAGATTCACAATTGGTAGGTAGGTAGGGTAGATGGCGTTGTTTTCGAGATACAGAAATAAAACGTGCGAAGCCGGGGCGGATTGCTAGTATTCAATAAAGAAACTTAGAACTTTGTTTACTCTTGCGTTGAAAAATCGAAACTGGATAGCAAAGTGCAAATGTGTGTTCAAACTTTGCGCTCATATGGAAATGCCCGTGCACACTAAGCGACTTTGTAATTATTTACCTTGACGTTGGGGATCGAGCCAGAACTTTGTAAAATACAGCGAGTACTTAACCCTTGAACTGCCACGGCTCTGTGGGTTGAATTGGACTAAATTTACCGTGTAGTGGCAGTGTAAAAATATCCGTTACCCTATATCATCCCGTGGGTATCGTAAGGACGATAGAGGAAAACAAATCAGAACATGAACAGCAGCGTCTTCCTTATAACGATTAAAAATAAAAATTGCTAACCCACATGCCAAGCGTAGCAACTTTTTTTTTATAGTATAAGGATGACAAGCGAGCACACAGTCCACCTGATGGTAAGTGGTTGCTGTGGCCCATAGACATCTACATCTATCCTCGTATGCGAATCAAAATGCAGATGCGTTGTCAGCCGTAAGGACTAAGATGGAATGCCTCATTTCCAGTAAAAAGGGTCTCCGGTCTCTACACCCACCATACGAAACACAGCAGCATTAAGCCGCTATTTTACGCTGGTATTCTGTGAGAGTGTGGTCCTTCCCCGGTCGAGCCGACCCATTCGTGCTAATACTATACGATTAATATAGCTGCAGCATGGCTCTACCACGTAAAAACTTTCAACTTTAAACTATAGCAAATATCTCCCCTATGAGGCAATCTATGGGTGAGTCCTATGTGCAGCGGTAAACTTTAATAGGCTGTAACGGTAGTTGGCTCCAATCAGAGACTTTATTTTTCTTTACTTTATCTTTTGCTTCTTTCCTTACACTGATTAAAATGTTATGTATGTTATATTGGAGCACAAAAGCACAATCTTTTCAGACTATGTAGTGATTGGCATTCGCCTCCATCCGCCGCTATAGAGACTTCTTCCCGCAAACAATGACAAAGCGATTTTTACCGCCCTCCGAGGCCGCATTCCTCCAGCTATTACTACTTTTATTGTCCCCTTACCGCCATTGTTGTTTTCCTCACAAAGAACATATTAAATTAAATAGTACGATCCACCCCTGTAAATAAACGGCAGCCGGATTTTCGGATAATGTAAGAAGTGTTTTGAAAGAAATATCTTACATTTTAAGCCGACTTAAAAACGAGGAGGTTCTCAATACTATTTTATGTTCTTTTATTCATTGAATGTACGTCACGCGATAACTTCGTTAATTGTGAACTGATTTACCTAAATGAGTTTTTTTCATAAAATTGGTTTTACTTTAGAAGGTCCCATATATATTTGGCGAAAAAATTGCATGGAATTTTTAATCTACTTAGACAACGTTCTATTTACTTACCCTGAACTTGTGATATTCCTTAGTGTACTCAAAAGGATCAAAAAATTTAATATTTAATAAAAAGTAAAAGCCGTCTTGAAACCACTAAAAATAATAAAATAATTTCCACATAACAACTTCTGAAGTTAGGATGTTAATTCTTCTATACACTATGTCTTAGCACCGACTTCTGAAGCTGTAATATGATACTACTCGGCTTTACTTTTTGATGTGTAACATCTTTTCACTCACTTTCTTTGTAAGTGTGTAACAGGAAGCAGAGGAAGCGCACACTATTTGATTTAACCAATTAATGCGCACTATTTGATTTGAGCAATGAGCGCGTGATGAGCCCGCGCGGTGGTAGAGTTGGCCGTCAGATGGTACCAAAGTAGTACTAGGGTACTAGGGTCGCTCCTCGCGCGTTTTTAATTTCAACGTATCGAGTCAGAAAGTTTTATAACTTATTAATTAAGATGTAAAGAGATTTGATGGATATTATGTTTATTTTACTTTAATTACACTATTTAACTTAAATTTGCTATTGGATTTCCTATTGTAACCTAATTAGACTGACTAGAGTAAGTTTGAAGAGAATTTTAAATGTAGTTTGAATTTTTGTATAATTTAAAAATGAGATTTTTTGTTTGTAGAGGTATTTCAACAATTTTCATAGTCATAGTCTCATAGTCTCAAAAGATAGATTTAGGTCTAAAACTAATATTCCAACTGGAATTACAAAAATCGGACAACCCCTATAGAAGATATGAGCAAAATTGTCTAAGAGAAATGTGAAAACCTGTATTACTTAAAATTTATGTTCTAGAAACTTTTGAGTTATTATATTTATTTAATATATTGTTGTTTTATGTATGAAAGGGATATTTTTGGCAATACGTGTGTTCTGGTCATTAGGAAGTATATACAACATGTAACAAAAACTCTGTGGTTTCCGTTAAGTGCGTTATCAGAATAATTATTAAGCGTTTAAATAATTTTACTTCAGAAAACTATAAAAAATCAAATTAAATTTAAATACATCCTTATTTACAAATTGAAATTGGGTTTATTACCTCTGCATTAGCGGGGAGTATTGTCAAACCACGTTTTACTGATGCACGTATCAGTTAGTTCAGAAGTGAGTAACATTTTTCACAAGATAAATTTAGTAAGTGACCGATTATGAACGCTAAAATGCCTATAATAAGGACCAAAAATATCACTGTCATAAATACCATGCTTATATGAAATAGAAATAGAAACTTTTTTTCAATATGGATTATAAATAATACTTATCGAAAGTGACTCCTATGTTTAATTCACCACTGGTTCGAAAATACCTCTATCCTGGGAAGAACCAGCAAGAAACCCAGCGGGACTTTTTTCAAGGTTCACGATCATTAAAGTTACGCAATAATTAACAACACAAAACAAATTTAAAAAGCATGATAGCGATGAACTTATTCCCAGGGGTTATTATCATCCATAAATAATATTATTATAACTCTTTTTATACGATCTTTGCTTAATAAAATTTTTAAACTTAGCGGAAGTCAGAATTTGTATATTTTCTGATATTCGCCCCAAGAATGGATTATAGACTCTGTGGAGTTTGTAGTATTTATAGAGTGAATATCGCTTATTTTATTGTAACTACTTATTATGTTTTTGTGTACATGCATTACACTTTCATAAATGTATTGAAGAGCCAAAATTAATATATTAATTTCCTTAAATTTTTGTCTTAGAGACTCTTTAGGTTTTGTACATTTATACGTCCCTAATAGGATCACGAGGTTGTTTATTACATACTGTATAGGTTATTTTAAGTATATGTGTATAAAGGGAAAAATGTGGTTTGCAAGTAAGATGTATTGACTAGGATAAAGAAAGGAATGCTTCTGTGGTTTGGACATGTAGACAGAGTAATTGACCAAAAACTGAGCATTTATGCTGCAGAAGTGTAAATGTGACGGAAGTTTATCGACCAACTTGGCGATATATATAAAATGGGCCAAATACCAAGTACTCTTAACCAAAAAGCATGTATGGATGTGAAAACGCAACAGAAGTGTTTCAAAATATTCTCAAATGGAAGTCTATGTTCTCTGGCTACCTCTCGGTGACAGTTTACTACCACTTTGTGCACTCTCAGTTCCCTCATTTTCAGAGTCTGATGGGAGGGCGATCTCACACGACAATAACCAATAGCTTTGCGTGCTTTCCGTAGCACGCCTTTTTAACAACGCTTACTTTTGACTCGGAACAGGATTCTTGACACAAAATCCTATTAACTGAATTTGACGCGGCTCTGGATTGAAACGACGAACATGTGGTCCCAACATTATCAGCAGTCGTGCTTACGACCAATAGACCTACGATGCAGTCAATGTTAGTTTTTTATTAATGGTGGTATCGACTAACTAATTGTACTGCTTAACTATGGCCTCTCGACGTCAAATACCTCAGTTTCCATCGTGACCAAGTATGCCACAAAGCACCTGAAACAACGGAAATAAATAAAAAAAACTAAACGATATAAAATTCGCAAACTTAGTTTTATTTGATGTAAGAGTATAATATTCACGCATATTATATAGAAGTCTTTATGCGCTTGCCAACCTGCCTGTCAAGCGTTGCCACACAATGGCAAATTTGGGAGATATTATATACTCGTACTACCTCTGTGATATATTCTTTCAAAAGATTTGGACTAAATTGCTATTAATTTTATATTGTGAATAAAACATATTTGCTACTAATGGTGTAGTAAATTATGCAAGTAATGCATGTCAGCTGCATTCGCATTCATAGAAAGACCTTTGTCCGGCAGTGGAATGAATTATCTTTATTTCTACGGCGTAATAAATTAAAATTTCGTTAGTTAATTGTAATTTAGTCTGCTTTTGTTGAATGAGGTTTCTTTGACCGGAGAATAAACGGTGAAAGGCATCCCCTTTTTGTAATTTTTTAAGGTTCAAATACTTTTTTTATATAGGATAGGGTGACAAACGAGCACATAACCCACCTGATGGTAAGTGGTTGCTGTGAACCATAGACCTCTACATCTATCCTCAATAAAGAATCAAAATGCAGATGCGTTGTCACCCGTGAGGACTAAGATGGAAATCCTCTTTTACAGTAAAAGGGTTTCCGTTTCTCTAAACTCACCATACGAAACACAGCAGTGTTAAGCTGCTATTTTACGCTGGTATTCTGTGAGAGCGAGGTCCTTCCCCGGTCGAGCCGACCCATTCGTGCTACAAGTATACCAGTAATATAGCTGCAGCATGGCTCTACCACGTAAAAAGTTTACTTTACCGTGTAGTGGCGTTGTGAGAATATCCCCAACCCCTTACCACCCCATGGAAGTCGTATGAGTCGACAGAGGGAAGCTGGACCTGAAGATGGGCCGCAGCATCTTTCTGATAACAGCTGAATAAAATAAAAAAACTGCGGTTGCCATCTCGCTTGCCAAGCGTGGCAACCGTGGGCCTTCCTGTGAAACAATATATGGGGGAGGCCTGTCATCAGCAGTGGACTTTTGATGAGAAGTAATGTAATTGTATTATATATACTAGGCATTTATAACTATAAAAATTATATTCAAATTATTAATTTATTAAAAATTATTTCATGATCAAAAATAGGCTTAAAAATATTGGATTTCATGAACGCATAGCAAACTGACATGCCTCCACAAGCAGCACTTTTCCACAAATGGACACGAATAGCGTTAAAAATAAAATCCTGGTCGACTTTCGAGACTTTCAACAGCAAAATTATAAAATGAACTATAGTCTTCTAAACGTGTAATGGCGGTGTAAAAATATATACCACCCGATATAGTCGCGTGTGGGTCGTAAGAGGCGACAGAGGGAGGGAGGGGAGAGAATGCCTCGTTTAGAGGTGAAACGCGGTATTATCGACGGTAGTGCGTCTTTCCTAGTGTATTGGTGTTGGGAGTAGTGGTGCTGGGATTAGTGGTGACGAGGATAGTGTACGCAATTGAGGGAGGGCGGGAGTTGCTTTTCAAACAAAGTAGACACATCATTTTATTTTATTGCGCGGATCTTAGCTTATTAATTTTTAACATATTTAATATAATGGATGTCCGCAAAGTAACGTCTTGTTTCTATTACTTACAAAATAAAAAAAACATCATTTGCCAACTCACCTGTCATACGTGGCAACTATGGCAAATATCCACCTTATGATGCAATCTATGGGGAGGCCTTTCTTCAGTTATGGACTTTGATAGGCTATAGTAGTAAATATTATATTATAAGTATTAGAAATTTTAGCAAAATCAAGATAGGCGGCCTCTAATTTGAAAATAGAATTGCCGAACATAGGTGTTTGTGACATGTCCGGTAATAAAAAAAAGAAAAAAGAAACAACATTACATCGAGAGGAAAGCAATTATCTCTACACAGGGCTTAAACTATTGCGGGCATTATTTCTTCTACATCGGAGAGAAAATTCAATACCGTTAGAGAAAACAAGCGGCCAGCGTCTTAGCGGAGCGCTATTTACTCGACCGGAAATAAGAATCGATTGCTGTTTCCTGTAAGAACCGCTGTTTTCGTTTGATTTAAATATGTTTGAAAAAACTCACTAATGAAAAAAAGTTGTAATCATAATAAACAAATCATATTATCCCTGTTGTCGTATAATGTAGTTGCCGTGTAGTGGCGGTATAAGAATATCCATTACCTATATCGTCTCGTAGGTGTTGTGGTTGGCAACAGAGGGACACTGAAACAGGAGATGGGCAGCAGCATCTTCCTAATAACTACTAAAAATAATAAAAAAACTTCGGTTGCCAACTAGCCTGCCAAGCATGGTAACTATCGCAAAATTCCCCTTTGAGACAATCTATGGGGTACGCCTGTGTTCAGCAGTGGAATATTATAGGTTGTGATGGACGAACGCTCCTGCAATTACCCTGGTGTTGCAACTGCAAGCGACTGTTCGTGGGTGGCGGTCGACACTTACCACTTCAAAAAAATTTCTATTGCTGAATACAGAACTTTCCCATAGACTGCTTTATAAGCCACGCTTGGCAAGCGGGTTGGCAACGCATTTTTTTTTTATTATTTGGGATTGTTATCAGCAAGATGTTGCTGCCCATCTCCTGGTTAATTTCCCTCTGTCGCCTCTTACGAAACTCACGGGACGATAGAAGGTTTTTTTTTATAACATTACCCCTACACTGGGATTTTCTCCTGTATCGTGTAGGCAATTTACAAACATAAATTACACAAGAACAAACATCCAGACCCGTAACAATTATTTGTAGGCAATATAAATACTTGTTCCGTGCTGGATTCGAACCCGCTGCCCCCAGCGCTGCAACTCATTGCTACGAGTAAGCCACTGCGACACGTAGCCGTCATTAATGAATATTCTTAAAAATCGACACATTAAACTTAAAGTTTCTTAAAAAAGGCAAAAGTTACATGGAATTATATTTGATGCCGTGATTAAAGCAGTGATGTTGTTTTTATGTCCGACTTCAATTACTGTAGTAACATAAGAATTAAATTGATAGACTGTGCACAATAATTTATTGGAATTGAAACGTAACCCTGATTAGTTCTTATTTAAGACTAGAGACCCGCCCTGGCATCGCCTGGTTTCATTAATGTGACGTCATTTAGATTTGAGATAATCAAAGATCATTAATTTTATAAAAAACGACCGCAGTACCTGATGTTTCTTAGAAGCTGTTTCCCGTCGCCGGCCTTACGAGTAGTGTTTACGCCTGGCGTTAACGAAATGATTAAACCGCTATCTATTGATATAAGTTTATTGATCGTGAGATTGGTAGCAATAAGATCTTTTTGCATATTCCATTGCCTCTTACGACACCTACTAGACAAAATTGGGCGATGTATGATACATACGGCACGAGATAATATGAAATATATTTTATTCCAAATTTTGCCCCAGCTTCATCTGGATATGACATATCTGTAGCGTTATTCAGATTTCAGATAATTTTTAGTTATTGTATAATATCCAAGTTTTTCAGATAAAATACAGCCTAGATCCCCCTGGTATTGCTCTCTATCTGTTCGTAAAGTTTCATCACAATCGGTTCAGCTAATCCGAAGATTAGCCCGGGCTGAGAGACAGACAGATACATTTTTTAAAAGTGGTTCATCATTATCATTACAGCCGCTCACAAGTCCACTGCTGAACATAGGCCTCCCCCACTTCACTGCAGACTTCCCTGAGCGTCGATACTTCTCATCAGCTATATATTCTTTAAGGACTGTTTTTATTGGTCTTTTAGGTTTGTCCTTAAGAGAAACCATGCTTACATCTGCTTGGGGTTCTATAATTAATAAAATTAAATCTCAACCCAAGCATACAACTGCAAGGTACTATAAGTTCCTACTGCGTAGATCGGAACGGAAATTATTAATTTTAATCTGGAGGTAGCTGTGGTTAACTATGACATTGGGATGTCGCACCTCATTCGCTCCCGTGACCGTGGGTGCTCTAAAGTACTCGATACATCGAGAATATAAAATAAGTTAATATAAAATAAAATAAATATAAAATCCGTAAAAACTAGTTCTATTTAAATATTCTTTTATTGATTTATACAACATAGAGATACTCATCAGCTGTATTATGTCTGCAGCTCCTATAAGTAAACTCTACCGGAGAAGTACCATACTTTCACAGAATACGTGCAGCATAATATAATATAGCTAGCTGTATTTCGTATAGTGAGTGAAAAAATGGTGACCTTTTCTCTGGAAGTGAGGCATACCATCTCACTCCTAAGGAATGGTAACGTATCTGCGTTGATTACGAGTACCAATAGAGGATGAAAGTAGGTATAGCAGTATTCATTTACCATCAGGTGAACTTAATACACGTTTGTCACATTTATTTGTAAAAAAAAAAAACAAAAGAACATTAAGTGTAGTCTATCATGTTCCGTTATTCTTCAAATTATTATGAGGAAATTTATTTACTCTTTTGAGTTTTACTTTATATTAAAAGTTATTTTTATTTCTTGCAATGTAATTTGAAAATCGCCTTTAAATAAAATTAAAATATCATCACGACCTTTATCTTACAATTATATCGCCAACAATCCTTTATTAAAACCCGTAGAGCGTTTGTAGCTTCGGGCGACAGTCGTATAAATTTAATTAAAGTTAAAAACACTGCTAATTGCGAAGAGTTTTCACTGGGCTGTTAATGTTTTCAAACAAACTTGTCGCGTTTAATTCTGTTGAATGGTGTCCCTTTGTGATTGTACACAATGAAAGGCTTATATTCGTGTCTAAAGTAACAGGTTATGAAAACACTAATTTGGAACTTCTTTCATTATTCTACAATTGCGTTCGTTATTTTCCGGGACTTTAAAAGTTCATTTGTATGAAAACAAATAAATATGCCCCTTTTACTCCAACGACAAAAAGGTAAGCCTTAAGTCAATAAACACCATTGTTTATGTTCTGAATATGTTTTCTTTTCAAAATAAAAGTCTGTGTTGTACAATTTATTATTAAAAAAAATTAAAAAGTTTTCAACAATGTAAACATTCTAAGGGGTCCTTTATCAACCACATATTCTTATGACAACGCTTTTTTATAGCGCTCATATGACTTTAAATTAAAATTTGAACCTTGTTTAATGCACTGATAGATCCTGTATATTTTTTGGAAATTTGGTTTGTTTCTAATATTTACACGATGGATATCGATGAGGTTTAGCTAGTAGTTTTGTTATATACAAGGCGGATGATAACTCGACCACATATTTTAAATAACAAAACTAAAACAAAATAATAAACTTTATAAAAAGACAACAAAAACAATTAAATATAACGGTTGATCTTTTATTTCAACCGTTATATTTATCACCTCTGATTTCAATACGAGGGTTAGCTAGTAAATCAAAATATTTTTACTTTGACTCGGCAGTGCACTGTGGTGCTGTGACAATTTCTAGTGTGGGGTCAACATTAAAAAAAGAAACCGTTACCGTTACCATTGCAGCCTATTAAAGACCACTGATAACAGGCCTCCACCTTAGATTGCCTCATAGGAAGATATTTGCCATGGTTACCACCCTTGGCAAGCGGGTAGGCAACCGCAGTTTTTTTTATTCGTTATAAGTAGAAACTGCTATCCATCTCCTGATCTGTTCCCTCTGTCGCCTCTTACGACACCCACGGGATGATGATGGGGTAATGGATATTCTTATACCATCGCTACACGGTACACCGCCACTACACGGTACGGCACGGTAAAAAAAGAAACAGTAAAATAATACATAAAAAAACATAACATAAACACTCACGCCTGTCACCCAGAGGGGTAGGCAGAGACTGCGGACTTCCATTTGGCACGATCCTGACACAATTCTCTCGCAGTAATATAATATTGTATGGAAAATCTAGATCTGGACTAGACTTTACAGCCGTGGATACCTGCTAACTATGCCAATCAAAAAAGGCAACAAGTGGGCCACGGATTTTATCATATATTTGTAGCGGCGCTATCGTCGCTCCACAAGCGAAAATACATCGAAGCCTAAATCGCGCTATCAAAGTTCTGAAGCAAAAACAGTATATATAGAATAGCTCAGAACTAGCACTCGGAGCGTTGGCCGCTCCCCGGGCAGCACACCTTGCCCGGCGGGAGATCTCCCCTTTTCCTTCCACGGCCACATATTTATTTAACCATAAATGTTCGATTCTGGTCTGAATGTTTTGGTGTGTAATTTATGTTTGTTGCCTCCACGATGGATAAGGGATAGTGTGAGGGTAACGTTAACTTATGCATTCACATAACGTGTTTGATATATTCTACTATGTTTTGTACTGCTAGTTCAGACTAAGATTCAAGTCCAGTCAGAAATAGATTGATTTAAATATAATGAATACGTGTAGTCCACAGCAAAAAGCTCTAGCTCTAGCTGTTGTTGCATCTTTTTTCCTATCTTTAGTTGCGCTGGCGATAAAAACAATGTCAACTGAGCTTTGAAAAGCTTAGTTGACATTGTTTAAGCTACCAAAGTATCATGTTCTTTCCAAGGAGCCTCTAACACTAAATAGTTCTTTCAATATACTGTTTAAGAGTTAATTATTAACAGAAGGATCACTGATTTACAACTTATCGATCCTAAAGAAGGTCTCTCTAGCACATTAAAAACAGCAAGGCTCCAAGCGAGGATGGAATTACAGCGGAGCTTCTGAAAGCGGGTGGAAAACCGGTACTTGAAGTCCTTTAGAACCTCTTGATTCTGACCTCCATGGTGGCACTACTCCGGAGGCGTGGAGCAGAAGTACGGTGGTCTTGTTCTTCAAGAAAGTCGACAACGCTCTCTTGAAGAACCACAGACCGATTTGCCTTCTGAGCTGCATCTACGTGCTGTTTCCGAGAGTCATTACGAATCGTCTCGCACGCAGACTCGACGACTTCCAGCCTGTTTACGACAAGCCAGTTTACGAAAAGGCTTTAGTACCATAGAAGACCGAAGAGTACAATCTCCCACTTTGCCTTGCGTATGTGGACTATGAGAAAGCCTTTGATTCCGATGATTTGAAATTTGGGCGCTGCTACAGTCCCTTCAGCGGTTCCAAGTTGACTGTCGGTAAATCGAAGTGTTGAAGTGTTTGTACTGTAGAGCTACGATGGCTATGCGAGTACAGAACCAGAGTACAAAACCTATCCTACTACAGAGAGGTGTAAGACAGGGTGACGTTATATCCCCGAAACTCTTCACCACTGCATTGAAAGACGGTTTCAAGCTACTGGACTGGAAAGGATACGGTATTAACGTCAATGGCGAGTACATCACTCACCTTCGATTTGCCGACGATATAGTCCTTATGGCAGAATCGCTGGAGGACCTCAGCACTATGCTCAATAGCCTCTATAGTGTCTCCCAACGGATAGGTCTTAAGATGAACATGGACAAAACAAATATCATTTTTACACCTATGCTGGTAGTTGTTGGGAGCACTAAGCTCGAAGTTGTTGACGAGTAAGTTTACCTGGGACAAATAGTCCGACTAGGTAAGTCTAACTACGACCGAGAGATCAATCGACGGATTCAACTCGGCTGGGCAGCGTTCGGGAAATTACGACATATCTCGTCAGATATACCTCAAAACCTGAAAACAAGATTGTACAACAAGTGCGTGTTGCCAGTGATAACTTATGGATCTGAGACGTGGTCCTTCACTGCTGGCCATATGAGGACGCTCAAGGTCGCTCAGCGAGCTGTGGAGAGGGCGAAGCTCGTGGTTTCTCTGCGTGATAAACTTACAAATGAGGATATCCGCAGTAGAACCAGAGTGACCGACATAGCCCAACGGATTAGTAAGCTGAAGTGGCAATGGGCCGTCCATATAGCTCGAAGAACCGACAACCGATGGGGAAAAAAGGTTCTCGAGTGGCAGCCTCGTACCGGTAGGCGAAGTGTAGGGCGACCTCCCACTAGATGAAGTGACGACCTGGTAAGACATGCAGGAATTCGATGGATGCAGGTGACTGAGGACCGTGCTTTGTGGCATTCCGTGGGGGAGGTCTATGTTCAACAGTGAACTTGTGAAGGGCTGTAATGATGATGATGATAATCCTAAAGAGTTAGCCAATGGACTTTTTTTCAATGCAATTATCCAAATGGATTTTTTCAATAAGGCTTTTAAAAAACATAATAATTTGAACAGCTCCGTTTAATTACGATTCCTATCAGTCCTCGCTGAATAACGAGAAAGTAATAAAATCGACTTAACGTTATTTATTGTTCAATTAATTTGGCTGTTCCGAAAGCCGTTAAGACTTTGAAACATTTCCATATTCATCGACGCATATTTCACCCACTACTGGATGTTCTATGGGTATTTACGTGAAAGCATTTATATAAAACAGCATTATCGTCAACATTTCACTGTTATACGTCAATTACAAATCCGTCTTACGATTTTAGTTATCGTGGCAAGTGCTCGCAATATAATGTGATATTTTTCAAGCTGTGCATTATATTAATCATCATTCATCGTAAATAAAATTGAGATGTCTGTCTGTAATATACGTGGTAGAGCCATGCTGCAGCTGTATTAATAGTATAGTTGTAGCACGAATAGGTCGGCTCGACCGGGGAAGGACCACGCTCTCACAGAATACCAGCGTAAAATAGCAGGTTAACACTGCTGTGTTTCGTATGGTGAGAACCGGAGACCCTTTTTACTGGAAAAGAGGCATTCCATCTTAGTCCTCACGGGTGACAACGCATCTGCATTTTGATTCGCAAACAAGGATAGATGTAGATGTCTATGGGCCACAGCAACCACTTACCATCAGGTGGACTGTGTGCTCCTTTGTCACCCTATCCTATAAAAAAAAATAACTACCTTATATTGATCTGAGTGTGTTATTTGCATGCCACTATGACATGAATAACCATTTTTGAAGTTTTTGTCAATTAGACTATCTGTCTGTCTGTCTGTATATCTGTCTGTATGTTTGTCTGACTGGGATAATCTTCATAATCGCTGTACCGATTTTACTGAAACTTTACGACCAGTTAAAGAACAACGCCAGGAGTGATATAAGTTATATTTTATTCAAAAAACCTGAAGATTTTTTAAAAAACCGAAAAGTTGATAAATAAAATGATCTTTGATTATCTTAGATCTCACTAACCCACCATAAATAGATCCTACCTAGGCAATGCCGAGTTGCTAGTCATGAGTAAGTGTGTATTTTTAGTACTTTGCCAATTTTGCGTGTTTTTTACGAAACATATTTTTTGATAAACTTAGAAATGGAGTAGTAGTAGAAAATGCCTTTGGTATTAAATCCATTTTGCTCGACTTTATTTTTGCAATATCATCATCAAAACCATCATCATCATCATTATAGTCATATCTCTATAGATTCCCACAAAAGACGGTCCCAACCCAAGACATTATTTTGTATTACCTTAGACGACGTTTGCCGATCAAAGCTGCTCTTTCTTTCACATCGTCCTCGTCCTACAAAAACTAATAGTAAAATAAAAATTATAAATAACACATGTTGTATGCACGTTTACTAAATGTTTTGACTATATAGGTAAGAGAAATAAATGGAACATAATAACATTGTATACTTTTGAAATAAATATACATTTCAAATAAGTTATAAACTTTTAATAGCGGGTATTGTACAAACAAAGCAGTCGCCCGGCTCCGACCGGACATAATTATCAGCCGCCGTTTCTCTTCAGACTCCGCTTTGTTGTGATCTTTTGAAGTACGATAAGATTGAGATCGTTCATTGTCTCAGGCTACGCGTAATGAGAAGGGAAATACCATCTCCTGGCGATACAATTCATTTCTTTCCGCGCGCTATTGAAAATCCGCAGCAGGTGAATCGTAGAATTGATGCACCGTAAATATGAAAACATTTTTTTAGGAATTAATAAGCTCTTTGCAATTTAGCAAGAAGACGATATCTGGCAGCGTTTAGTCCATACAAATATATCTTTCTCACTGAATAATGACATTAGAACATATTCTTTAGTTTAGAGGGTATGAGTTAATTCGTTTGGCTGGCAAAATTTCCTCTCGCACCTCCTTTTCCTTGCACATACCCTGAGCGCGCGCCCAGAGAGAGTGAATCGGGTCGCCGCGTCGGATGGCCGCGTCCGACAGTATAGTTGTTGACGCAAACCGCAAGACAAAATTGTTGTCTTAAAACCGCAATTTAATCGCTGGAAGTTGGTTTTGGTGCATACGTATTTATCGGGAAGAGTTCAAGTATCATCATAATTCATCGCGCGCCCAGCAGCAGTCGAAGACACGAGATACGCCGCCCATTGTCAAGGTATTGTGCTGTTCATTCCTTTTCTTATGAGTTGTTTTATTTATTGTTCCTTATTCCGCAGCAGCTCATCTTCCTTTCGTGCCAGCCAAAAATTTAATAAATTTTACGCAAGGGTCTATTGTTTAAAGTATATAGTATACACGCGGCGCTCTCCGCCATTTTGTTTTGGTTCCTTTGAACCACGCTACACAACCATAATTTCAAGGTCCTTCGAATCGCATCCCACTCACTGCTGAACCATATATTTTTGTTCCTACGAGCCGGATTTATTAATCGAATCGTTGTTAATAATTGTTGAACTATAAATTAGACCACATTTTGGTACCATTCGAATCGCAGTCCACCGCTTCATCATATATATATATATATATATATATATATATATATATATATATATAGATGATATGATAGCGACCCACCCTGACTCTGCCTGGGTAGAATCTATTAAGGCGTTATTTATATTTTGATAATCAAAGACCATTTATAGCATGCCTTTAGCATGCATTATAGCATGTAGGATATTCTACTAGGGCCTAAAAAACAAGATTCCAACGTTTTGTTGCATGATATCGTATCTAACAATCATATTTTTCATATAAATGATATAAAAAGCACATTATCAGAAAGTAAAATGATTGTTGAACTTTTAATTATTTTTAAATCGACTATTTTTACATAAAAAAGTGGTTTTAGTGGCTCATGGTGTGGATTTATCAAGTCCGCATGGATGGGTAAACACGATAACTTTTGAAAATATCAATTTTTCAACTAATCTATTTTTTCTTAAATTTTTAATTTTAATATTAAGTTAAATTTTTTTAATACAAATAAATTACTTCATAAAAACCAATTTGGTTTTACAAGGGGTCGCTCGACATCTGACGCCGGTGTTGAGCTTATGAAATATATTTTTAATGCCTGGGAGAATTCACAGGATGCCTTAGGTATTTTTGTGATCTTTCAAGGCTTTCGATTGTGTACATCATGAGACATTAATCAGGAAACTACAACATTACGGTAAAAATTTGGCGCTCAGACTTATTACTTCATATTTAAGTAACAGAACTCAAAAGTCGTGATCAATGGTAAAGGTTCCTCCGGATCGGTAGTATCAATGGGCGTTCCTCAGGGCTCGATTCTTGGCCCATTCCTGTTCTTAATCTATATTAATGACTTACCTTATCTTGTAGGGACAATGCTCGAAACACCGACAACCGATGGGGAAAAAAGGTTCTCGAGTGGCAGCCTCGTACCGGTAGGCGAAGTGTAGGGCGACCCCCCACTAGATGGAGTGACGACCTGGTAAGACATGCAGGAATTCGATGGATGCAGGTGACTGAGGACCGTGCTTTGTGGCATTCCGTGGGTGAGGCCTATGTGCAAGAGTGGACTTGTGAAGGGCTGTAATGATGATGATGATAATCCTAAAGAGTTAGCCGATGGACGTTTTTTCAATGCAATTATCCAAATGGATTTTTTCAATAAGGCTTTTAAAAAACATAATAATTTGAACAGCTCCGTTTAATTACGATTCCTATCAGTCCTCGCTGAATAACGAGAAAGTAATAAAATCGACTTAACGTTATTTATTGTTCAATTAATTTGGCTGTTCCGAAAGCCGTTAAGACTTTGAAACATTTCCATATTCATCGACGCATATTTCACCCACTACTAGATGTTCTATGGGTATTTACGTGAAAGCATTTATATAAAACGGCATTATAATCAACATTTCACTATTATACGTCAATTACAAATCCGTCTTACGATTGTAGTTATCGTTGCAAGTGCTCGCAATATAATGTGATATTTTTCAAGCTGTGCATTATATTAATCATCATTCATCGTAAATAAAATTGAGATGTCTGTCTGTAATATACGTGGTAGAGCCATGCTGCAGCTGTATTAATAGTATAGTTGTAGCACGAATAGGTCGGCTCGACCGGGGAAGGACCACGCTCTCACAGAATACCAGCGTAAAATAGCAGGTTAACACTGCTGTGTTTCGTATGGTGAGAACCGGACACCCTTTTTACTGGAAAAGAGGCATTCCATCTTAGTCCTCACGGGTGACAACGCATCTGCATTTTGATTCGCAAACAAGGATAGATGTAGATGTCTATGGGCCACAGCAACCACTTACCATCAGGTGGACTGTGTGCTCCTTTGTCACCTATCCTATAAAAAAATAACTACCTTATATTGATCTGAGTGTGTTGCATGCCACTATGACATGAATAACCATTTTTAAGTTTTTTCAATTAGACTATCTGTCTGTCTGTCTGTATATCTGTCTGTATGTTTGTCTGTCTGGGATAATCTTCATAATCGCTGTACCGATTTTACTGAAACTTTACGACCAGTTAAATAACAATGACAGGAGTGATATACGTTATATTTTATTCGAAAAACCTGAAGATTTTTTAAAAAACCGAAAAGTTGATAAATAAAATGATCTTTGATTCTCTTAGATCTCATTCACCCACCAAAAATAGATCCTACCTAGGCAATGCCGAGTTGCTAGTCATGAGTAAGTGTGTATTTTTAGTACTTTGCCAATTTTGCGTGTTTTTTACGAAACATATTTTTTGATAAACTTAGAAATGGAGTAGTAGTAGAAAATGCCTTTGGTATTAAATCCATTTTGCTAGACTTTATTTCTGCAATATCATCATCAAAACCATCATCATCATCATTATAGTCATTTCTCTATAGATTCCCACAAAAGACGGTCCCAACCCAAGACATTATTTTGTATTACCTTAGACGACGTTTGCCGATCAAAGCTGCTCTTTCTTTCACATCGTCCTCGTCCTACAAAAACTAATAATAAAATAAAAATTATAAATAATGCATTTTGTATGCACGTATACTAAATGTTTTGACTATATAGGTAAGAGAAAGAAATGGAACATAATAACATTGTATGCTTTTGAAATAAATATACATTTCAAATAAGTTATAAACTTTTAATAGCGGGTATTGTACAAACAAAGCAGTCGCCCGACTCCGACCGGACATAATTATCAGCCGCCGTTTCTCTTCAGACTCCGCTTTGTTGTGATCTTTTGAAGTACGATAAGATTGAGATCGTTCATTGTCTCAGGCTACGCGTAATGAGAAGGGAAATACCATCTCCTGGCGATACAATTCATTTCTTTCTGCGCGCTATTGAAAATCCGCAGCAGGCGAATCGTAGAATTGATGCACCGCAAATATGAAAACATTTTTTTAAGAATTAATAAGCTTTGCAATTTAGCAAGAAGACGATATCTGGCAGCGTTTAGTCCATACAAATATATCTTTCTCCCTGAATAATGACATTAGAACATATTTTTTTTAAATATTGTTTTTTTCCACTACTATATTCCTATATTTTGCTTTATATATATTTATATATTGGTTGTGCCACCGCATACGTTTTGTATTTCTTTAGTTTAGAGGGTATGAGCTAATTTTTTTGGCTGGCATCGCATCCCACTGCTGAACCATATGTTTTTGTTCCTATGAGCCGGATTTATTAATCGAATCTTTGTTAATAATTGTTGAACTATAAATTAGACCATACATTTTGGTATCATTCTAAGCGCAGTCCACCGCTCCATCATATATATTATATATATATATATATATATATATATATATAATAGTCAGGGTATATATATATAAGTGGCTTATGGCGTAGATTTATCAAGTCCGCATGGAGGGGTAAACACGATAACTTTCGAATATACCAATTGTTTAACTCAATCTATTTTTTAATCTCTTCATTTATAATGTGGGAAGCCATGGAATGTTAATGGCAGTTTAATTGTTTTTTTTTTAGTTATAATTAATTTTTTTCGGCTAAGAAATCTCGAAATTTTCGGTGTTCTGAGCTGCCTTGTAATAATTTATTTTACTACATAGACTGCCTCACTCACTCACTTTGGGCTCAGCCGCCGTCGTGAGTGGATACTGTATCGGTTGTTTGCAACGCAGCGGCTCGTGCTCAAAAAGATTGCTGTACAAATACAAAATATTCTAAAAACCAAATTTGATACATACTTGATTATTATTATAATGACAAATTTTTATTACAATATATTAAAAGCAAAGAATAAATAATAGTACTACGTACTAAAAGTAAGTAGGATGTATATATTATATTTAAGTATATTTATTCTTAAATACGTCTTGGACTTTACGGAGTGACCTGAATGATGATATGATGATCATATGAGCATTATGAGTCGTGCACTTTTGGATTTTCCGAACTTTTTTTTAAATTGAAGTTTGACATAAAATTATTGAAAAATTGCAAGTATAATAATAAGGTTATTAATGAAAACTTGTGTGGATTTAAACTACTTTAAAAAATTTACGTATAATCATGTTAAACCTAATTTTTTAATGCGCTTAAATATAATTATAACCTGCGGTTATTGTTTTTTCCCTTTTAAAGAAAATTATATTTTTATTAATTAATAATAAATAATTAAAATATTTATAACAAATAAAAAGACAAAAAATTCCACTTTACTGCGTGACCGAATACAATCACCGCTAAACATTAGACTGTTTAATTAGGACAACAAAATGACACTATAGACATATTACACGAGCCATGATCACATTATCATCATCATTACAGCCTATTAATGTCCAACATAGGCCTCCCTCGTACGGGGTATACTTGCCATAGTTGCCACGCTTGGGGGGTTGGCAACCGCAGTTCTTTTTTTCATTTTCTAGTTGTTATCAGGAAGACGCTGCTGCCCATGGTTTGTTTCCCTCTGTCGCCTCTTACGACACCCACGGGACGATATAGGGTAGTGGATATTCTTACACCGTCGCTTTCTAGCATTTATAAAAACGTTACCTCCTTACTAGGATTTTCTCCTGTACCGTGAGGGCAGTTTACGTACATAAATTTCACAAGGACAAACATCCAGACCTGGAAAAATTATTTGTAGACCATACAAATATTTGTTCCGTGCGGGATTCGAACCCGCGAGCCTTAGCGCTGCAACTCATTGCTAAGCCACTGCGCCACGGAGCCGTCACTACATATGTTCACATTATGTGTAAATATTTAATTTTTTGATAAATTGTCTTTTTCCTGATACTCCATATAATCGTATTGAATGAAAAGAGTATAAGAAAAAAGCCCGATTTAATAAAATTGAATAAACACTTTGTACGCCTTCACCAGTAAACTAAATCCTTAAATTAAATTTTTAACACTAACAGTTTATTTTCAAGTTATCTCTCCTATTTAATTGCAAATGAAAATTTAAAAATAATCGATACCAATCCACACGTAATATCTAAACTATCAAAACGTAAAAAGTAACATAAGCTGCATGAATAGAGTACAAATTACCTTTTAAAGGAACTTGAGGACGTGAGTGACGCAGAGAAGTAAAAAATTTACAAGTGTTCCAGTTTCCAGAGCGGTGAACAGTGAATAACTTAAGAGCTGCATAAAGTGTAAGAGTGTCTAATTTAGAACTCCCCGGCCTGTGTGCGGTGTGAATTCTAAATAAGTTTTGTATTAGTATTTTACTACTCGTAAATCTCGAATCGACAACAATTTTTATTTTTGTTTGATGTTCTGTGTAAGTATTCGTTTTGTGTACAAAAACGCTCATTATCAAGATAAAACTTAAAAGAAACATCATGGGAGTTTTTAATATGCGCAATAAATCTACACTTGCTGTTTTAAAATACAGACTCCATAAAACTAGTGGCTCATTTCTAAGCAGATGTATCAGCACTAGTAAACGTAATGCAATATTACTATTATATTATTATTGATTTTTCTTTGCATATATTTATAGCACTTTTCAAAACTTTATACGTGGTAGAGCCATGCTGCAGCTATATTAGTAGTATAGTTGTAGCACGAATGGGTCGGCTCGACCGGGGAAGGACCACGCTCTTACAGAATGCCAGCGTAAAATAGCAGCTTAACACTGCTGTGTTTCGTATGGTGAGTGTAGAGAACCGGAGACCCTTTTTACTGGAAAAGAGGCATTCCATCTTAGTCCTCACGGGTGGCAACGTATCTGTATTTTGATTCGCAAACGAGGATAGATGTAGATGTCTATGGGCCACAGCAACCACTTACCATCAGGTGGACTGTGTGCTCGTTAGTCACCCTATCCTATGAAAAAAAAGATAACACTCTGTTCCTTTCATCCTATTACTTAGCATTAAACTTCATTCATCAAAGAAAAAACTCTAAGTGACGCAGAAGTGACAGGAATGGATAGCGGTCATGATACGGTCTTGTATAGATTTACAAAATCATTATTACCTCGAAAAATATTTTGCCAGGTTTTAGAATTGTGACTAAAATCTCAAATTAGTATTTCTACGACTATGTAAATTTTTATAAGTTCGTTTGTTTTATTTTGTGTCTTGGTTAAAAGAAAACGTATTTTTCTACCGAAATCAAAAGGGAGGTACTCAATACGACTGTATTTTTCTTTTTTTTTTTATGGGAAAGCTGGTGCTTCCTATGTGGTCCCATATACATTTGATCTAGGTCTGAGCAATAGTATTTAAGTTATCTTTAATAATATATATTGAAGTTGATAGTACAAAATTTTTAATTATTGTATTTAATACTAGCTGGTACCCGGCGCATTGCTGCCGCAGGAGAAATAATTGTGGATATATCGTTTTAAATTTGGAAGAGTTACATTGTTTAATTAGGAATAATAATACATTCAGTGAAATTAAATAAATATAGGACCTTCAAATAAATTTGTCGGTATGATACGTGCGCCATCTAATGTAAGTTTATTGTACTATGCCTATAATCTTTGCGCAAGTGCAAGCAATAAGTTGACAAAGTTTTAACGCAATCTGATGAACGGTATGGCAGCACATAAAATACAAACATACGAACATTTTTATATATTAGATAAACTGCAATAAAGACTGACTTCATATAAAACGTTCATCTTTTAATTCATTCAGTGTTAATTTTGATGAGGCTCGTTTCATGGTACCAAATTCTTATCACCGCCAGGTTCCGATTATTATTAGTTATCTACTCCACAGGAAACAATTTAATTTCATGGAATAAAATTAATTTTATGGATTTTATCGTGTTTAATTTTAACTTTTTTAATTCCCGACGTTTCGGACACTTAACAGCACCTATGGTCATGGGAAGTTAATTTTTGATCCGATCTACGCAGAAAATTAGTTTTATTCCATGTGTTTTCGTTAACTACTCCATTTGGGCTCAAAAGCTTGTGTAGGAGAATGGCAGATTGGAATCTACGACTTTTAAGTTTCATAGCACGTACCCTTTACCATTTTACTATTGTCATTTAGTAAATTTAATTTCAATGTGTATGATTAAACCCAAAGACTGTTTGCATAAAATATTCCTCGTTTTTTGAATAGGATTTTATACCTTTTCAAGAAATCGCTTAATGGGTCTCATGAAATGAAGCCCAGTTTTTGTCATCATGCCAACATAATATTCAAACATCCCACATTATGTGTTAATGTTGTTTTTTTTAAACCAACATTTTGTGTTTGTTCTACTTCGCTGCTTGTCGCTATACGCGACGGGAATACTCCCGGAGGACCTGCAGACCTAACAAAAACTATTGGTAAATCCAAAAGTGCATGCCTTAAGCGCATTAAAAAAATTACGTATAACATGATTATACGTAAATTTTTAAAGTAGTTTAATAACACACAAGTTTTCACTAAAGTCTTATAATTATTACTATCCTTCCAATTTTATAGTAATTTTATGTCAAATTTTAATAAAAAAAGCTTGGAAAATCAGAAATTGCACGACTCATAAGATCGTGAAAAAATTAAAAAAAATTGTAAATTGTAATTCAATTCGTCAAAGAGTTCCAGTAGCAGTCACCGAAGTACACCTTCAGGTTATTCCGTAAAGTCCAAGACATATAAGTATATTTATATATAAATCCTACGTACTTTTAGGGAAACAAAACATTGTAATAAAAATCTGTGATTATAAAAATAATAAAAACATTATTATTACAATTAAAAAAAAACATTACATAACTGGAAGTACATTTTGAGGGACGGCACGGTTTACGTATGTCGCTCATGTCACCGCCCTGGAGACATGTTATTTCCGGTTTTTCACAACTATCGAATGGTGAGTATTTGCACAGACATAACCAAGTAGCTAGAATAATACACCAGCAGCTTGCCATTAAATTTGGTTTTACTCAACAGGACGTTCCATATTATAAGTATGAACCAAAGCCAATCCTTGAAAATAGAAGTGTCACGTTGTACTGGGATCGGTCAATTATCACAGACATGTTTATAGTGGCAAGTAAACCTGACATTGTGGTGGTAGACCGAACTACACACAAGGCAATAATAGTGGATATCAGTGTTCCTCATGACGAGAATCTCGTGAAAGCAGAGAATGATAAAAAAATAAAATATATCGACTTGGCTCATGAGATTGTCGCTATGTGGAACGTTGATTCTACTATTATTGTACCAATATTTGTATCAGTCAATGGGCTTATCGGTAAAAATATTGACGATTATCTGTCCAAGTTAGGTTTGGGCAAATGGCTGAAGGGATTGATTCAAAAATCGGCCTTATTAAATACGGCTCGAATAGTAAGAAGGTTCCTATCTTTGGATGCCTAACTTCACCGATGGCTTAGGATTCCTCGCCGCGGTGGAAAATTGCCGAAATAATAAAATTATTTATATTTATAATATTATAATTTTGTGACAATATATGTGATAATGTAATAATAATCATTTATTTCAATCCATCAGATCATAGTTACAGTAGTACATTTGAAATTATGTTTAAATTTTGAATTACATATGAAATAAATTAAAATAAAATTGAATTATATTTAATTAAAATAATTAAAAAAAACCAGATTAAAACCATTAAAACCAAATTAACATCATTAAATATAAAAATCAATAATATGCCAGCCTTTGAGTCATTTGTTTGTTTGTCCTTACATTAATCATATAACAATGATTAATAAACTGACAAACCTGTTCGCAAATACGCTCAAGATGGTATTGGAGGTGGTCCGGAGCCTGCGCCCCAGAGATGTGCACCGCTTTCGCATCGTCGTGTAGAAAAAGTCGACACGGGCGTCAGCGAACATCCTTGACGCGCTGCAGTGCCCGGGCAGCCCCAACAGAACCCTGAACACATAATTATATTGCACACGGAGTTCGTTGTACTGCTTATGGGTATATGACACCCACACGCTGGCCGTGTAAGAGTTATTTTGACGGCCCCTGAGCAACGAGCAAATCTGCAGGCGATCATATTGGCCCTCACAGACAATGCCCTCCGCTCCCTATCGATGTCCGCATCGTCCCTCAGGTCAGTGGTAACGCTCGTAGATTTCCAGCAACCTGGACAGACCACACACCGAGGCACTCAGCAGCACCATGTCGTCCGCATAACTAATATTATTGACACAAATACCGTCAATATGGCAGCCGACACGGGTGCTGCTGATAATAACCTTGGTCAAGTATGTATCAAATTTGGTTTTTGGAATATTTTGTATTTCTAAAGCGATCGATATTTTTGCTGCCTATTACCGCTGCTGTAAGCAAACGATACATTAATCCACTCACGACGGCGGCCAAGCCTGAAGTGCGAGTGAGCTGTGAGACAAAGTGTATTTAGTAAAATAAATTATTACAAGGCTGCTCAAAACACCGAAAATTTCGGGATTTCTCAGCCCAAAAAAATTAATTATAACTAACAAAATTAAACTGCCATTTACATTCCATGGCTTCCCACATTATAGATGAAGAGATTAAAAAAGATATTGAGTTAAACAATTGGTATTTTCAAAAGTTATCGTGTTTACCCCTCCATGCGGACTTGATAAATCTACACCATAAGCCACTAAAACCACTTTTTTATGTAAAAATAGCAATAAATCAATTAAAAAAAAATATAAGTTCAACAATAATTTATCTTTCTAACAATGTGTTTTTTATATCATTTATATGTTCAATATGATTGTTAGATACGATTTCATGCGACAAAACGTTAGAAACTTGATTTTTTGGCGCTAGTAGAACATACCTAAGGCATGCAATACCAGACGCAACCTACCTAGTTCTGCCTCGTGATATTCCACACCGTATTTCTATAGCAAGGCTCGTAGGAACACAAAGTGCGCCTTTCTACACGGTCTACTAAGAAAACCTTACTATTACTATTAAACCACTAGACTACCGTCGTCAGCATTAGTGTAAGGCAACATGTTGCTGTATTCAACACCGTTTTTTTCGTGTCCTTCTCCGCCTTGTGTGACAGTTATTGAATGTGATTCGAGTAAATTATGATATTCCGCTACTTCCATAGGACACTATAATTTTTTTTTACTCTAGTGATTATCTAATCATTATTCTAAAATGTGAAACAAAGCTAATAACTTATGTATGTATCAATAATTCTCATTTCAATAAGAAAAGCACTATGTTATCTTTAATATATAAGATATCATAGTGCTTTTATGAGATATATTTATCATAATAAATTCTGACATATGAGGTTACTTCACGGAGTATTCCATATCAAAAATGAGTCTCCGTTATAAATAAATCGGTACGTTATGTACTAGCACTGATAAATATTTAAAGTTACTTCTATTTCGTTGCGTAATTTACATAGAAAATGCATTTATTAAGATTGGATCACTGAATTATTCACTGTCATTTTTATATCAAACCAGGAATGGGAAAACTATATGTAAGCAAAATTGCTGTTATTCTTTCTATTTAAATGTTCGATTAATAAAGATGGTTCAAACTGACTAGCTATCATATTTGTGCCTTTCCAATTAAATTACAGTTTAATGTGTTTTTCATTTATTTACGGTAAAAGATCCTAGCGCCCCCAACCAGATCCTTGATTTTATACTTCGTCTACGTCTTATGTCACTTACTCCAATCCATCTACCTCGTATATTACGTGTTATGTCAAATTCTTCTACACTGTGACAGCTCGATAATCATCGGAACCTTGATTACGGTATGATGATAATTTATATTTTTTTTATGGAATAAAATGACAAAGCACACATTCCACTTTATGGTAAGTGGATGCTGTAGCCCATTGACATTTACATTTATCCTCAATTAAGAATTAAGGTGCAGACGAGTTATCACCCCAGAGGACTATGATAGAATGACTCGTTTCCAGTAAAAAGGGCATATGATCATTTTTCATATCAGTCCATTAAATTTGACTGCAGGTCATGGGCATTTCCTGTTTTAGATACCATTTGCCTTTATCACGTTTGACGGGCGGCTCGACAAACGCAGCACGACCGTGTCGCACTTTTGGCACTGTTCCATGACTCCAATATATAAAGAGTTTAGCTTTATATACTGGACGTACATATAAGATGACGACTCCATGGCGTAGTGGCTTAGTATTGAGTTGCGGCGCTGATGGCTGCGGGTTGGAGTCCACAAATAATTGTTGCGGATCTGGATGTTTTTCCTTGTGTAATTTATGTACATATGTAAACTGTCTCCACGATAAATGTGGAAATCTTAGTGTGGGGGTAATGTTTTTAAAAAAAATCTTTTAATAAGACCTCTAAAATTTTAAATGTAAATAAAACAAACTGCGTATGAGATCTATTTTATTATCACCATCTAGGGCTTCATCACCACATACCACCAGGCGGGATTATAGGCAAACACTGGCTTATAATAATTAAAAAAAAGATACACTTCATTTTTGCTTTATTTGAAATAATATTTTATTATATTAAGGGTGGACTTGACCAAACGAGAGTAAATTTTATTCTTAGGATATTATATTATTCGAGAATAAATCAATTTCACGTTTTCCTACTTGCAATTCTAAGAATAATGAGCATTTTCGGAAATAATGACCTAACCAACCTTTCGCATGGAATAACAGAGTTATTCCAAGAATATTTTAATGGTGTCATATGTTTTACGCTGGTATAACGTTGTGTCAATTTCAAGCTCATTTCTTCAGACATATTATTATATTTTTCGTTTATCCACACTCATTTTTTATCTGAAAACACCGAATACTGAAAAAATACACACAATAAAAACCTACGAACACAATGAAACTTCAAACCTTACAAACAACTCGACATTGATACTTGTTGACAGCTATTTTAGACACTATAAGAGCTCCCGCAGACATACAATTGTAAGCTGGCCAACTATCGAACGACTAAATTGCGTACTTTTATAATTTAATAGACCAACTTTTTTTATTGGTTGCCAGACGCAGACTTAATCGATTTAGTCCGTGACAGTGTTGCTAGCACAGTGCATGTGCGTGAATAATGTGCAAAAAAACGCTCTAATTGCTTTAATAATTAAAATAAGACGAAAAAAATAGAGAACATTTTGGGTGTATCCTACATTGACAGATTAGTACGGGAAACATCATACCTTGCATTCTAAACTCAGATGTGACCCAGATATTTTTTTTTCATTCTACAGAATGAGTATTTCGTCTTATGATGAGCTCGTATATCTAATCGGTCCAGTGATAGTCGAACAGGACACAACTTCAGTCTTTTTTGTACAACGCTGGCCTTTTTTGCACTTAATCTACTTTTCTTCTACTTTTTCGTTTGCAACAAGTGATCGGGTGGCAGACGTCGCACCCGTTTGCGAAGGTCCAAGTCCGAGCGTGGGGAAACTACGCGCGCGCGTCAGTTGGACTTGCATCTTGCCGTACGACTAACCGACAAAGTTGGATAGTCCGCGAGCTTGCATAGGGTAGCCGTGCTAACGAGCAGTTGGCCGATAGATGCTTTGAAACTTTTTAATTGTGCGTAATCGGAAGGGAATCTCGATTCGGATACGATCGGTGTCCAATTAATTAGTTGGACGATTTAGTTGGACAAGATGTGTGGGCTAGCATATGTCACTATACCTATTTGTATACTCTGCGATTTAGTCGGCCAACTTATAATTTTAAATCTGCGATCTCTCTAATACGTAAAAAGTGAGTGGACATGTTACATCGTCCCATAATAGAACAATATTAATTTATTTGTCAGGTTTTACATTCGTTCATCATTCACTCTGCTACTTGTCACTCTGTTACTTTGAAATATATAAGATAACAAAATCGGGGGATACAGTTTGGTGTTACAGCTACATATCTATCATTTACATCCAAAACTTAATTACACCACTTGATAGCTAAAGGATCAAAGAATTCGATACGTTAATTAAAAACACACTATGTATAGAAAAAAGACCCATAGATATAGATATTTAAACGGTGGCTCTCATCACCATCCTTCACAGTTAGCTACCGTGGGTAAATCTTTGTTTCAGAGACACGAGGATCTGACAGTAAACACCTGGCCGAGCTCCAACACGTCAAGCAAGTTTTGCACGACAATAAGCTTCGGGTCCCGCGCCTACGTCACAGTGAACGAGTGAAGCCGGCCACAGTCGAGCGAGTGCCTGCTGTACTGCCATATGTCAGAGGTTTCACTGACAAGATTGGCTACATCCTGATGCGTGCTTCTATTAAAACATATTTCAAGCCGCCGAAGAAGATTAGTCACTTTTTACCATCAGTCAAGTGTAATGTCCCTCTGCAAGATGTAGGAGTGTACAAGCTTGATTGTGAATGTGGTCTCTCTTATATAGGACAAACTAAAAGGTCGATAAAAACCCGCGTTAAAGAACACATAGCTGATGTGAATCGACGCTCCGGAAGTCTGCAGTCTATGATCATGTAGGATCTCCCCGTCTTACTAGATTTGATAGACCACAAATCGCTAAAAACACCGATTCCTTCAAGGATGATTCCGAGGCTATTGAAAAAAACATCCTAATTTATAAAGAAGATGGCTGGAAAGCCCATCTGCTTGGGATCCTATAATTAATAAAATCAAATCAACCCAAGCATACAACTGCAGACTTCAAGATACTGTAAGTTCATGCGTGATCGGAACAAAATTAATAATTTTTAATCTGGAGGTAACCGTGGTTAACTATGACATTGGGACGTCAAATACCTCAGTCCCCCCCGTGACCATGGGTGCTGTAAAGTACTCGAAACATCGGGAATATAAAATAAGTTAATATACGCGATAAAATCCGTAAAACTAGTTTTATTTAAAAAACTGTAACTCATCGAGTGCGGCGGAGGGGTGAGCGTCGTCATTTTGAGGTCGTTTCGTAGCGTCACATAGTTACCGTTTGATATAAGTTTTGACTTGGAGAAGCTACGACGTTCTTTTGAGTTCCAATCGTCAGGTATCGTCAAGATCTATCGATTGCATATATAAATAATTTGTATTCAATAGGTATAGTGAATATATTTTATGTTAAAGTAAAAAATTTAAATAAATAATGCAATGTCGGTCTATACTCGTCAAAAAGCCAAATCAAAATATATAAATCGTACACGGTTGGAAAGGGCTTCTCAAGACCAATCTAGTGGTACCCATAAAACACCATATGATAGAGTGAAGCGTTGTAGTGAACGTTAAATAATGAAGGCGTCCGAGCGGATCAACGGCACCGCCAATACATCTGCGTGTGTAGCGGCCGAGCCTTTGCAAGTGGATGGTGTCATTGCTTCTATATCAACGCCGGACTGTATAGACATCGATTGTGTGCGATAGCCGACTATGAAGAAACATTGGGCAGTAGCTAGTGCAGGTTAAAACCTGTATTGGATTGAATGGATTGTTGACAAAAGTAGTAGTAAACTACTACTTTTGTCAACAATCCATTCAGACATAAGTGTGATGTGTGTTGTGGGATATAGGAAGGGTCTTGTGTGAATTATGAGACGTGTTGATGCTTCTATAAGTTTAATTATACTGATTCGAAGTTATTCTACCTTAAACTAATATATAGTATTGTGGTGGCTACATTACACCTCCAACCGACAAAAAAATTTTTTTTTTTTGTATAGCAAAAAGTCAATCTTAAATAAAGTCTTACATTAAATGTGTTTAAAAGGGAAGTTCTTGAAGTACTTGAAGGAAATGGTTAATATGTATATTGCACACACACACATACACACACCTACATACACACACACACACACACACACACGCGCGTGCGCCGCGTACACGGACACACAGATCAGAGAGAGACGCACCGTTTTAATTCTAAAAATTAGTATGTTTTGTGGCTCAAACTTATTTAATGGTCGATTAATATAAGCAAAATGTATAGATCCGTTATTATTGTAAGTTTATTTCTTAAGTTCATTTACATTGTAATTAGTGCTGTGGATCTTGTAATAAATAAATAAAAAAAAAAATAAAAAAAATTCTAATTATGTATATATAATATTTGTCTTCGCTTGGGTAGGGTGGTTGGCCAAAACCTCTAGCACGTGAAAATGCGAAGTCACAGTTTAGTATAATTGACATAACCAGGCATAATATTATGTTTTGACTTTCGCAAACATTAACGTTATTATACATTCGTATCCTTAGTCATCAAGATATATCATCTAGTTCGGACATTTAATAATACATTATACTTTTCCCTTATATATTTTCATTTCATTTTTTAACTTCATTTATTTTTTATTTTTACATTTGGTTAACCATTAGGTATTTATTTTTCCTCTCTGCATTTTAGCTATTCTTTATTTATTAGATAATTGTGCCATTCTTTCACGTACATAACTCGCGTACATACATGATCAAGACAATGACCAATATCATTTCATTCAAGTCTTTACATTTATAGCATTTCAGCTCATATAATTTATTATTTAATTGTACCATTACTCTCACGTACACGACTCTCGTACATACATGATCAAGATTATGGACAATATTCCTATACAATTTGTAATAAATTCTCATTTCCCTCATTAAAATACATTAAAACTTATTCCGTATTTAATCGTGTCAGAACAACCTTAAAAATTTATCGGTTATTAGGTTTTCCAAACTCTCAGCTGATCAGGCCGATTGTAATATGTGGTTATGCTAATCTCCGATAATTTTTCTTTACCTTACTCTCACTACACACAATTAATATTTTTCATTTATAATTCCGTATTTCGTAACTAAGCCATAAATGTACTCACATCTTTTACAAAATTATATTATACAGTCTCGTATAATACGAGTATTTAGGTATATCATTGTCAGTCAGGGATTGAGGCTCACAATATGAGCACAAAAAAATTCAAATTAATTAATTGTATACATAATATAATGAGTTTCTAAATCGTTTTGAATGAAGTTATTATTTTCATAATCCACATAAGTTAGATATTCAAACTGTTATCCCAAAAATAATGAGTAATAATAGTTAAAATCTTATGATTTAAAAGTTTAATCAATATTAAACCAAAAATAAATTATTGGATTTCATATTAACATACAGAACAAAGAAGTCAAAGCAACGTAATCATTTTCAGTAACAATAACATAATCATATAACAAGAGACAGATCAAAATACAAATTGCATTCCAACTTCTAGCAGCGCAAGCGATTTGAGACACCTTTGTTTTAATTACTAAAGTAAGTATATGGAAAAACGTTTGCGATTACATAGAACTATGACCACACAGTGTGAATCACACCTAATTTTAAGATAACTTGTACAAACTGTTATAATATGAATGCAAGTAAAGTAAAATGTACCTTAAAATGATAATTTTAAATATTTTTGAATTTATACAGAAGTTATTATAGTTACATCGTGAATAGATTTATTAGTTTTACATACATCGAAAAATACATTAGCTTTTTTTTATATAAATTATTTATGCTAGAAATATGATGTTTATTTTTTCGTATACACAACTTTATTGAAAAATTACTACAACTACTACCAAGTTTATATAACAAAAAATTTATTTTATTTTAACATTCAAAGAACAATTTAAATTTTTATGTAGGTTAGCATATAAATTTAAGGTTCATTGCCTTTAGAGAAGAAAAAAAAACTTTTAACAGTAGCGAATGTTTAAAACCCTTTTCAAAATTGAATACTACCATTTAAATAAAATTTACTACAGAAAAAAATAACAGCGAAATATATCATTAATATTATTATAACTATACGAAAAATTAATTGATGATAAACCATGGTAAATTTAAGTACGTCAAAATGTAATCTACTATTTTATTTTATTCGGTTTTGCAGGACACAGTAACAAAAATAATATAAAACAATAAACAATAACTGAATAAAATTGAATATAAAATCGTCTTTTGCCAAGATACAAGAGTGCTTAAAACGTAACTTAATTTTTAATATTGCATTATGATTTTTTTTAGCAGGTACACTAATAAATATATTAAAGTATCAATAAAATCGTGAAGTATTATCATATATTAAATACAAAATATTAAAAACATATTTTTTTTTTATAATAGATAAAACTTTTTAAAGAAATCTTAAAAAGAAATGACAAAAAATATGCTGATTCGATGTTACCTCAAATTTTCTTCTTTTTTCTTTGTGGCTCAATTTTCATATTCTTCTGGACGAAGCTTGCAAAGCTTGAAAGTAACAGTTGTATTACTTTCCTTTTAAAATTAATCTGCCGTTTCTTGAATTTTGAACTTTGGTCATCATATTAAAAAAAATCCACATTTTATTTTCCTCATTCTTTGTTAGCTGTTGTCTTTATATATTATACATACTTTTTAATTTTTAGTTTATTTTTTAGTTTCTATAGAATTATTATTTATTTATTTATTTGTCACATCCGGTATTGCGTCCATTCCGTTATAATATATTTTTTTCATGATGATTTCCATAATTAAATTTTTTTTTAATTTTCTCTCTTTATGTAGGCCCGGCGGTGCGCGTACATTGTAGTAGCGCACCGCTTGGCAGGGTCGCCATGTGATATAGGAAAGGTCTTGTGTGAATTATGAGACGTGTTGATACTTCTATAACTTTAATTATACTGATTCGAACTTATTCTACCTTAACACTAATATATACTATTGTGGTGGCTACACTACAGTGTGACCGTCTATGGTTTCTGCGCTCATTGAATCCTTCAAAGAAAAAACACTTACCGCTGCTTAGCAATACCGTCCCAAAAGAGACAGTGGCTTACTTCAAACTGTGCGGTACGTGCAAGAAATCACTGGACTCTGAAAAAGGTCCCACGTTGTCATGTTCAAACGGATTTGTGTGTCCACCTAAACAACATGGCTTGCCTGCATTTTATCGAATTAGTGCAAGTCTAGTATCACCGCGTCTACTATTTATGCAGATACGTTGGTTGCGTTACGGCGGCAGCTACGCTATCATCGAACAAGTCATTAATCTACCCGTCGAGGTGGACACAATGGTGCATCAGCTACCGCGTCAATTGGACGATGATCAGGCGTTCAATGTCAACATCAATCACAGCGTGGACTCATAAATCAGCAGAGCTATCGAGGCAGAGACATACAGCTTTGCCGACGATACTTTAATTGGCTACAAGAATCACACTGGAGCTGCTACATCCCGACAAAAGCTTCACAAAATTCGTGTCGTCGAGTTGGGTAGACTGTCTTATAAGATTCCGCTTGCAGTGTATGTTAGTCGTAATGATATAAGGGTAACCTTACATGATTACGACTAACATTGACGTTAAGGATAGCAAAGTGAACGGCGCGATTGGTGTGTTAAATTAAGTAGAGTTGCTCAGTGAAGACAAGCCATTTGCGGAGTTAGAGGCAGGCTGCCAACTCTAGTCGCATAAGTAAAAAAGTTTTGTAGTTATGTTCCTGATCAGCGTTGTTTTATACTTATCACCGCCTTTAATGAACAAAGCTCAGTTACGCACTCAGAAGACACCTCTACCGATTCCATCATCAACCGATCTGATTACTTGGCAAACTAACGAGACGTGGGTGGAAGATTTCAAGCCAGTGCTGGAATAGATCTGAGATCATACCGTAACACCGCTAGGCGCAGACAAATTGCAACTACATCATCGGCGGCGGTATCATTATCATCATCAAAATTACCCGTTACGTATACGTATTCACGTAAAAAAACACGGCCGTGTTCACGACACAGCCTCACCCCGATTTTTTTTTCTACATGGTTGGCCATTTAATTGCCTTCCATTATGGAAGCAAATTTAAAGACGTATTCACGTCAATAGGACACAAGTAAAATATTTCATAGGATAGCAAAGCAAAATAAATATTGGAAGTAAAATTAAGTAAGTAAAGTTAAGTACTTTTTAATTTTATAACATACAAACACAGTTTACTTCTTAAGAAAGGTGTGATACATCGAAACAGAATTCTTCTAATATTGCAAATTTAAAAGGTATTCTTATAGTTTTATTTTAAAAGTTCGAATCGTGTTGCCACTTTTGATCTGAGTGACACCACGTGACTTAACGTCATCTTAAAATTGAGTAGCGTTTGAGTATTTAGCCATAAGCCTACTTAGCTGTGAAAGTTTTCCTTATAACTTTATTATACGTAAATATACTACAAAAAGAGGATACAACGCTCTCTTGAAGAACTACAGATCGATTTCCCTTCTGAGCCGCGTCTACGTGCTGTTTTCGAGAGTCATTACGAATCGTCTTGCATGCAGACACATCATTCATACACATCATCGTTGGAGCCACACGCAAGTGTGAGTAACGATCCAAGAGCAAGTCTTATCCAACACTATTCCGATGATATTCCGGACGTCAGTCTGAGCGAGATTAGAGAGACTTGTGGACGATAAATCCGACACCTCCTTGGGACAGATGGTCTCCCTCCCGGTGATAAAACAAGTTGCCGGATTCGAGGATTACCGTGTCCTCCCCCTATCTTCGGACCTCGGATAATCCTATAATATTCCAGTGCAGCTTGTCTATCTCTTCTTCCAGCTCCAGGATCTTCTCGTCAGTCCTCAGAGTGCGTGCGATATAAGTTGCCAGGTCGGGTCGTCGTAGGCGGCAACCGAACCTCCACCGGAGATTCTTAGCACCCCCTGCCCCGCCGTTACCGCGGTCGCCACTGTAGCCAGGAATAGCGTGGCCGCCGGGGACTGGAGGCCGTTTATTTGTGTCGTTGCTCATGGGGGGTATAATGTCACGCTTGGCGAGCGGGTTGGCAACCGCAGTATTTTATTGTGATATTGCTGTTATCAGAAAGATGCTGCTGCCGATCTCCTGCCTGTTTCCCACTGTCGCCTCTTACACATCACATGAGGGTCGCCAACTCTGGCAACGATGACCCATGGGGTATGGCGTACAGGGGCCACCGTAGTGGGAGGGTATGACCGCCTGCAAACGTGATCAATGGGATCGCCTTTGCAGGTGGGCACCCGGACAATATCGAGGTAGCGATGGTCAACCTAATGACTGCGCTCTGTCCGGATGACAGACCTGATCACGCTCCGCCTCCGCCTATGGCTGGAGACCTGGAAAGAATAGTCAAGGCCTTGCCTAACACAGCTCCGGGACTCGATGGAGTGAGTGCGAGAATTGTGAGGAATGTTTGGATGGCAGCACCGGGGGAATTTTACTCGGTGTACGCCAAGTGTGTGGTAGAGGAGGATTTCCCCAAGGTATGGAAGGACGGAAGACTGATTGTCATTCCCAAGGGTAATGGCAAAATGCTCACTGACGCCAAGGCATACCGTCCGATAACGCTCCTCCCTGTTTTGGTAAAAGTATTGGAACGCGTAATGTTAAGATGTGTCCTGCGATTGGTCGCGGGATATCTGAGCACCAGCACGGTTTCCCTCCGGGGCGATCTACGGTAACAGCGCTGCGTGTCTTGCTCATCACAGCTATGTATTCTCGGGCATGCTACGTGCAGGCAATCTTTCTGGATATCTCCGGCGCCTTCGACAATGCCTGGTGGCCCGATGATGATGGTCAAAGCGAAACGAGGTGGTTGTCCACCCAACATTTACAAAATGCTGGTGGACTACTTCACTTCCAGACGTGTGGGCCTCTACATCGGAGACCGGGTAGAGTGGAAGACGTCGACCATGGGATGTCCTCAAGGCTCCGTGCTGAGCCCTACACTGTGGAACGTATTGATGGACGACCTACTCCGACTTCCTCTGCCTGAGGGAGAAGCCATGACTGCCTATGCTGATGATGTTACAATTTTGATTGAATCCGATACCAGAGCGGGTATCGATTCCAGTGCCAGAGTCACTTTGGACCTTGTACGGAAGTGGGGGCTAAGGAATCGACTGGAGTTTTCCTCAAAAATCAAAGTCGACCACCATGACTATCAGAGGGAAACTTCAGCGCCCTCCCGTTATTAAACTTGGTGGAGAATCTGTGAAGACTGTAACTAATGCTAAGGTACTAGGTGTGGTATTGGACTCAGGACTATCGTTTGTGCAACATGCGTCCGATATTTCTGAAAGAGGGACAAAGGGATTCGGCAAGATGATTCGCGTATCGACATCATCATGGGGTGTCCGATATCCGAGTCTAAAAATAATATACAGAGGAGTGTTTGTATCCACGCTTACGTACGCGGCGGAGTGCTGGTACGAGCGTGCGAACATGTACACAGTTCGTAGCGTACTGCTGAGATTGCAGCGATCAGCCCTTATATTGCTGACTAAGGCGTATCGATCCACCAGTATGGCGGCCTTACCGGTGCTGGCTGACGTTCTCCCTTCTGACTTGGAGGTCATCCGTGCTGGTAGGATAGATGGATGAATGACTCAAATGGACGGGAGCTCTATCGCTTTTTCCCGGAGGTGGCGTTAAGACTCAGGTATACCTGGGTCTCACCGGACTATCAAACCTCTCAGATTCTCACCGGACATGGATGCTTTCGGAAGAGACTGAGTGAAATGCGACTGTGTGAAACAAGTATGTGTGAGTGTGGTGCTATAGAGGAGGACGTTCACCATGTTCTATGAGAATGTCCTCTGTATGACGACCTAAGAGCGAAAATGATGGATGGATTAGTTCGTACGGTTCAAGGACAGATCTACTACTCGGATCTCGTCAGCGATGAGGTGAACTACGGGCTGCTGCGCGTAGTCACCCCATCGCTGTCAGCCCTAGAAGGGGAGAATGACAAACTGGGACAAGGAGAAGATTAAATAACTTGTAGAGAGTCAAAAAAGTGCACTCGGGAAAGAGCATTGTATACTTGTGAACAAGCTCCCTGTGTAACATTCAATTTTAAATACAATGTCAGAAAGGCTCGCAGCATTCATTATCATATTTAATGCTGCCACTGATATCGCCCGTTCACCCGTACCTATAATGAAAATATAATATAGCTGTGAAAATGTTTTCGAAATGGTACAAATATTAAATTTGGAATTGGGGGAAGAAAAATGAATTTCAATTCAAACTTATATGTAATTACGGTTGTAAGATTACAATATTGCTTGAGTTGCCACGCTTGCCAAGCGGGTGGTTAACTGCAATTTTTATTTTTATTCAGCTGATATCAGGAAGATGCTGTTGCCCATTTTCTGTTTCAGTTTCCCTCTATTGCCTCTTACGACACTCACGGGATGATATGGGGTAATTAATATTTTTACACCACCTCTGTACTGTGTATAAATGATTATTTCTAATAGTTTTCAATTTCTTTTTCAGTATTTTGCTCAAGTGAGGATGACAAAGGTAGGAGCAAACTGGCCACCTAATAGTGGTTACTAGAAATAAAAATAAAGCTTTCATTATCTTAAAGTTAAGTGCTTATTATTTATTGTTATGCAATTTTTTATTTATATTTATCTCTAAGAACGTAAAAGAGTTAATTTTACATAACTTGAAAAAATATGTGCCAAATATTTATAAAAAGTACAATTAGATATTATCATTCGTAGAACGACCGCTTGTAGCCGTATACACATAAGCCTCCTCCAAATTTGTTCCATTCGTATATAAATCATAGACACGTAGCTTTATCCTTGATTGATAATAAAACACCTCGATATCAGTAAAAAGCGTATTTGGTGTTTGTTACTCACAATACGAAAAAATAACATAATAACACTATACTGAGCATTATATGGCTATTTCACCATAGTATTCTGTGCAAGCGTAGTCCTTCCACGGTGTAGCCGTGGCGCTAACACATAATTTATTGTAATCATATCATGTAATTAATTGTAATTCTCTTCGTTATTTCTCCTAGTTTTTGACTAAATTTCTAGCCTTTTAGTTGTGTTCACTACATGGATGCGGACAGTAGAGTGTTAACCGACACGGTACGTCTCTTGACACTAATTTTCAAAGCTACACGAACAAATTACAAACCAATAATGCCGCACGCTGCCAAATAACTAATTGGCGTCCAGTTAGAGATTGATTACTTTAGAGCGTTTGCACACAGTGAGAATAGCCACAAAACAACACAGCAAGTTTACCAACAGTTAAATTAAATTAGTACTAGCGACTTGGCAGACTTTTTTCTGCCCTTTCCAGTAAGTGGCGTGAATAAGTTTCACTCTGAATTCACCCAGTACTTTTTTGCAGTGTAAATGTATAATTCATTACCAACCCGAAAAATGGGTCAAAGCGCCATCTATCGGGTCCAGGTTTTGTGATTTTCTTTTTTGATTAGACACTGAGCCAATATGTTATCTTGTGAATCATCATACGTAGTAGAGCCACGCTGCAGCGATATTATAGTTGTAGCACGAGGGGGTCGGCTCGACTGAGGTAGGACCACGCCCTCACAGAATACTAGGGTAAAATAGCAGCTTAATGTTGCTGTTTGGGTTTCGTATGGTGAGTGGAGAAAACCGTAGACACTTTTACTTTCTAACTCGTAATTGTTAATAGATAACTATGTAACTCATATATTACTCGTAGTTGTTGGAAGATCACACACCTACTTGTCTGTGAAGTCACAAGGCTCCAACTGAAAACCAGCGCTGTTTTTGCAGCATTATGCTGAGTTGGAGACCTATTTGATGTCACATTTTAATTTAGATTTTTCTTTCTTTTTTTTGTTTGTTTCATTATTATGTGCATGTACTGCTTCTCAATTGTTAATGCGTAAGCAATATTAGATTGGTACATGCATATCTTTTTTCCCCCTTGCTTTTATATTTAAGACCTTAAGTGTGGTTGAAATGCCTAAATTCTTGGATATTTAAGTAAAAAAATCACAATAACTGTTCATTTAATCCGCAAAAAAAAACAGGGTGACAGCAGAGGATATAATTGAACAAGTAGTGTTTTTGTCCACCCCTTATTAGAAAAAAATTCCCAAAAAGTACCTATCTTTGTCATATTTTGCAAAATTTCTCCAAAACGGCACAAGCTCTTTAAATAGTTTTTACACTAAAAAAAGGTCTTAAAAATATTAATATTTTTAATTGAGAGTTTATTTTATTCCCCGTATTACTCGAGAAATTGAATATATTAGCGCGGGCGTGCCTGCTCCATCGCCCGCGAGCTCTGTCGCACATCCGTCGTCCGTTTTCGGACATCGTCGAGGGTGTACCGCGCGTCGGTGTAGGAGCGAATTCGTTCAAATATATTTTAGTTTTTTAAGAGTTTCTACTCAATTATAAATATTTTTATGAATAGAAATACTTAATTTAGTTAATACTTGTATATTGGGAACTGTAAATATTGTTTTCTAAATAAACTAATTTTTATAGTGTCCAAAGAAGAAATTTTCGCGGCGACGTTTTAGTGATTAGTGAAATTGAAAAACTCATTTTATATAATTTAGATGTGGAACGACCAACATGCTCCCGTTATTTAGATTTCGGTAGTTTTTAATACCTATGTAATTTTACTGTTGGATATTTTTATTAATTAGGTGATACTGAATTTTATAATTATGTATTACAATAAAACGCTGTTTTTATGAGTATGACTTTAATAGAACATTATTTGGGAGGGAAATCTAGATACAGTATCTCTATATTTATATATTTAGGTACACTATTATAAAATTATATCAAACAATTTAAATGAAATAAAAGTGGTGCTTCCCTAAGTGCATAAAGAAAAATAAAGAAATTCTTGTGTTTATGTTTTCTTTAAATATTAGACAAACCATCATCTAAAAAATATAAAACTTTTAAATTGGAGAGAAGATTATCTGCGTGATAAAGTTAGAAATGAAGATATCCGCAATAGAACCAGAGTATTTGACATAACCCAACGGATTATTAAAGTGAAATGGCAATGGGTTGTCCATATAGCTTGGAAAAGCAATAAACAATAGTAAGGAAGGTTCTTGAGTGGCAACCTCACCTCGTACCGGTAAGTGATGGTAGGGCAACCTCCTACTACATGGAGGGAAGACATGGTAAGATATGCAGGAAGTCGGTAGATGCAGGTGGCTTAGGACCATGCTTTGTAGCATTCATTGGGAAGGTCTATATTTATATCTATATATAATTTCATTGTCTACAGAGTTACCCCAAAAGATGACACTATACCTTAACACTGATTCTACATAACCGTGGTACGCAGTGATGACGGCAGATTGATTCATAAATGTTCCAAGTCTATACAGTGCATAAGAGAACTGGTTGAGTTTAGTACAAATATCTTCCACTTGAGATTTCCATTTTAAGTTTGAATCGATTTGTTGTCCGTTGTAGCATATATTAAGATTTATTAAATTATTTTTCATATTTCTGAATGTCATTAGATTTGTTTTATTTAGATTAATTAATAAATTGTTATTTGATAACCATTGAATTATTATGTCCAGTGTTTGATTAATGTCAGATTTAACTGCGGTAGAGCCACGCAGCAGCTTTTGCTGTTGCACGTATGGGCCGGCTCGAGCCGGGTTAGTACCACGACCTCAAAGAATACCGGCGTAAAGTGGAAGCTCTGCTTTTGCGTTTCGTCTGGTGAGTGCAGGTGACCGGAGGCCCAATTCTCCCCATCAACATGGTAGCGGAATTAAATTTTAGACTACCCCAGGAGGGTACCAGCACCCCTGGAGAATCCCTCGCTGAGCATCCACGACCATGCTACTCCACTCCTGAGCGTGGGTGCTCAGGCTGCCCCGCGTATTCTGGGGGCAAAATTCCGCTCAAAACAATAACTGCTCGGGGCAAACTAAGCAACAAGACCAAGGCGACCCCTGCCACGCTATCCGTGGATTTCTGTAACATCAGGGGACTTCACTCGAACCTAAACGCCGTCCACTACCATCTCGAGACGGCAAAGCCGGTCTTGCTCTTTCTGACCGAGACGCAGGTGTCCTCTCCGGCTGATACTTCGTATCTCTCCTACCCGGGGTACAAATTGGAACACTCCTTTGTGCCTCGGGCTGGAGTTTGCGTATACGTCAGAGAGGACATCTGTTCTCGACGCCTCGGCAGTCTTGAAGGTTCGGACCTGTCCATCCTTTGGCTACGCGTAGATAGCGACGACCATCCGCGCGTCTACGAGTGCCTCTATAGGTCACATAGCGGTAATGCCGAAACAGACCGACTCATCGACCACGTCCAAATGGCTTAAGATTCCTTGCTACAACAGGTCCCATCCGCAGAGATCGTGATCCTTGGCAATTTTAACGCCCACCACGCCGAATGGCTTGGTTCACGTTTAACCGATCATGCGGGGAGATCTGTTTATGACTTTGCCTTGGCATATGGTCTGGCACAGCTGGTTACTTCGCCTACGCGGATTCTAGATGTGAAGGATCATACACCTTCCCTGTTGGACCTTCTGCTGACCTCTCATCCGGACGGATATCAGGTTTCCGTCGATGCCCCTCTCGGCTCTTCGGACCATTGTCTGATCCGGGTGTGGTGCCACTCACGCACCCTCGCGGTTGCGTTCTGCACGCTGCCGCCGTGTTTGGCATTACAGGTCTGCGGATTGGGACGGAATGCGGACTTTCTTTGCGTTCTACCCTTGGGGCGGGTTTGCTTCTCCCAGATGATCCTAGCGCTGTTGCTGATTCTGTCTTTGATGTGGTGCTTCAGTGAATGGAATTATTTATTCCATCATCTGTGGTCCCCATTGGAGGCAGATCTCAGCCTTGGTTTGATCACTCCTGTAAAACTGCATTACGCAGTAAGCAGGAGTGTTTTCAGGCCTGGTTTGACGCTTCGGCGGCTCAGGATGTAAACACAAGCATTCTTAAAAGTATAACTTCGCCTCCAGGTCCTTCAAAGTGTTATTCCCAAGGCAAAGTCAGAGCACATAGGCAGAATTGGCGAGAAACTAGTTCGCCTTCCTTCGGGAACCCGTGCATTCTGGTCTCTCGCCAAGGCTGTCCAAGGAATTTCTGTAAGCCATCACTACCATCTCTACACAGGAGGACGACTCACTGGCCCACGCCGCAAAAGAAAGCCGACCTTTAGGCTCACTTTTGCGTCCAACTCGACTCTTGATGACGGGAGAACACACCGCCGGCCATCCCGCGGTGTGAGTGCTCCATGCCGGATGTGCGGTTCTCACAGCGCTCGGTTCGCAAAGCACTCCTCTCCCTGGACATCCACAAGTCGAGTGGGCCTGATGGAATCCCCCCAATTGTGCTAAGGACGTGTGCTCCGGAGTTGGCACCGGTTCTAACGCGTCTTTTCGGTACTCCTACTCCCTAGGCGTAGTCCCGAAATCATGGAAGACAGCTTTTGTCCAACCAATCCCTAAAAAAGGTGACCGCTCAGACCCGTCCAACTACAGGCCTATCGCCATCATCCCCTTGTTCTCCAAAATAATGGAATCCATTATAAACTGCCAGCTCATGCGGTACCTTGAGGATCACCAGCTGATTAGTGACCGCCAATACGGTTTTCGTCGGGGTCGATCAGCTGATGATCTTCTGGTCTACCTGACTCATAGATGGGCGGAGGCAGTAGAGTCCAAGGGGGAGGCATTGGCCGTTAGTTTGTACATTGCGAAGGCTTTCGATCGGGTTTGGCACAAAGCGCTTCTTACGAAGCTCCCTTCCTATGGGCTTCCCGAGAAATTGTGCAATTGGATCACCAGCTTTCTTGTAGATCGGATCATCAAGGTCGTTGTAGACGGTGCATGCTCCGACTACAAGCCTATTAACGCTGGTGTTCCACAAGGCTGCGTGCTATCACCAACGTAGTTTCTTCTGCATATCAATGATATGTTGCAAACCGGTAGCATTCATTGCTATGCGGATGACAGCACTGGTGATGTTCTATACGCCGGCCGTGCGAATACTTCTCGGGAAAACGTCGCCGAGTACCGGAACAAACTTGTGTCTGAAGTCGAGTCTTTGCTGAACAAAGTCTCGGATTGGGGGCGACTAAATCTAGTCCAGTTTAATCCTCAGAAGACACAAGTTTGCGCGTTTACCGCTAAAGAGAACCCCTTTGTCGTATCTCCTCAGTTTCAAGGCACTCCCCTTGTTGCCTCAGCCAGTATCCGAATCCTCGGCGTCGACATATCGAGTGGCGTGCAGTTTCGCGGTTACTTGGAAGAGAAGGCCAAATTGGCCTCTAAAAGCTGGCGTGCTCAGTAGAGCGGGACAGTATTTCATGCCGGCACACCGCCTGCAACTTTACAAGGCGCAGGTTCGGCCTCACGTGGAATACTGTTCCCATCTTTGGGCTGGGGCTCCCCAGTGCCAGCTCCTTCCACTGACCGCATCCAGCGCAGAGCGGCTCGAATCGTCGACGACCGAGTCCTTTCCGATTGGCTCGGTTCATTGGCGTTGCGAAGATGTTGCATCTCTTTGCATTTTCTTCGCATTTACCACGGGGTGCTCTGAGGAATTGTTCGGATTAATCCCAGCCGCCACATTTCACGAACGCACATCGCGGCAGAACTCCCGATACCATCCACACCATCTGGATGATTGGCGGTCCACCACTGTGCGATTTAGAAGATGTTTTCTTCCTCGCACAACTTCCTTGTGGAATAGTTTACCACCAGCGATTTTTCCGGATCGATACGACTTAGGGACCTTCAAGAAAAGAGCCTACTCCTTTTTAAAAGGCTGGCAACGCATCTGCAATTCCTCTGGTTCCCCTGGTGTTGCAGTTGTTCATGGGCGGCGGTAGTCACTTACCATCAGGTGAGCCGCATGCTCGTTTATCCCCTCTCCTATAAAAAAAATATGATATCATTTGATTTTTGCTTGTGCTTGTAAACATCACTGTGCTATCGTCTGCAAATAGTACCATATCTTGATTTATATAATTTGGTAAATCGTTTATATAAACAAGGAATAATAATGGACCAAGAATACTTCCCTGGGGTTCCTTGAATTACTTCACGACATGACGATGAATTAACTATTTGTATATACGTTTTTGAGCATATACGCGTAATTTGTGTACATTGTTGTCGATTTATTAGGTAAGTTTTTAGGAGATTGAGGACATTTCCTCGGACTCCGTATGCTTCTAGCTTACTTAAGAGGATACTGTGATTAACATAGTCAAAAGCTTTAGTTAAATCCATATATAGAGCAGATACTAAGTGCTTATTATTTTAAGGCTTGACATTACAGTACGTAGAATTTGAAAGAAAGCTAAATTTTTACTTTTATTCTTTCGAAATCCGACTTGTTTCTCTGTGAAGATTTTATATTTTTCAAATAAATCATTAAGGTTTTGAGTTATTACCTCTTCAAAAATTTTAGAAAATATCGGTATGAGTGCCAGGGGTCTATAATTTGCAACATCGTTCTTGTCATTTTTCTTAAATACAGGTTGAACTACCGTTTTTTTAATTTATTTGGGAATATTCCAGAGGCTATACTTAAATTTACGATGTAGGATAAAACGGGTGAGATGATGGTTGATACGTTTTTTACTACCTTTGTGCTAACGTCATCATAACCTGTGCTATTTGTATTCTGTAATGTATTAATTATATTATTAATTTCGAAAGGAGTCGTTGGGTTCATAAATAATGAGTTATAAGTATTCGGTACTTTGGAGTTAACATTAATTGTTCTTAGATTACTGTCATTTCCACTTATGAAATCATTGTTAAATAACTCTGCGATATCTTTGGGGTGATCAATGATCACCCCATTATTATTGATATACCTGATTTCCTCTTTAATCACATTCCTGTTATGATGATTGACCAAGTAACTTTAGATTTGTTTGAAGCTGTTTTGATTTTATAGTCATTCTGTGCCCTTTGTGTTAACTTTATTATTTTGTTTAAACGTTTTGTGTAACATTTGAACAAATTTCTGTTATGTGTAGTCGGATGTTTTCTATATTGCCAAAGTAAATTTCTTTTTTGTTTTTCACATATTCTTATACCTTTCGATATCCAGGAATGTTTTTTCCGAGGTGCTCTTTTTATTAATATAAATGGAAAACATAGATTATAAAATAAGTAGAATAATTCGTGAAAATAATCGAATGCATAATTTGGATCAGTTGTATTGTAAACTTCGTTAAAAGTAAGTGATTTTAAGCATTGATTGAATTTTTTCATGTTTTCTTTACAATAATCTCTACTTTTTATTAACCAATGTGAGAGAGAACAAGTTTCTTTGACTTTACAAGTTAACATTTTTCTTGAATGATCAAAAATGTTATATTTACTTCCTTTAATATTGTGTATAAAGTTATCAAAACAAGATCCACTTACAGTGCGCGTTGGCTTATTAATGGCCAAATTAAGATTATAGCCAATAATTGTTTGATTTACCATATTAGCCTCTTTGCTCTTTTTTAAAGTGTTTATATTGAAATCTCCACATAAACTATTTTTTTCCTTGTGAAGCACAATGTAGCAAGTATGTCATTAAATATATCAAAAAAACTATCAAAATTTTGTGAATTGTTTCGAGGTGGACTGTAAATACACACCACTGTTAGACCATTAATGTAAGTTCTATGACACAGCACTCAATTATACCCGAAACGCCATATTTTTCTATAGAATTTAAGGTTTTGAACTCACGATGATTGTGAATCAAAATACAGGCACCACCATGACGGTTTTTACGATAAAAAGAGGTTGCAGGTATATAGTTCTCTATGAATAATAATTTAGAGTCACCCTTCAACATATTGTGCTCAGTTAAATATACTACATCAACTAGGATACCCTGTTCCAAAAGAGAATTGAGATGTAAAGTTGAAAGATCTGACTTACTTATAACGCCATTAATGTTTTGATGTAATATATTTATATGTTTATAGTTAACGAAAAAATGTTTTAGATTGTTCCGCAATTAAATAGTCATCACACGCATGTAACTCTGGTGTAGCAGACTGAGCGTCACCCATAGAATTCAATGCGATTGGCGATTTTGCAGTGCATTTACATATATCGTTACTTGCTTCATCAATGCTACACGTAGTGTCCATGTTATATGAAAATATTGATATGTCGACAAGTATTCGTTGCATAATATTTTTATATATATTATTTAATCCATAATTGCTGATTTTACCAGATTTGTAAGAAAACATGTCATACGAGAGATTATAATTCGAATCAAAAATATATGCATATTTATAGTATTGTACATTCATGAATAATAAGTTATTAAACATCTCTATTTTATTATTAAATATGGGGGCTCTGCATATATATGTAGGAACACATAATATTATATTTGTATGAGATATACTTTGTAAACATTCCTGAATAGATTTGACCAGCTCAGAACAATTTATAGTTTTTTTTAAAGTCATGTTCTCCAATCAGGATTAAACAGTAGTCATTGATAATGTAGTTTCGCAGCTTTGTTTTAATATCTGCTAATATTTCCAATATTCCACAGTTTTGTTTGATGTAATGACAGTAGTTAAATTGGTCAGCAAATGTGGATTCAATATCCTGTAATCTACCTTTCACACTCCTATTGGTTAAAATACAGAGTTTCCGTTTTCCAATAATTGGGCGAGTTTTCATTGATTCTTGTTTACTGATAATATCGCTGCAATTTTTTGTTCTTTCTTCAAACTGTTTAGTGGTTTCTTCCTTGTCCGAGAAAATATAATTTGTTAAATGTATGTTTGTATGTTGGATCATTGGGCTACTCAAAGAATCTTTCTTTTTCTTTTTACGGTCTAATCGTGGTGTAAGCCGTGGGCTCGCAATAGTTATTTTTTGTATAATTCGATCGTTTTGTTTGTCTTTGAAAAGTCTGATTTGTGTTGTACATGTTAAATTATCTATTTCCTGGTGCACAGATTGTAATTCATAGGACAGCTTTTTTATAGTCTCATTCAGTTCTATTATATCCTTGGAATCTTGGGACTGAGTGTCATCCGGAAGGCTTGTCACAGTGCAATCAAATAATGACGAAGTACTAGAATCATTCATTGATTTTGTTCGTTTACGATTTCTGACTGTTCATCCATAGTGTAACTTATTATTTTGAAATTCCTTTTTATAACATATTATTATTCAAATTAATTATTTTGTTATTATAATTATTAAACAAATGTATCAACAATTTAATTCAATCCGAAAAAGTCTTTAGATTAGGCGGGATTCGATCTTGATTGATTGTAGTATGTAGTGTATATTTTGTATATTCGTAGAATTATCTGTGATTGTAGTTTTAGGTTTATAATAGATCACAAAAAGTCATGCAAGAGCTTAGTTTCGAACTCACGACGATACAACATAGTAGCGCGCTACGTATCCACGCCGCGGTATCTTGTGATTCGAGTGAAATTGTGGATCGATTACTAGTTCTGTCAGGTAACTTTTATTACAAGTAGATAGATTCAATTTGGAATGTAATTTTTTTCCGCCAACGGTTTTTGTTGTTCGTAATGAAACACTAATCACTTTTAAAAACTTAGACTAGAATTTTTTAACATAGATTTTTCTACACTTTTCTGTTACTGGGTTACTATATGGTTTTTACAAACATTATGGGTTCGTTATTATTTTGAAACGATATTATAGGGCTTTAGTCACTGTATGTATTTGTTGTTGTTATTATATAACTTTTATTGTTGTAGTGTAGTAAATAACACGTCTTATGATTTTTGTTTTGTTTTCTTTATGATTTGTATAGTTCACCGTTTTTTTTATGTTTATAATATTGTTTATGAAAGTCACACACTGTAGTTGTTTTGATTTAGTTCACCAAATTGTTATTTTAAAGAGATTTATTCACTACACTTTTAGTTCAATGTTTCACTGTTTTGGGTAAGTTTCGTGTCAAGAAAACAATAGGACAGTCTAATCAGATCAATTTAACTTATTTTTTTGAACAAAGTAAACAGCGCGACGTCCGAACGCGCACCCGAGGTGAGAGGTAGCGAGTATGCGGGCGCTGTGGGTGCGGGAGCTGTAGACTTCAGCACAGCTTGCTGAGGCTGAGGCTGAGGCAGCGCAGAGGAAGAATTATTGCTTCCACGCTGGAAGTGCAACAATGTGTGATGCTTAAATTTACAAACTCGACAACTAAAATTTGAAGAGCAATTAGATACTCGATGGCTTAAGCTGAGACAATTCACACATGCATTGTTACTCTTCACGCATTTAAACCGTTCGAGCGGTGTCATTTTATTAAAGTCTGCACACTTAAATAAGTGCTGGTGCACAATATTATCACACAGGCACTTCTTTGAACGACTATGACGTATGTCTGATTCTTCGGCGACGAAGTATTATTACAGCGACGATTATTATCATTACCTCGTCGACTTTTTGATGCATTACTAGAGTTTGTACTAGAATCGGTGCATTGCAGAACTTTAGAGCGGGTTTTAATAAAATTTTCATCAAAGGTAGGTATTATCGAGCTATGACTGTATTCGAAAGAGCGAATGGTATCCGAGTCGAGCTTCTTAAGCGCAATATGTAGAACAATTAAGTTCGCTAGATTATCCAACTTTAAGTTTTGTAAAGCGCGCACTGCACTTATAAAGTTATCAGTAAATAAATCAAAGTTATTTGCTGTAGCTAATTGCAATGGCTTAAACTCGAACATCTAATTTATATAGGCTAGCATACGCTTGTCTTCGTATTTATCAATGAGTGCTTGCAATAAAGTTTTATAATTTTCAGCGCATGGAGTTATACCTGAGCACACAGACAGAGCCTTGCCTGTCGGTTTACCTTGCAGATAGTATAACTTTTCAGCGTCAGTGAGTGATGGGTTGTCATGGACGGTTGATTTAAAGCTGGCTGACATAAAATAAAGGTCATGAGCGAATGTCACCCGAAAACGTCATAAGTTCTATAGGCGGAAGTGTGAGCCTAGCCTTAGATGGGACACCAGTATTTTGTAAAGTACTAGACTGCGAATATTGTAAATAAAGCCGATTTATTCTACCGTAAAGAGACTCAAACGTAATGAGGCTGTTATAGTCAGGCTTAGCGATAGGGTTTATTTTTAATAAATGCGAATTATAGTAATCTACGGTCTGTTTAAATTCAATACGTAATGCATTAATATTACAACTTTCGTCGAGAAAACGTTACATCAAGGTAGTATTCGTATGGATGTTCGAAGACATATCATATATTTTTGCACTATTTCAAATATAGCATCGCGTTTAGCTAACAATAAAATCAACTCGGCGTCAGGTGTACCGTCATTATCCGAAGAATCACTATTATTCGATGAAATTTGTTTCTTAGGCGGCATTGTTGTCGCTTAATAGAAGTTTTTTAGTGTTCTTATAAGGGCGGGAGATCAATAAATGTGAATGGGCTCAAAGTGACCAAATAAAATGCGGTCTATAATTATGATTACTGATTTCACTTATTAGGGCCTATTTAGTGTCCTAACAAGTGCGGAAGGTCAAGGTCAATCCGGCGAGAAGTGACTACACAAAAATGGACGCGCCAGTAACGTGAGTTTCTTCGATAAAGATTTGTGGACTGTATATTGGTACATACAACAAGCAGAGTAAGGAAAGTGGATGAGAGTGGAATGCACGCAATAACCTTGTGAGGGACTGCCTCGCCTTCCTCCCAGAGTATCAGCTAACACAGCAGGTCCGCCACGTGAATCGGCGCACGCACTCTTAGATCAGTTCTAGGATGTCACACACTCCTTAACTCTCGACTTGTTGTAATCGCGGAAGGCGCGTCACATTCGCGAAGTTACTAGGACTCAATGTCCGGTGATAATTAATATTAAAGAGGAGATCGAAGGACGCAATGAACCTCGCTCGGTTGCGGTTATTAATCGATTGCAACTAATTGCCACTGCGTGGCGCTTGCGTCGCCTTCAACGGCTGTGCGTGCATATAGGAAGGATTAGGGAAGGGAAGGGTTAAAGAAATGTACCAAGTATTTTATTAGATTTATAAATTAAATTGTTAACTGGCGTTACTATATAGCTTATTCCAGAAAGATCTTGTGTCTTGCGTAAGATAATCATCTCTTTTACGCCAAGCTAAACAAGCGGCAGCGGTGTTGTACCGTCAAAGGAGCGAGGCGTTTGGTACTGCGGTTGTCAATGTAGAATTTTAGTTTAGTAGAAGCATTAACTAGACAAAACAAAAAATATTGTGTGAATTCATATACACACAATATTTTTTGTTTTGTCATCCTCAATCAGTCAAGTTGTTCAGAAGTTACACTATTACCAACAGACGCACCATATATATAATATATATAAAGATACCTATCCTTGGCAGTAGCGGGGAGTAGGACTGTATGATAATTTAAGTTTTTAGTTTATTATTATTGTGGTAATTAATATAATAGGTATATATTGACTGCCTCGTTGGTCTAGTAGTTGGTCAGAAACGTGACTGCTAGTCAAGTGGTCTGAGTCGGGCCTAAATCAGGTATTGGGTTTTTCAGTCAAGATGTTCTCAGTAGCATTCTGGAGACAGAAAGTTGGCGATGTTTTACCCCCGTGCACCAGAAAGCACGTAAGTCTATTTATTCTGCTCCTGTTCGCTCTCCGGTCTTATCGGATTTCCACCCATAGTATTATAAGAATGATGGAATAAAGAGTGCAACCTGTACTTGCGTATACATCTTGCATTATTACCCTGTCCTGCGCAGATGAAATAGTCTCCGTTGAAACTGGCTGCAGTGACCGAACTTCGGTACAAAGGACATTATTGTTACTGTTCAATAATACATTGAAAGCAAAATTCATTAATCCTTACATTTATTTTATTAACAATAAAAACAATAAAGAGCTTACAGTTAATACCAAAACGCTCATATTGCTTAACAATATAAATATAAGTATCGTTTCAAAACTAGTAATTTCTATGATCAAAGAATTCGTGAATAAAAACACGTTGCAGTCTTTAAAATAAAACGGTTTATTTGATCACACACACGCAAGCACTTCAGAGCTCACGCTGACACAGAAAACTACTGAAATTCAACTCGGAACTTCTGAACTTCACTACCGAATATAACAGGCACGCTTGACCGTCTTTTATTAATCAGACTGGTTCCATCTCGTAAATTTGACGATGTTTTCAGTCACTAGTGTAACGGTACTCTATAATATCCGGGATAAACGTAATGGTAATGCTACTATCTCTCGCAAGCTATGAATTTTTTATGGCATTTCCCGTATTCCTTCTTTTTTTAAATACGTTACCCCCACACTAGTATTTTCTCCCGTACCGTGGAGACAGTTTATAAACATAAATTGCACAAGGACAAACATCCAGACCCGGGACAATTATTTGAAGGCCATACAAATACTTGTTCCGTGCGGGATTCGAACCCGCGGCTCCCAGCGCTGCCACTCGTTGCTAAGCCACAGCGCCAAGGATACACCCTCGAGACGAAAGGAGTACCATATTAAGCTAACAAAAAAATGTCAGCATATACATACACACAAAATAAATATGCTTTCAGAGACACGAGAACAACATTACTGTACATCTGAAGCAGTTGGATTAAAATTAAAAACTTGGATTCCATGGTGATGCTTTAAATAATTTAATACATAAACTCTCACACATGTTTTCCAGAGGTGTAGGCAGATACTTCGTTCTTCTATCACGCCCAACATTCATTACCATACATTAAGGTCACCAAACCATACATTAGTGCCATACGTGCCTTTTGTGACACATTCTGACTTCCCACAATAAAGTGAAGAGCGCCATTTACTATGTATCCTGCATTCACCCGTCCTTCTATATCCTTCTAATAAAATAAACAATTTTAGTTTATACTATTTCGATATTGTAAATAAAATAAAAAATTTGACTCAGATTCTGGTTTCAGAACTTTGTTCGCGAGCTTAAACTAGACCCACCGACAAGAGATTATCTTGTGTTGTTGATACACTAAGTTCAGTGTAGCATCCTAATTCCAAATAACTTATTGTCAACAGCGTGTATTGCGCAGGTAATAACACGACCTTAATAACTTAAGAGCCCCTGCATAACTTGCTGTAATCCCTTGATACAAACTGTCTAAAGTTTAACTTCGCCGAATTAATTAACCACTGTCTCATAACACCTCAGACGCGAAAATAGCTATTAAATTTATTATGATAGCGATGTCTCTGAACCCTCTTACAGTTATTATAGCAGGCTCAGGTCATTCCTACGACCTGAGTCTGCTATAATAACTGTCAAATTAGTAACGTCGTATTCAACTCTTTTTACATTATGCCAAGAATTAGGAACTGCAGCTGACTTCTACCAACTTCTGCCACATGGAAAACTGTTTTCATCTCTGGGCTG
>JAGSMP010000645.1:0-122441 GCA_029286625.1 Parnassius orleans | reverse complement strand
TAAGGTCACCAAACCATACATTAGTGCCATACGTGCCTTTTGTGACACATTCTGACTTCCACAATAAAGTGAAGAGCGCCATTTACTATGTATCCTGCATTCACCCGTCCTTCTATATCCTTCTAATAAAATAAACAATTTTAGTTTATACTATTTCGATATTGTAAATAAAATAAAAAATTTGACTCAGATTCTGGTTTCAGAACTTTGTTCGCGAGCTTAAACTAGACCCACCGACAAGAGATTATCTTGTGTTGTTGATACACTAAGTTCAGTGTAGCATCCTAATTCTAAATAACTTATTGTCAACAGCGTGTATTGCGCAGGTAATAACACGACCTTAATAACTTAAGAGCCCCTGCATAACTTGCTGTAATCCCTTGATACAAACTGTCTAAAGTTTAACTTCGCCGAATTAATTAAACCACTGTCTCATAACACCTCAGACGCGAAAATAGCTATTAAATTTATTATGATAGCGATGTCTCTGAAATCTCTTACAGTTATTATAGCAGGCTCAGGTCGTTCCTACGACCTGAGTCTGCTATAATAACTGTCAAATTAGTAACGTCATATTCAACTCTTTTTACATTATGCCAAGAATTAGGAACTGCAGCTGACTTCTACCAACTTCTGCCACACATGGAAAACTGTTTTCATCTCTGGGCTGGGGCGCAACAGTTCTAGCATAATACCGGTGTAGGCGGCCCCCCACTAGATCGAATGATGACCTGGTAAAATATGCAGGAGTGGCTCAGCACTGTAGTATTCCTTGGGGAAAGTATATATTTAGCAGGGGACTTGCGATGGGTTGTAATAATAATGATGATTAAAAACTAATAAAATTTGAAAAAAACTACATGAATTCTTAAAATTTATGTGCGATTTATTTTAGGTTACGATAAATATTTAAGTGCCAAATATATAATATCATTCGACAGCAAAGTTTGAATTGCACTTTTACATTGCCTAATAGAGACCATTAAAAATATTTTGGCACTTAAAAGCCGTTTTAAAATTATATTATGGCGTATTTGAAAAGTATGTTAAAGCTTACTTCGCTAATATATGTTAGCTACATGCTATTCTAATATACATTTATTAGATTGACCTGTTTGTATGTATTCATGAATGCTTTTGTGTATGTGTGTATGTATATGTATTTATCTTTTTTCACCCACTTTTAGACTATTCTAGTGCTTATACTAACATATTCATAATTAATCCACATTTACAAATAAAAAGCTATCAAAAGTTTACGACAAGTAATAAAAAAACGTGTGGAGCTCACGGTTTTATATAGGTAATAAGCAATAATAATAATAATAAACATTTATTTCTCCCACATACTCGAGTTATACATTGAAATCCATAAATAGCTAAAGCATTTTTAGTTTTTGTGCGATACAAGAGCCCAAACTTTAATCTTCTCCTGGTTTGTAGTAAATATGTTGTAAACAGTGTAAGTGCGTTTTCTTTTTTAGTTGTTGACAATAACATTTATAATTTTCATACTATTAGCATGTTAGATTACCTGAATGAATTGGTAGTTGAGAAAAATTTTGGCTTAATAAGTGCAACCTTCAAAATATAGATTGGCATAAGGACATTTAAACAGTTTTAAGTATTGTCCAATTTGTGACATGTCTTATGTTTTTAAAAATTAAATAAGCTTCTAAGTAAGTAAGTGAGGTATATGTAAGTTATATTTATATATGTTATTCCATTAATATTTTGATAAGCATAATTTTTATAGGTTATCGCATGAATTTTATGTTTCTTTGATTAAGTTAAATGAGCAAACTGTTACCTGTATCCTACAAAAGCCAATCCACAGATGATTGAATGAATGACAGTTAATTTTAAGAAATTCTATTTTAATATAAATATGTAATTTTCCTGACTGTTAAGACCACATGTTTTAAAGTTTTTGCATATAACAAAAAGAATAATATGTTAAAGTTTTAATCACGACTCAATTGTCTAGAGCACAATCGCTCTAGAGCTACCTCTACCCTATGTACCGTTTATGCAATATGATTGTTGACAAGCGGAGCCAGAAATTTACCGCAATGTCTGTTCTCCTTTCTTTGTTGAAATCGGCTACCCTTAATTACGTTAACTGCAACCGAAGGACCCAAAAAAAACCGAAACTATTTTAAAATACTTTATCTTAAATATCGCTGCTGTGTAGGCTTTTTATCTATGAGGCTATGTTATAACTCTTCCACCCTCAGATCAGCAACTATTTTAGAACTTTGAGAGAAAAAGTTGCCGGTAATGCCTTTTCGACTTTAGATTCTTCGGACTTTTCGTAGCTATGTTGGGTGTTATTCGGGATCTGTTCTTGCTTCTTAGTCTTGTAGTAGTAACGAACTGAGATTGTGATAGCGAATACTACTACGCTTGATAACAAGGCTTAAAAGGGAATAGTAGTGTCATATAAAGTTAGGAGATCCATCTCTCTCAGATGAAGTGGTGGTTGCATCATGATTTGGTCCTGGGCTGCGTGGAGTCCTTTCAGGTTGATTGTATTAAGGCTGATTCGTGGTACCGCTGGGGTGCCTTTTGCGTTTATATCCATTGGTATTTTCATTAGTTTCAGGAGATGGCCTTCTACTTGATCGTTAATATTAGTAATGGTAAATTCTTGTGTTTGCAGGAAGCAATTAATTGGTATTGTGGCTAAGTAACTACCCTGTAATGTAGTAATGTGTTCACGCCCGCATACTGTATAGACCTTAGTCGCCATCGCCATCTCCTTCCCTCAACCAGAGGGAAGGAGATGGCGTAGTGCTTGTCGTCAAGACGTTCTATGGCTTCTTTTGAAAGTGCAATGTCGGTTATATTACAGGATTTTGCTATAGACTGATTGATGATGAGGTTCTGGATACAGTTGGATTGTGGTCGAATTTGGGTGTTCGTTTCCTTTTCGCATAAGTACCGATTACTCAACTTCGGACATTCTGTCTCCATGTACACGAGTTTTCTCTATTAGTTGCTATTAAGGATAGGGTGGAATAATAGATTGGTGGTTTTGTTAGGCACAATGGATAAGCGGAATAGGTCGAAGGTGTTTGGAAATAACAGGAATTTTAGAACAATTACTATTTGATTTTCTGTGAAATAATAACCTGACTTAATGATATTTTAATATTCTCTAGTATCTAAATTTAATACATGTTCGTTATCATAAATTTGCCTTAACCTTACTAACATAGATTTAATTTTTTTTTAAAACGTTACCCCCACACTAGGATTTTTCCTGTATCATGGAGGCAGTTTACAAACATAAATTGCACAAGTACAAACATCCAGACCCAGAACAATTATTTGTAGGCCATATAAATACTTGTTCCGTGCGGGATTCGAACCCGCGGCCCCCAGCTCAACAACTCATTGCTAAGCCACTGCGCCACGGAGTCGTCAATTACCTTAACACATAACGTAGAATGGTGGGTGCTCGATGCATTGCTGATATATTTTCTATCCTATTAAGCTCATTGAGCATATCATCGATATTTTCTGTTAAAATTGTTAGGAGTTGGGAAAACTTAGCTTACTTTATGAGGCTACTATCTCTATACATCTCTATACATTATTATTATTTTGGGGTATTTATATAGTATTCTCATCTGGTTGGGCTGAATAAATATTTTAAAGGAACAAATAAATAAACATAAATATATATTTAATATACTAACATAATACTTTGTCTCTGATGTCGTCAAGTTTTACATATTGAAGAAATGTATGATATTGAGTTATGAGAGTCGTTGGTCCAAGTCTAAATGGTAGTCGGCCTGGTCCGTCTTCAAGATATTCAAGTTTTATCTCTTGGGCTTCGATCGTCAGCACGGTCAGTACAGTCAGTAATTTTAGAGTCCTGTAACAATTCGGCAGTTTAAGGTACACGTTTAAGTCTAGACTTGCCTATCGGACCGCGTTTCTTAGACGTGTAAATGTGTATTGGTAAGTCAGTTGGAACATGGTAATGGGTGTAACGCGGGGCCAATTTTTGTCGGTTAGCTAGGGGGTTGGAAATGAAAACTTGTTGGTTTGGTTGGTATTCAACCTTTGGTTTCCGCGATTTATTCCGATTATTTATTAATGCTGAACTTCCGGATAAAGAATGTTCATTAATTATTTCATACACTGTTTTCTTTTGATCTCGGTGTGTTAGTATGTATTGCTGCAGTAAATGTTTCGTCAAGTCTATCTCGATTGGGTCTCTTGGGTTGAAATGTCCATTGACAATATCGTAAGGCCTACATTTAGTGAAACTGTGTACAGAACTATTGTATCCTAAGATAGCATAGGACATTAGTTTTACTACATGCTCGTCTTTATTTTGTAGTTTTAGGATTCGCAGATGTTCCAGTATAGTAGAGTGGAACCGCTCCATGTTACCGTTGTCATTAGGTCAGTGGGCTAATGTTTTACGATGGTTAATTTTGTGTAATTGTACGAACTCAATATCAAATAATTTTGTGTAATTGTAAATAGCTGGTTCGTAAATTCGGTCCCATTGTCGGTGACAATAGTAAGAGGAAGACCATACGTCTATAAATGTGAGATACTTTTCATTATGTACTGTGAACATGTCCATATGGATAATCTCGAAAGGTTTGGTAGCGGAGAGAACGATATTGAATTGAGGTTTTATAGGTTTCATATCGTACATACTTAGCCTGACCACATATGGTGCATTCATTAATGTATTTCGTAATGTGTTTTCTCATTTTAGGCCAATAATATAGTTTGGAAAGGGCCAGGAAACTCTCGTTGATGCCGCGATGGTTGGTTTTACCTTCGTGGTAGTTCTTTATTATTTCTTGTTTTCTGCAAATATTCTTTTACATTTTCGACTTCAACTTTAGTTGAGACAAGATTCATGGACGAGCTTCTAAATTTATCTTATAAGATTGGAATGACGTCAAACATTCAAAGATGCAAAGATAATTAATAATCCGGTTTTGACTTTTGGGTTAACGTATTCTTTTATGGCGTTGACAAGGTCTACTTCCATGTCCGGTTGTCTTATCTGTACAGCTGTTCGAGTATGTGTATCAAAAGGTTTGGTCACTATTGGTCGTCTTTTTATGTCGCCTACAATTGTTAATATTAGCTGTCTGTGGAATTTATTAAGAGGTTCGTTGGTAATGGGAATTTCGACGATCGGATTTTCTTGGCTTGTGTGGGCCGTTTAAGTAGTCGAGCCAGTGCTAGGGGCTGTTTTTACTGATGGGTTAGCTAACATTGAACATGATTCTTCGTTATGTATTTCCACCCGGTAAAGCGCATCGGCATTGTTGTTATTTTTTCCTTTTTTGTATATGACAGAAAAATCTTATTCGCTTAATTTTAATTTTCACCTAGTAAGTCGCGAGTTCGGTTCCTTAAGATTCATTACCCACTGAAGGGGTTTATGATCAGTTAAGATTTTAAAAGTACGGCCAAATAGATAGTAGGGTCTAAAGTACTTGGTTGCCCACACAATGGCAAGGAGTTCTTTCTCTATAGTGCTGTAGTTCACTTCGCTCTCATTTAGAGTTCTAGAAGCGTAACATATAGGTTTGTCTGATCCTATGGGTCCCTGAGATAGGATGGTTCCTATCGCTACATTGGATGCGTCAGTGGTTAGGACGATTTTTTTTGTTGAAGTCAGGATATTGGATGATTGGGTCGTTGGTCAAGAGAGTCTTACACTTTTAGAAGCAGTTAATATAGTCTGTGTCAAGAGTTATTTTTCGTCCCTTTTTAGACATTGTGTCAGAGGTTTAGTAATTCGAGCAAAGTCTGGGATGAACTTCCGATAATAATTTATAAGGCCTAAAAACTGTTTAATTTCTTTCGCGGTTTTGGGTAATGGATACTTTTTTATGGCGGATATTTTGCTAAGATTTGGCTTAATGCCATCTTTACTAATGATATGTCCTAAATAAGCGGTTTGCAATTTAAGAAACTCGGATTTATCCATTTGTATTTTAAAATTGAATTCCCGTAGTTTCTGAAATACTTTCTCAAGATTTACCATGTGATCTTACAAAGAAGTGCTGAACACAATAATATCATCTAAGTACACTAGACAAACTGTATTTTGGAGGTCACGGAGCACGTTATCCATGACACGCTGAAACGTAGATGGCGAGTTCTTTAAGCCTATGGGCATCCGTAAGAACTCGAAATGCCCATGTTCAATGTTTTGGTGGGTCACTAGGGTTCATTTCGACCTGGTAAAATCCACTGGCTAAATCCAAGGTTGTAAAGTATTGGCAATTTCCAAACTTATCTAGTACATCCGATATATTCGGGATTGTGTATTTTTTCATTTAGCTTCCTAAAGTCGACTACGAGTCGCCATTTAGTCTTGCCAGAAGCATCAACTTTTTTAGGAACTATCCAGATCGGAGAGCTCCATGCAGATTCGGATGGACGAATTATACCGTGCTCTATCCTTTTACTGATTTGTTGTTTAACTTCGTCTCTATGAACGTAAGGGTACCGACAGCTTTTAGTATATATCGGTATATCATTCCAGATGCTATGCTTTATTTTATTAGTAAATGTTAGTTGTTCGCCCTCTATATAAAAAAACGTCAGCGTATTTGGCACATAATCTTTCTAAATTAGCGCGTTCTTCGGTATTTAGATGGTCGGTGCGTAAACGTGATAATACTTCTTTGTAACGCAGGATTGGTTGAACGTTATGAGAGGACTCGATGTTATACGTCTCGGCACATATTGGGCGATCTAGGGAGAAAATTATATCTTTCGGAGTCGGGTTAAATACCTCTATAATACCGCGGTTATTCGACACTAATGTTAGATATTCGTTTATGACGCAATTAGAGATATAATGTTCGCTAACTAAGGCTTCTCCGTCATGGACGTTAATAGGTAGTTTTATCAATTTCGAAGATTGGGATGGTATCACGTTCTTGTAAAATTAACATTCTAGAGTTATACATTAATATAGGTTTGCTAGCTAATCGTGTTACAAGTAATCTATCCTGTAGATCTATTCTGGCTTCCCATTTCTCTAATAGGTCGAGACTAATAAGGCCATCGAAGTAATCGTGAAATTTATAAATATCTAATTTAATACTATCAGGCTCTTAAAAAGTATGGAATAGTTATCGAATAATTATTCCTGGTTGTAGCATGGACATAGGTTACCTCGAACGGATTATAATTTAAAGGTATATGTGAAAAATATTTTTGTATGGCTTCTGGATTTATGAAAGACTGATTCGCCCCGGTATCGATTAGAAATTTTAACGGAGGGTTAGAAATACATATATATGGAAGCTGTCTACGTATATGTAAGTTATATTAATTCTATTTTGGCTTTTTTGAAGAACGATTCTTTTGAAAATCCTGAGTCGAATTGCTTGTAGAAGGTTGGCAGTCTACGTCATCTTGTTCGTTTCTCTCAGTTGCGTCATGATATTGGTGTCGTCATAGTCATAGGTCACAGTGTTGGTATGGTATGGTTGGTATGGTATGGTCATTATCATTATAGTCGTAATAGTCGTATTGGTGTTCAGGATAATTGTAACTATTGTAATCTGTAAATTCGTCAAAATTAATTTCCTACTTTTGAAGTAATTTGAAGGTGGTGGGTTACCGTATTTGCGCCAATCGTGACCGATCAGACCTGTCGGAGGCATTGGTTTAGGTACGTAATGGACATTCAGTTCTTCCTGTACAAACTCCAAGGCTTTTTCAACGGTATCAGGACGCATGCACCGTATTCGTGAGCTAAATGGTTCCTTTAAACCGCATACGAAAGCTTGCTTCGTTAGATTTTTATATAATATACGTTTGGCTTCTATTGTAGTAGCAAGGTTTCATGAAGCGTAACATACGTCATGATACTGCTGAGTGTACATAATGAGTGTCTGAAATCGTGCATAAAGTTCTTGGGGAGAGCTGTTTCCCTGAGTAGCTAACGAGAGGTCATTGTAGAGCGTCGTTTCGTCTCTTTGATCCGAAAAATTATTGATTAAAGCTGTACGAATGCCATGCCAGTTTTCAGGAATACCGTTTGAATTTAAAGTGGTCGCGGCGGGTCCAGTTACTTTATTTAATATCCCGTTAAGCAGGCATAAGTTCGATAGTTCACTGCCATGATCATTACTTAGGTATGCAGCACATATTTGGTCACATAATTTTATAAATCTAGTTAGTATATTAGGGTTACCGTCAAACTCTGGCACTAGGCGCAAAACTTTGAAAATAGTATCAGGGTCGTGGGCCATTTTTGGTTCCTCGGTAATTATATCTAACTCTAAATAACAACTTAAATCTCTATTATAGTCTAAACTTTGTCTAAGTGGCTGCCTACGTGGTCACAGTTGGATGATTTCCTTGGATGGAAAATTTTGACAGGAAAGATTTACACTAGGAAAAAGGAAGCAACACTAGATAAAATTCTGGTGTACTTACATAAATTTCATCTCGGTTTTCTCGGGATCGATGTCTTGATGTATCCTCTTGGGTTGCAGTTGGTCCGTAGTAGATTCGAATACTCGTTTAAAGCTTGAAAGCTACGATAGCCTAACTAATTTTTGAGTTTCCTACCGACTGCGCCAATTTTGTTAACTGCAGGCGAAGGACCCAAAAAAAAATCGAAAAGAATTTTAAATAATTTATTATAATATAAAAATTACAATATAATTACTACAACTAAAATAAAAGTGAATCAGATCGATGCTAAATCTAGAATGAATTTTATTTATTACATTAAAAATAAAGTAAATGTATATTGCAGAGCTCCGATTGCATCCATTGACGTCAATGCTCACGTTCTGCTGAGTTGCGCCTCGTGCCGTTGCAATGTATCGGGGTCTCTACTGTGTAGGCTTTTTACCTATGAGGCTATGTTATAACTCATTCAAACATCAGATGAAATGCAATTTGATGTTTACAAACAAAGTTAAAGTATTAATTTAGTTATTTATATGTACCTATATTAATATGAATATATTTGTATAATAGATGGGCTGATAAGTTCGTATCGTTTCTATGAGATGGCGCCACAAGAATAAAATCCATATCATTTTTAGTTAGTACCAACCTTCAAAAGAAACGTGTATAAATTTGACAGCTCTCTGATTATTATAGTTTTTGCGTTATAGCATGGTGCGGGTGACAGCTCACGCCTATGAAGTTTCGTATTTTTTTAGATAAACTGTCATATAGATATTGTTGTACTTCATGGATGGGTACCGCCCACTTGCGACAGTGATGTGCTACGCTAAACTATGCCATGCCATAACGAACAACTACAGACTATCAAAAATCGGTTTAGAAATAAATCGAATATATAAAAATCACGTAAATATGTATTGGAATTGGAACTAATCGTACTACAAATTCTGATTTACGGAAACAAAACTCACATAGACGAATATGCAGTGTTTCCGACGCATGGACGATAAATTATTCGTTGGTTAGCTCAGGCAAAAAAAAATAATTAAAAAACAAATTACGCATTGTGTCAAAAAGACTTTATCATAACTCATAGCGGCCAAAATGGCTACAAAACCCATTTTTATTTTAATTTCATTAGATTTATAAACCGAATTTCGATTATTTTACCTTCCGACCCAATATTTGGCCCATTGGACCTGGCAAAACTAATACACATATAGCAAAAGGCGCTAGCACTCGTATCTTGAAAAGCTGCCGGTGCAGTCTACGCCGTATTGAAAATTACGGCATGCCAGCCATTTTATTTGTTTAAATGTCAATATGAATGTTGCAATCAACATGAAATAGAAGATGATTTTTATTTTCAAATTAAAACATAGTATAATTTATACATTGAAGTGTCTGTTTATGATATCAAAATAACAGCCTTTTACTAAATACATATGAAAGTATATACGGTATTTATAACAAAAGGCAAAACAATTTTTTAAATGTATGTTTTACTGTCTGTTTGTTACGGCTTATAGCTGGCACTGACAGAGAGCTGATGTTATAAGGAGTAAACACAGGCTAATTTTATTTTAGAAAAAAAAATTTGGATTCAGCGCAAAAAAATTCAAACCCATGAAATCCAATCGTAATAAATACCAAGCGAGCGAGGTCCGGGAACAGCTATTATGTAACTGTTATGTCATAATTTGTATTAAACTTTAACTTAATTTAACATGCATTGTAGTTTATAAAGAAAAAAATGTTTCGATTTTAATTTTTATATCGATAGCTAATCGATAATTTATGCTTTGCTGTATCGTTAATGGCCTTTTTTAAATCGATTTAACAATGTTCCATCTCTAGACACGCCAAAAGGGTAAGCTGTCACCCGCACCATGCTATAACGCAAATACTATAGTTTGTGAGATACTATAGTTTGTGAGATACAGCATTTTGAGTGAAGCAACTTTTGTTATTTTGAAAAAAAATGGATAAAGAGGAATTTCGTGTGTTAATGAAACACTATTTTTTGATGAAACAAAGTGCAGTTTGATGACAAAAAGAAAGATCGCTATAATCCGTGTATCGCCCTCGATGGCAACTATGTTGAATAATAAAATCGAATTTTGCCAAACAAATGTGTTTTTTTATAAAACGATACGAACTTTTCAGCCCAACTGTTATATGTATGTATAGGAGATATTTGTATAGTTTATTTATTTTATATATTAGTAAAATGCATTTTATATTAAGTAGTTAAGTATAATTTTTATTTTGTTTTTATTCTATATTGCTACACCTACGTCAAATTCTCACCACTCCATGGGTTGAGTGGATCCGCCCTTTGTATTCTTTTGTTTTAAGGAATGCAATAAAGAATAAATACATAAAATAAATAAATATTCTACGCTGGTGTTCTGTGAAGGCGTTTCTTTCCCAGTCAAGCCTCCCCATTGGTGTTTAAATATTCGTGGTGCATAAAATAGCTGCAGCGTGCCTTTTCGTAACATTAATTTGATGTTCAGGCATTTGGCGACACGCCCCTCGTGTCAGGAAATTACACTATGTCTGCGCGTATGTTCATTTAATTGTTATTTTTATGATGTTATTATTCTGTGGCGACGAATGTCCTTCAATTTAATACGCCACTCTACAGTTGTCGACTTATTTTTTTTTATTTGTCGTATTACTCGCACGACACCTACCAACATAGAAATTTCTCAAGCAGAAATTATACCGTCCGAGATGAAATAAACTTTTTGCGTTTTTGATGACTAGAAATACTAAGCGGTTCACGTTCGCCGTAGCGTACAATCGGTGATTACGCCAAATCCTTCTTATAATGAAAGACGCCCATGTACAGTTTCAGACTCCTATGAGCTAGTATAGAAAAAAAAAACAAATAAATAAAAATTAATAGCCGACTTGAAAGAAGGAAACACAACAAAATAATTTCACATTCTGATGTTGAAGTTTCAGAATGTGAAATTATTTTATTATTTTTAGTTCTTTAAAGTCGGTTTTTAATTTTGATTAAATGTTTATTTTTTCCCCTTTTGAGTGGACTACCGAAAATAACAAACTAAATAATTACATTAAAAACTTCATCACCTATTTGATTAATAATTTAAGTAAGGATGGTATTATCGTTTTTTACGACTCGAATATCGAAATCGACACTACGTGGTTCACATTTGGCGTAGAGGACGTATTAAATGCGTTTTTTAATAAAGGTATAGTGTACTTACACTAATCACTTTTTATCATAAGGATACATTAACTTCCACTAACCATACGCCTTCAAACGTATCAGAAATATAGTAATTCTTAGAAAGGTAAGCTCAAAGAGCCATATTCAAGTAATTTAGCTTCCTTATTAATAAACTATCCCTTAATTCCAACAAACCCGGGACACAGTTTCAATATTAATGCTTCAGGCTTAATGCAAAATAAACCATTTTTGAATTATGTTAAAGCAATTTTATTACAATTATAGATAAATATATATTTATTTTTACTGTGTTAGCGGATTGTAAAACGTTGCGTTAAAACGTGCTTGATAGTGAAGCATCTACAGTGTAGTCCATCTTTTTTAGGGTTTACTGGTAGAGAATGCCATAAGGCATTAAGTCCGTCCTTTGAAACGCCCAGTTCAAGGTGTGTTGCAATAAAGGATAAATAAATAAGTCAAAAATAAGTAAAAAAACGTGGTTCCATAACGCTACCTTTACCTGTTTCCGCCGCTAAATGCATTTCTTGCACTGCTGTGTTCCGGTCTGAAGGTTACAATAGAGAGCCAGTATAATTATAGGTTGCAAGGTTTTCACTCTTAGTTTTCAGAGGTGTAACGACTGTAAGTTCGTTTGACACTACATTTTTATTAAAAAAAAAAAACATTTTATCAGATATTTATTTGATCAGTAGGGTGAATTGCTATTTGGTCGGCCATATAAGTCAAAGAACCGACAACCGATTGAAATGTTCTATAGTGACAGTCTCGTGGTGACAAGTGGAGCATTTTTTTATACGATAAGAGTGACAAACGAGCATACAGTCCACCTGATGGTAAGTAGTTGCTGTGGCCCATAGACATCTACATCCATCCTCAACTACGAATCAAAATTCAGATGCATTATCACGTTGTCAATTGTCGAGTATAGGGCGGCCTGCCAAAAGGTGGAGTAATGACCTGGTAAGTCATGTCGGAATTCGATGAATGCAAGAGGTTAAGGACCGTGCTTTGTAGATTTCCTTGAGTGATGCCTGTGTTCATCAATGAACGTGTGAAGGGCTGTAATGATGTAAGGTAAAGTCTGTAAACTCTGTCTGTGTTGTGGTGTGGTGTAAGGTAGTCTGCCAAAGAGCACTGTTTTGGATGGGGTGTTGGATATATATATAGGTTGTTATTTTATGATTTAGTGTTACTGTTAGTTATATTAATTACAAAAATTTAAAATTGATTTTTAGTTATTATATCTGCTTTTAAATATTACATACCTAATAGTAATAAGATATTTAACACGTGCAATATTGCATCGTGCATTGCTTACCGTATCCGGCACATATCCATGTTATAATGCTGGCAATGAAACGCGATATTTGAACCACACGTTCGCATTTTACAATGCGGTTACAGGTCACGTAGGAGGCAACACTAGGAAATATTTTTATAATGTTTCCTTCTAACCGTAAACACCTTTCGTGTTATTGCATTTACAAAATACTCGTGTCTTTATGTTTCTCTTCGATTCTTGGTTTATACATTTTTATTTTAAATCTTGTTGTATTCATTTATTACAGCCTATCAAAAGTCCACTGCCTAACATATGACTCTTATGCAATGTATGGGGCAGGCTAGGCTAGGATCTTGCCATAGTTACCACGCTTAGCAGGCAGGTAGGCAACAGCAGGGTTGTTAACAACCCCGCAAGCTTCCTCCTGATAACATTATAACAAATGTTATCAGGATGATGCTGCCGCCCATCGCCTGCTTCCCTCTGTCGGCTCTTACGACACCCAGGAAGATATGAAGTAGTGTATTCCCTTACGCCGCCACTACACGACTGAATGCATCATTAATCTTGTGACCGTAAGCGGGACTGTTGATCGTGGTCGAGGGTTTGAATCCCGGGTCGGGCTAAATAAACAGTTATTGGGTTTTTCTATCAATAAATTCTCAGTAACAGCCCGGAGTAGGAAGTTGGCGGTATTTCACCTCCTTGTGCCTTGAAAAACAAGTAAAGCCGTTGGTCTTGTGTCTAATCTGCCTCCAGTCAATTTCTAAAATGTAGTGTAGTACAAAAAACAACGTTTACCTGTTTGCGTATTGACAGACGAGTTCTGACTAACGACTAATGCCAGGAAGGAAGGAATGCTAAGAAAAGTGGTTTCCGACTGAGGATTTCGGCTCATCCATCCATCCATCAATTACAAGCAATAAAAGTCCACTGCTGAACATAATCCTCCCCATAGATTGCTTTATGAAGAATATTTGCCATAGTTGCCATGCTTGGCATGCGGGTTGGCAACCGCAGTTTTTTTTTATTGTTTTGAGTTGTTACCAGAAAGGTGTTACTGGCCATCACTTATTTCAGTTTCCCTGTTTCGTCTCTTATGACACCCACGGGACGGTATAAAGTATTCGATGTTCTTACACCGCCACAACATGGTTTTCGGCTCTACGCACACTAAATTGCCTGCCCAGCAATAATCAGCATGTTCAAACAAAAATAACAATAAACGATAAAAAAACATGCGTGAGTGTCGTGGAACACTCGGTTGGAACGAAGTTCCTTTCGTAGTATATTATTATTGATAAACGTATTATATTATTGATTAAAAAATACAAATAAATGAATTACTAGCGTCTATTAAAATGAAGCGCCATCTAAAATAAAATAATATTTCCTTTATGGCAAGATAAGAAAAATTGCGAGGGAGATGGATACTATTCCATCTCGCTTCCTAATAACCGCCAAGGCCGTCTACACTACGTCAGAAGGGATGGTGACAGAAAAATCTTACACTTTTTATCGCCTAGCCCCCATCCGCCAAATTCGTACCGTCCGATAAGGAACTTCGTTCCAATTAACGATATCGGACTGAGTGCGAATATTATATTCGTTGTTTAATGTTTACGTATATAACGAATATAATATCAATCAGTGCAACATTATTATAATAAGGGTGACAAATAAGCAGTATAAAGTAGCTATGGTCCATAGACCATATAAGTCATGGATTAAGAATCAAAATGCAGGTGCATTTTATTTATTTTAATTTATTTTATAAATTAAAAAATATTTAAGATTCCATTGCAGAAGTTGCAATTGATTCGATATCTTTCAGGAATAAGAGTATTGTTTTTAATTTTAATATAAATAAATTAAGGTATGTTTTATAGTTTACATAATTAAAAATAAATAAACCTATTTCCTCTGTACTCATTTTGCCAGTGCTAAGTAATACATATATAATTTATATTTATACGTGGTAGAGACACGTTACAGCTATATCGTACTTGTAGCATGGATGGGTCAGCTTAACTGGGAGAACTCGCTCTCACAAAATGGCAATAGCAGCTTAATGCTGCTATGTTTTATATGGTGAGTGTAGAGAGCCGGAGACCCTTTTTTACTGGGAACGATGCATTTCTTCTTAGTCCTCAAAGATCACACCGCATATTCATTTTGATTCTTAATCGAGGTTAGATGTAGAAGATGCCTATTGATTAAAGCATCCACTTACCATCAGATGGACTGTGTGCTCAATTGTCACCCTTATTACTCGCGCACACACTCATGCACTATAATCCTGTACTGCGCAAATGTCTAAGCTCCGTTTTGACTGGCCGCCGTGACCGTATGGATGCAGGTTGCTCAGGAGTGCTTTGTGGCTTTTCTTGCGGGGGGCAGATCTTGTGCAGCAGTGGGATTTTCATGGGCTGTAAAGATGATGCTGATAATGATATGATTTTTTAAGCTACACAATACCTAATAAGCTCATAATGTCCTGGCATTATAACGAACAACAATATGGATAAAAATCAAAACAATTAATTCAAGTTTAATGGAGTGTAATTCTTATATACATTCGTGATTACTTTGGCGTCACAAACAATTAACCACTTGAAAACATAACATGCCTCCCTACCGGCTTGGCGAATTCAATAGCATAATAACTTGGCCAAATTTACTGCTTGGGTCGCAGATTTATCAGCTGCTATCACAACTTGAATCTGATTTATGTGAGGTAATTACTGGCTTTTGATTATTATTCCGAAGTTTATATCTCATGTATTTTCTTAGATTCAGTTATATTATACTTTTATATTAGTTTTAATAATAACACAGAAATAACCTTTTTGTCAATCGTCGATACTAAAATTTAAAATAATAGGTATATTACGTAAACGAACATCGATAATTTTCGTAACCTTTTATTATTTCACATGAAAGAAGGCAATGAAATTTATATTATTCGAAAGGCACTAAGCGATAGTTTTACAGAAAAAACATGTATATATTATTCCATACAAAAAGCTCATCCCAATTAAATGGTCGAATATCGACGATACACGATACAAGTCATAATAAAGCAATTTGATATTCAATAAAAAAATATAAAGCATTTTATAACTACTAGGTTGACCAATAAGTTTTTGGAAACGCAATGAAACTCTGGGATAATTAAATGTAAATTTTATTTATTTTTTATCTTTTAGGCTAATACACCATGAATAGCGGTTTGCAAGTGGGTTAATTCCCCTGGCAAAAAAGGTTTGATTCTGGGACTCCAAACACGCATCTACAGCACACATCACCTTATCCTCGCCGTCGAATTTTATACCACGCAAGTGCTTTTTCAGGTGAGTGAAAAGGTGAAAATCACTCAGAGCTAGGTCCGGAGAATATGGTGGGTGCTGCATCAACTCAAACTCAGCAGTTCGGATGGCAGCGCTAGCAAAATCTGATCGATGGGCAGGGCATTATGGATTATCAAGATGAAAAAGCACTCCAGCACGCTATTTTCCTCGCCGTTTATTCTTTAGCTTTATGGTATAGTTTTGATGATGCGTAATAATCTCCGGTTATTGTCTCTCCTTTACTTAAATAGTTGATAATTATAATACATTCCGCATCCCAGAAGACAGAGGCCATTATTTTTCCAGCCGACGCAGACACCTTGAATCCCTTGGCTGGCGGGGAAGACGGTCTTTTCCACACTTTGATTTGGTTTTTCGTTTCGTCAAAATGGTGTACCCAATGGTGCGCATAAATAATCCGGATCTTCTTCAATTATTGCTAAAGAGACAATTTCTTTTTGTATGGAGAATGGACAAATTTTAGCGACACTTAATGACATGCATCTCGATTTATTCCTTATAATCTATAGATTCCAATAGTAATATTAGTTTTACCGCATCTAAACGGAGTACTAAGAAATTAACAATTATAATATGAATCTTACAATAACCTAAAAACAAAGTAAAAGCGATTGTCTAGTAGTTTTCACCGGTACTGTAAGTTAAAATAGTGTTCTGTTCAATAATTAATAGTATAAAACAAAATTGTAGGTACATTCAGCATTTATAGGTACTTTAAAATCGATGGAAAATTATTTTAGTAGTTCCGGCAAAATATAGTGCCTGTCTATGCACAAATGTGGTATGGATAATATTTTCTACATGTATTGATTGATTGTGAGTATACATCTCAAATACCATTAAAGTAATATGATTAAAGCCAAGATGACTAAAATATAATAATATGTCCATTTATAATATTACCTACACAGGCTAAAGTAAGAAAGATGTTTTAAACTGGTTGTGTAAGGATAAAAAACACAAATTATAATGCAACTGCATTTTTTATATTATTATCATCATTTTCAAAGTAGTCTAATAGTAGAGCAGACAGACAGTCTCGGTGTCAAGACTATGTTGTAATATGTTTTAGTTAATTAGTAAGTACTTATATATCGTTAATAATATCAAGCCCAAAAAGTCCTTGTAACTCTACACACTTCTCCCAGCGATGCTCCCATTTCTCTAACCCGTCTAAATAGAACTCGGCGTTTTTCTCTGCAAAATAATTGTTCACAAAAGTGACTGCCTCCTCATTTGACGAAAATTTTTGTCCTCCGAGCGCAATTTTTAGATGACAGAACAAAAAGAAGTCGTTTGGGGCTAGATCTAAGTAAGGCGGATGGTCAATCAGTTCAAATCGTAATTCGTAGATTTTCGCCATGGCAACCGCTGAAGTGTGAGACTGCGCGTCGTCATGGTGAAACAGGATTTTCTTTTTCTGCAAATGTTCCGTTTTTCCGCAATTTCTGCCTTCAGTTTGTCAAGTTATGATGCGTAGTATGCTCCTGTAATGTGTTTTCCTTTTTAAAGATAATCGATTAATATAACTCCATGACTATTCCAAAAAAATCTCGCTCCATTCAATCCAAAATCAATCGCTCCAAAAAATCGTCATCACTTTCACAGCCGAAACAACAGTTTATGCTTTTTTTGGAGCCGGTTCCCCCTTTGCAGTCCACTGTTTTGACTGTATTTTTGTTTTGGACGTATAATAGTGTGTCCAAGTTTTATCTATAGTAATTAATCAGCGCCAAAACTCGGATTAATTGCGCCTAAACTGCGCCAACAGAACGTTGGAAATGTTAATTCGAACACATTTTTGGTCTAACGTGAGCAAACGCGGCACTCAACGTGCTGACAGCTTTCTCATCCCTAAATCTTGATTTAATATGTGACATTTTTATCGCCTCTGTTTCTTGGTGAACTTTAGCGATATTATCGTCAGTAGTTGCAGTTTTTGGACGTCCCGAACGTGAATCGTCTCCCAAGCTCTCCCAGCCACGTTTGAATTCAGCTGCCCAAAATTTCACTATGGTAAATGATGGTGCAGAGTCCCCATACACAGAGTCCAACTCATCTTTGATTTACGTAGGCGAATAACGTATTATGTACGTGTTACTTCCCTGGTCAAGCCGACCCATTCGTGCTACAACCATAATATAGCTGCAGCGTGGCTCTACCACGCGGTAGTGACGTGACGTATAGTGATGTTAACAAATTATTTATTTTATGTTAAAGTACTAGGTTGATCAATAAGTTTTCGGAATAGGACACTTATCAATGAGTTATAGAAATACGTTCTATTTTTTTATGCTTTAAATTCGTTCGTAGCCAAGACCAGAAAAAACTAAATTAAAAACTATGCCCATTTTTTGTCATACTTCACATTTGGCGGGAATTTGATTCGTATGCAAAATGACGAAACTCGAACTTTGTGCGGTTATTAAATATGTCTGCCTGAAAAGTTTTTCTACAAAAAGTGTTTTTGAACAACTGCAGTCTACTTTGGCAGACAATAATCCATCCTATTCTACAGAGGCATACTAACAACGGCCGCTACGCAAGAAAACGTTAAAAAAATCGAATATTGTTAAGGTAGACTGACTTGTAACAATCCTTTATTTAGCTGAGATTCTAAAACTTTCCTTCGGGATAATTCAGTTTATTTTAACTCATACATTAAAATTCAAAAAAGAGGCCGCGCGCTAAGTTCCTCGAATATTAACAGACGCCTAAAAGAAAGCAAGAGTTGACATTTTAAAGCTAAATCTAGCAATGATTGAAGAAGGTCCAGATTCTTTTTGTGATCGTTTCGTAACCGTATATGAAACGTGGGTACACCATTTTGACCTGGAGACGAAAAACCAAAGCAAGGTGTGGAAAAGACCGTCTTCCCTGCGAGCCAAGAGAGGTTGTCTGCGTCCGCTGGAAAAATAATGACCTCTGTCTTCTGGGATGTGGAAGGTATTATAATGATCAACTATTTAAGTAAAGGAGTGACAATAACCGGAGATTATCACACATCATCAAAACTACTTAAAAACCTAAAGAATAAACGGCGAGGAAAATTTCAAGTGCAGATAACTTGCATGATTGAAGAGTTAAAATTATTAGAGGAAAGACTCGTAACACACTGTAAAATAGCGCAGCGGACACTCTCAACAAAAAATCCCGATTAAAAATAAACCTGGATGGCCGATGCCCAAAAGTGATGACAAAAAGTTTCTCTAACTTTTTGTGTATAGAAGAAGCGACAAACGAGCATACGACTAACCTGATGGTTAGTAATCACCCCTGCTCATGAATATCTGCAACATCAGAGGAATTGCAGGTGCGTCGCTAGCCTTTTAAAAAAGAGTAAGTTCTTTTCTTGGATATCCTTTAGTCACATAAAGGTATTATGTATATGTATCTACTTATATTATTTAAATTCTAATAAAAATAAGTTATCTTTGGAAAATAGAACAAGCGTCAAAGGTATTATAAGGTTAAAGTAAAACAAGATTTTGACTTAAATTTACAATACCTTAGACATAACAGGTGGCCTCAAATTTAAACAACTTAAACTAACATAGAGCTAACTCAAATTCAAAGAATAAATCTTTACATTGTTTATTAAAATGTATCGTTTTTAAAAATATTATGAGAGGTTTATGCTAAAGCAACATAAATATTGCGTAGTAAAGCTTCTTTGCCTGTCTTTTATCTGTTACTCACAAAAAATACAACATTTAAATAATATCCAAGGCTGAGTAAGAAAATAAGGGCTCATGTAATAAGGGCAGGAGTTAATCTTCTCCTAATTCTCATATTTTTACATTATCAGTGGGACTAAATCAACACCTATTCTGCTCTCCTGTCCGGCGAGCAGTTTGTCGAATGGCTCTGGGGCTGAGCGCAGGTCGTGTTGATCTCCAGGGCAAATCTGAGGAGTTTTTTTCACGTGGTTGCCGCCTGTTATTTGGTCTGATTTAATAAGAAACAGAACAAAAGCACTCAGACGATCCTCTTTTTCTTTTCTTTTTATCCCACCCCCTTTTTCCTATCCTAACCCAATCCAAGGTGATAACCAATCCATCGTATCGTGCCGATGGATACGTGGCTGGGGGGAGTCCAGTCGCAAACGGTGCCTACCCTAGACCAGGGAGATTCGGTTAGTATTTTAGCCCTTCTCTCGGCATGCGGGGCTCTGCCGGGGGTGACCGAATTTTTCCCTAGCTAATCGTGGGACCAAAATGGATGACAATCGACATTTGGAAAAAATAATCAACTCTGCTTTAATGGAACTGTCTGTATACCTGGCCTTTTAGCCTCACCAACACCCTGCAACTCTACGCCCCAACCTGGGACGAGGCGAGAAGTGGAGGGCATGTCTACAGCCGAACCACAGTCGGAAACAAACAAAAAAAAGAGGGGAAAAGAAAAAGTTTGCTAGGCCTTATAAGCTTAGTGGAGCAGCACGGAAGAGGTACACAAGGCTGATAGCAGCTGAGATAGGAGCCGAAGAGGCCCTTTCTCTCTGCCAGAAGCCCAGTGACGAAATTCTCTGCCCAAACCTCTCCAGTTCCGAAGGCGAAAACACGCATTCGGTCTGAGGATGAGTCCCCCAAAGACCAGCCCAGGAAATTTGTGAAGCTGGCAAAGGGGGAGAAGATTGGGTTTCACCCACAAGCCAGGTTTGATTCTGGTAACGTGCCTGAATAAGGCAAGCCAGGACTGGATTGTGGGTGAAGTCGGAAAACTGAAACCCTAGCCGGAGCTCTGGAAAATCCTCCACCATAGGGACGAGGAGAATGGGTCCCTAGTTACCTTTTCTCTGGACGACCCATCGGCGGAGACTCTCCGGGTGGCAGGCAGCAGAGTCGTCTTTGGTTTTAAAATGATAACTTTTGAAATTAGGGGAGGCTCTGACGCGGTAATGGAGCCTGAACCGCCCTAAATCCAATCCCCCCAGCCTTCCATCTCGCGGGGTGAGACTGGAATGTCATCAGAGAGAGTGACTGAGACCCAAGGCGCTGATCTCGCCTCGGGTCGAGGGCCTCCTCTGGTGTCGGCCAGGGGTAAGGGGAAGGGAGGTGGGAGCGGTAGAGCCAAAAGTACGGTGGGGTTCAAGAGTGGCGGTAAAGGACGTGTTCGTCCTAAGCAGGTGAAAACGACCTCTGCTTCCTCCCCACGCCTATAAATGGCTAATCCAAGGGTAGGACGAGTTCTCCAGGCAAATCTTCACCATGCAGCAGCTGCTTCTGCCGTGGTGGAGGTTTGCTGCAGAGGACAACATCGACCTCGGTCTTATTCAAGAGCCTTGGGTGGCCAACTGTCAAGTTTTTGGATTGTCGGCTGCTAAGATCCTAGTCAATACTAAAGGCAGTAGACCCAGAGCTTGTATAATCCACAATAAAAATATTGAACTTTTAGCTGTTCCAGAGTATTGCAATGACGACCTGGTCACAGCCTTCACAAATCTCAAGGGGCCAGAGTAATCATTTGCTCAGCCTATCTTCTCGGAGAGAACCCAGATCCTGCCATCGAGTTAGAGCGAGTGGCGGATTTCGCCCGAAAACACAACGCCGAACTTGTGGGGGGATGTGATGCTAATGCTCACCACACAGCATGAGGAAGCACTAACATCAACGAAAGAGGTGAGTTACTTTAGGACTCTCTCATATCCAATCGCCTGGTAAGCCTAAACTTATGGTGTATACCAATCTTCGTAACGAGTGCTAGGCAAGAAGTGTTAGATATAACCTTTGCTACCAATAACATATCCAGGCGGATAACTGACTGGCATGTTAGTAGTGAAAACTCATATTCTGATCACAAACACATTAAGTTTGTGATTGAGTATCACCAGCTTATCAAACTGTTGCTTTAGGATCCAAAAGTGGCTCCTGGGATGTCTATAGAGATAGTCTAAGTAGGAATTTGGAAACGTTTCCTAAAAGCATAAAAACGATTGTAGTTCTGGAGTTAGCGGCGGAGACGATAACCGTAGGTTGTTGTGACAGTTGTCCCGTCAAAACCAAGACCTCAACACGAAAATTTCCTTGGTGGAACACTAAGCTAAAGCAGCTTAGGGAAAAGACCAGGAAACTATTCAATAGGGCTAAAAAACCAAAGAATGGAATATTTATAGTGCAGCTCTAACCAATTATAGTAAAGAAATTAGGAAAGCTAAGAGAGCATTGTGGAAGCTATGCGAGGTAGTTGAGTCTTTGCCTCGCAGTGCAAGACTACACAAAATGCTATCGAAAGCTAAACCTAATCAGATCGGGATTCTTAAAAAGCCTGATGGTAACTTCACTAATAGAGAAACGGAAACACTGGAGCTACTAGCGTCAATCCATTTCCCAGGGTCACATATGACTCTGGCCTCAAACTCTTTCCAAACCCTACGAAGGCCTTGTAATGAGGACTGGTGTAAGGCTACAAAGATAATAAGGCCAAACCTGATGCAGTAGCCTGTTGACTCCTTTAAACCATATAAGACAAGTGGGAAGGATGGAATAATGATGCCCATCCATCTACAGAATGGTATCGATATCCTTCTTCCTTATCTGATGAAAATCTTCAGAGCAAGTTTTGCATGGGGATATATTCCAGAACGATGGACAATTGTCAAAGTTCTATTTATACCTAAGGCTGGTAGAAAGGACTACGCTTTACTGAAGTCCTTTAGACCTATGAGCCTTTCTTCCTTTCTTCTGAAGACAATGGAAAAGTTTATTGATAGATATATTAGGGATGTAGTTCTAGCTACGAGATCTATACACTACAACCAGCATGCTTACCGCATAGGCAAATCTACGGAAACAGCCCTGATCAGTTCTATTGAAAGGGATAAAAAAGCGCTGGAAGGTAAAGAAATAGCTCTTTGTGCCTTTCTAGACATTGAGGGCGCCTTTGACAATAGCCCCACAGCACTGTTGTGGGGCTATTGTCGACTTTTTTATTTATTTAGTATTAATTATTCTCCCGATGCATGTTTAGGCAAAAACTCTCTAATTTGTAGATTCTATTGAATATCGACCATCAAAAAAAAATATTTTTATCTCCCAAATATCCTATGCTTTAAAAATCATAGAATACATTTTCGTTATATGTCCTTCACGTAAGGAAAAAAATTCGACATAATTCAATTAACGACCGAAACATTTTTTTTTTATATAGGATAGGGTGACAAACGAGCACACAGTCCACCTGATGGTAAGTGGTTACTGTGACCCATAGACATCTACATCTATCTTCAATAAAGAATCAAAATGCAGATGCGTTGTCACCCGTGAGGACTAAGATGGAATGCCTCTTTTCCAGTAAAAAGGGTCTCCGGTTCTCTACACTCACCATACGAAACACAGCAGTGTTAAGCTGCTATTTTACGCTGGTATTCTGTGAGAGCGCGGTCCTTCCCCGGTCGAGCCGACCCATTCGTACTACAACATGGCTCTACCACGTGAGAATTTTTTTTTTAATTTGCTTAAACTATACTATTGTTTTTACTTATTAATTCGTTACTATTATATTATTTGCACACTTACTATTATGGCAACTGAAGCAATGCAATCATCGCGTGGAGCGTCTCTTAATGCACTCTTTATTTCGACAAAGAGGCGAGGGCTAGTTTGTATAGGATTAACGCTCAGGGCGGTTTGAGCTTGCTTTCCTATAGATTGAGATCCATGCTCGACTCAATTAAGAAAACACCGGTCTTATGCATGATCTCAGATATCATGCGTCCACTATATACTTTTAATAGAAAGTATACAGTGGAACTACTCTCCAGAGAAGACTGGCTGAGTGGACAGGTCATCTGTGAGGTCAGTAGTCTTATATGGTATACAGGTGGGTCAAAATGGGCCTCGACGTAGGCTTTGGAATTTATGGGGAACGCTCCAAATTCAAACTTAGTATGAATTTGGGTAGATTCACCTCTATCTTACAGGCAGAAATTTTCGGCATTCTTCAGTGGGCGGAAATCAATCTGCAAAACTACTACGTCAACCATATAATCTATATAAACTCTGATAGTCAAGCAGCACTGCTAGCGCTGAAATCAAACTTGATGAACTCGAAGCTAGTTGGAGACTGCGTGAACCATCTAAACGCCTTGGTATGTAACAACTAGGTCGTTTTAAGATGGGTCTGGATGGTTCTGGATCACGCGGTTATTGTAGGCTATGAACTTGCCGACAAGCTGGCACGGGAGAGCTCAAAGAGTACACAATTTGGACCCGAGCAATTTTATGGAATCTCAAAAAGCCTCGCCCGATTGACCCTTGAAACTCTGTAACACAATAAATCACATAAGATCTGGTCTGATACACCAGGCTTAAAACATTCTAAAACCTTAATCCGTGCTTTAGATCCTAAATTCGCTTCAGAAGCCTTGGGATTAGGTAAAAATTAATTGCGCATTCTGGCAAGAGCCCTGACTGGACACTGTTGTCTTAAAAAGCACATGTCCATCATGGGACTAAGCAACTCAAGGATGTGCCGGTTTTGTTCTTTAAAGGAAGAAACGCCTTTACACATACTAACTGATTACGGATCCTTAATGCGTAAACGTAACACTCATCTGGGAAACTATGTACTCCGCCTAGAAGAAGTGAAATTGCTCACAGCTAAGCAAATCCTTCTATTCATTGAAGACGTAGGGCTTAGCAGTGAACTATAGTCATAGCAGCGACCACAATAGATCTTTTAGGTCGCAGTGATACTGGTCTCTCTCTCTAGACCTAGCACATAATAAAAAAAAATATAGAAGTAAAGGAAAAATTATGTGGAATATTTTGACGATTTCTTTGTCTTTTCCAAAAGTTTCCTTAAAGCTTATTATAGTTTTTTTTCTTTTACCGAAGGGTAGGGCGACTCTCCACTAGATGAATCGATTAGCTGGTAAGAAATGCATGCACATGAATGGTACAGAGAGCCAATATAATTACAAGCTGTAAGGCATCTTAGTCGTCAGAGGTGACGACGCATCTGTAGCCTTCTTTCAGAAGGTGTCCATGGACAGTAGTAACCACTTACCATCAGGTGAGTTGTAAGTTCGTTTGTCAATTAAGTTGAAATAAATTGATTATAATATTAAAATTTGAAATAAATCAAATAACAATTGTTAAATTTTCTCATATCTAGGATTTTAATTAAAAAATATAAGAAGCAATGCGACAGCATGAAATTCAAATACAAGTAAAATTCAGAACGGAAATACGAGTAAATTACAATGGTACGTCTGGTTCCTCGGCTGCCGGATTTCTTGTATTTGAGAAATCGCATACGTCAAAGGGACAATACCTTGCTTTATATTACGTAGTAATGCAGTTTTTGTATAGTGGTGCTATAATACTAAAAGAAAAAGTATTTTTAGCTCAAAATTGATATTGAAGGAAGATTATATGCTTAGTCACTCACATATGAAAAGATTAATTTAACTCAGAGTCAGAGTGTCAGACAGGGCTGTGTAGCTTCCCCCTGGCTGTTTAACCTATTTATGGACAGTTGTTTGCAAAATTTGAAAGTTGAAGAATGTGGGTTGAGAATGGGTGAGTTAACCGTCAAATGCCTTTTGTACGCCGATGATCAGAACGCAGAGTGAACGCAGGAAATAGAGTGAATGGGGCTCTACACGCTATTGTGAAGAGTCAGAATGTGTCAAAAAAGGCACGTTTGGCAATTCACAATGCTGTGTTAGTCCCTACTTTAATGTATGGTAGTGAAAGTTGGGTCTGGCAGAAGAAAGCATGAGAGTAGAATAAATGCTGTAAAAATGCAGTCATTAAGGAGTATGCTAGGGCTGAATCTGAATGACAGGGTGAGAAATAGTGTGATAAGAGAAAAGTGTGGTTTGCAAGATGACGTTGTGACCAGGATTAAGAAAGGAATGCTTCGGTGGTTTGGTCATGTAGAAAGAATGAACGAAGAAAGAGTGACAAAGCAAATTTATGCTGCAGAAGTGAACGGCAGAGTCGGAAAGGGACGCCCTAGACGAAGGTTTATCGACCAAAATGGCGATATATTGAAAATGGGCCAGATTAGGAGTACCCTTAACCGACGAGCGTGTATGCGTAGATATATGGATGTAAAGGAGGCGAGAGAGGTGTGCCAGGATCGTGCCAAGTGGAAGTCCGTAGTCTCTGCCTACCCCTCTGGGTGACAGGCGTGAGAGTTTATGTTATGTTATATGTAATTTAACTCAAAACACCACTAATAAATAAAAGTACCTAAGTTAATTTATCAAATGCAAATAAACTGCTTAATTGTTCATGGGCAGCGGTAGTCACTTACCATCAGTTGAACCGCATTCCCATTTGCCCCCGCTTATATAAAAAAGCTACTTATTCTCTGAATACGGGAAGTTTATAGATTTTAGGGTCTGTATGGGATAAATGCTAATTGTTTATATATATTGACATGGAAGTTACCTTGTGATGTTTTCTTGACCGTCGAGCATTTGGTAGATCTATTACTTGAAGGCATCGTCTACCTACATGCATTGGGACAGCTTAACGGACAACTTTTTGTCCTCCAAGCTCCCAGTTACAACAAATGCCCTCACAGAAAAGAGATAGATAGGAGTTTGCTAATATCAGTTTTATATTCCATAATATTATATCAATAACATAATAATCATATTACAATATTCATATTCTTCTGCCTTTCCTGCCTTATAAAGGCCGAAGTGGAAAGAGTTGACGCTTGACGTATATTCTTAGCAGTCGCCACTCCAGACACTATTATGGCTAATATCTAATAATAATATATCCGCGCCCGCAACGGCAACGCGACACGGTAAGTATATAAGAAATGCAGGTATAAGGCTAAAGTAAATTTTACAACGCGTTCAATACACATGGTGCTTTCAGTTATTTGCAACTGCCGCTGCAGGAGGCAACTAACAGAATAGCGTAGACCGCGGGCGCATAGAGGCCTGGGAACTTTACTGGCAAGCAATCCATCACAAATAACCCACCTTTTAACCCGACTGACTTGCAATCATTTCCAGGTAAGTTTGTAGGCGGACACGAATCCACACTAAACTGCGATCACGTGAGTTTTCAAATAAAATATCTATTTCTCCACCACTGCGGATGCGGGTAAATATCGCTCCATGAGTTCTTAGCCTATAATAGATGAACGCATGTTGGTCATGCACATCGAATATTTTAATCTGCCGAACGATCTACCGAGTCGTAACCATAAGACAAAAGCAATTTGGAATCATTTGTAATATAGTAGTTCTCAGGAAGTCGCTGCTTCCTATCTCCTGGGTTCCCTCTGTCACCTCTTACGACATCCACGGGTCGATATGGGGTAGCAGATATTATTATACCACTACTTCACTGTCAACGTGTTGTGAAAACACCAAAAATATTGGCAATTTAGAGAATTCATACGGCGTTCGAAAAGTCAGTTTATGTATATATATACATACACCCTAAAAACTTTACCGTTCTTCTGGGCAAATAAAAAGGTTTTCCTTTTTAGTCTTCAAGGGTGACAAAGGATGTGTTTTATGCTTTGTTTGATTTTTTTCCGATAATAGGTGCATGTGTTCTTAATGCCAATATAAGACGTTTACCATCACGTTATGCGGGGACTATCTTCTCGCAAAGCTGGAATGGGCCAATAATATACAAAAAGTAAAATAAAATAGATGGTTTACAAACCACTAATTAAAAAAAGTAATTACTCCAATAATAATAATCATACATAGAGTTTAATGCAACGACAACAGAAATGTGAAATGAAACTAAATGGAAAAACTTCGTTGTTCCAATGTAATCTGCAAGTTATATAGTAGAAAACGTAGTTTACAAACATTTTTAAACTTAAATAATGGTTTGTTAAAACTTTTTCGCTATTAAAATTGTATTGCTGTAGAAATTGTACTTATTTATTTATTTATTTTACAATATGTTAACTCACGAACAAAAACAACAAAAAAGAAGAGATTTTTGCACAACTTTATACTCATCATCATTGGCCCGGAAAGGTTGAAAACAAAAGGATTTGCCTTAAGATATCCCGTTCGACGAGTGGATTGAAAGTTACAGTATCTGACAGCTAGCTGGTCTGGGTACTTTAACACTGGCGTAATCGAGAACAAAATGGTTAAGTACTGTCCATCAATCAGAAGCCATTTGATTTTTCAGCCATTTCCCAAACTTGCCTAGAAGGACACCTCCAGGACGAAATTTTTCATTTTTTTTTTTCAAAAATTGTGTACTTGCGGCGTAAAAGAATCAGTCAGAAAATTTAACTCCTTCTGTGGGTGCCCTATGTAATTTAACCTTTATATCGTGTATATCTCAACCAGAGGACAACACAACATTAATATAATGAATGGTTATTATATTGATGAATTATTAGATTATTATGTTAGATTACCCGCCCCAACTTCACCAGGCACCTATTAAGGTGGCGTTATTTAGATTTAAGATAATCAAAGACCATTTGTTCTGTCAACAGTTTCAATTCAGATATACCGAAGATTAACCCGGACACACAGACAGAAAAGAACTTAAAAATGGTTATTGATGTCTTAGTGGTATGCAAATACACTCCCTACCCAGCTTATAGGCAGTTATTTCGATATTACATACTTACACTTAAATTTTATATATATGTATAGTTATAGTGCCGGTAACGACATTACATAATATATTACATCAACAATTCATTCTCATCTCGTGGCTTACATGTAAATGACAACTACGAGATATTTTATGTTCCCTTTGATAGCGGTATAACAGCCTTGTATTATTCATTCATTCGTTCTTTCATTACAACCTATCAAAAGTATACTGCTGAACATAGGCCTCCCTAATTGACTGGCTTATTACTTAAATGGAATGCCAGAACAAAGCAGTGCACGCACTGCTGTTTGGCGGCACAAATAGGTAAATGGACTAAACTTTAGGGGTGGTTTTATATAAATTTGAAGAAAAACTCAACTCTTAAAAGTGAGAAATAATAATAATCGTCATCATCATCACCCTTTCACAAGTCCACCGCTGAACATAGACTCCCCTCCCACAAATAATAATAACTAATTGTACTCGTAATTAATATAACTATTTAGACGATATTCGAGCTTGTGATATTCCTTAGTCCACTTAAAAAGGGCAAAAAATTTGACTTTAATAAAAAGTAAAAGCCGACTTCAAAGAACTTAAAATAATAAAATAATTTCTAATTAAAAGTTTTCGAAGTCGGGGATACATTACTTCTATCCACTATGTCTCAGCACTGACTTCTGAATCCATTATGTGTAAATTATTTTATTATTTTTACTGGACTTTTATACATAAAATTACGCCTTTTTTAAAACATTTATAACAGAAGCAACGGCTTATTTAATCATCAGTTTGATAGCTTTTATTTCCGGCTGTCATTACCAGGTAGCACAGCACACAAAGCCTCCGGGCTTTGCGAACATAATGCTTTGAACGTAATGAGCTTCCTGTAAGTGATTACGTGGGTGTATTTCGCCTTTGATTATTCCAGCATCTCATTACCATTTGTATGACAATCCATTTATACTATTGATATCACAATTGTTGATATTAGGTATCTTATAAACAATGTGAATACACATTTTCCAGCTTTAGGTGATTGCATTTAGTGTCACTTTTCCAAATGTACAGCTATAATATATAAATATGAATGTTTTTTGTCTGTTCCGTATAGCGTTCTTATGTAATTTGTCAAATTACGATGAAATTTTGGTCAATTGTTATGCGCTCTCGAAAAGGCTTCTAACGAAAAATATATATTTGTTTGTTTGTTTGTTCATTATCTAAGCATTCCTATACTATTAATCTGATCACGATGAGTGGTTGTCACGAATGTTTCTGACTATAAAAAGGCATGCTTAGCATATGCACAGCTTCAAAAACAAATGTCTTCTCCTGAAAATTGTTAAAAATGTTTTTAAAAATTCACCTAATCATCATTCATAATTACATACAGCTTATCAAAAGTCAATTCTCTGCCATAGATTGACCCATGGGAGAGATATTTTGCATAGTGGCTACGCATGGCATGTGGGTTTTTATTATTTACTAAACGGCTTTTATAAGGTACTAAGTGAAATAATAACAAAATTAAGTTTCACTGGCACTGGTGTTGCAGAAAGGTATTCAGTAGTGAGTATAAAAGAAGTTAAGACAATTGTTTCGAAACAGCAGCAACGTATATGTTGAAGGCAGAAGAGAAATAAAACTTACGTACGAGTTACTAACTTCCCGCATATGTGTCTGGAACTATCAATGAAATCTTAAACCGACACTTTCAGCTTCCTGAGTATAAGATGTAGTAACAAAAAAGTAAGTATAATAAAATTTTACAAAAAAAACAATTTAATTAAATAAATACGATGTTCATTCATTCTTCTTCTAATCCTACTCATTCATAGGTTGTCTGGAAGATTTTGCTGTCAGCAATAACACCGCTTATTGTTTAGAATAGAAGAAAATAGATGAGAATAGAATAAGATGAAATGCTATGGAATAGAATGGAGTGGATTGGAATTGAAGAAAATTGAATATAATGGAATGTAATAGAATGGAATGGAATACATTGAAATACAATAAAATGGAATAGAATAGAATGGATTAGAATGAAATGGAATTAAATTAAATGTATGGAATAGAATAAAATGGAATGGAATGGAATGGAATATAACGACATGGAATTAAATTAAGTGAATGTAATAGAATGGAAAAGAATAGACAAGAATGGAATGTAATGGAATAAATAGGAGTGAATAGAATAGAATGGAAAACAGAAAATAATGCAATGGAATGGAATAAACTTGAATTGAGTATTAATAGAATGGAAAAGAATAAGATAGAATGGAACTGAACAGAATAGGATCCAAAAGAATAGAAAATAATATTTTTCATTCTTGAAAGAAATTTTATCTGACTTCTTTTGAAAACATCGTATTCTGTGTAGGTTTTTTATAGTGTGCATTAAAGAATATTCAATGAAATAAGTGGTAAAATTAAAAAAAAAATTGTAAAACCGACTTCAATATAAATAAAATGAGAAAATCATCAATGTAGTCGAAGTCAATTAAATACGCATTATTAACGATAACTCAAAAACTACTGGTCAAATCTTGATCAAAGTTATATGAGAAGAGAAGCACCAGCTTTCAAATAAAAAAAAGAAACATCAAATTCGGTTCGCCTAGAAAAAAGTTGATTTCGCCTCAAAAATTATGTTCACAATAACCTACCATGTCGGTGTTCGTAAAATCTTATCATGCATTGAGGTGCGGTTTTTTTTTCGGTTTTGTTTCTAACAGCGTACATCACAGTGACTGCAACTAGCCATAATCGAGCGCGTACTTGCTGCACTACCATATGACAAAGAAGTCACAGACAATATTGGCTAAACATAGAAGCAAGCTTCTGTAAAAACCTACGACATAATTCCATTTCTGAAGGCAGCCTGGGTTAACTATGATATCGGGAGGTCAAACATCTCAGTCCCTTTCGTCACCATGGGTGATATAACCGGGGTTAATTATGACATAGAGACGTCAATCCCGCTAATCCCCTTCGTAACCCTGGTTACGAAAGCACCCAAAACGTCATGATTTAAAATGGGCAAAAATAATTTGAATTAAACCCGATAAAATCCGTAAAATTAGTTTTATTTAATTATTATTTTCTTCACTGGTCTTAAGTACAACTAAAGTCTGTCACGTACTTTAATAGGTAACTCGAAAATCCAACCGTCAGCTATCATGGCACGTAATCTGTAATATGAATTTTGAAATATCTTTCTCAGAGCGTTCGTCGATCAGAAGCATTTTATGAAATTTAATACTCGTCAATCAATTTGCATAAATGAAATTGATAGGTTTCACAATGTACATAAATGAGTTTACGCTTGATTTGAAATAGATGTAGGTATATTTTTATATATTCTATAAGATTTATAAGTTCTATTTGTTATATTTCGATTATATTTTGATCCTAAATATTAAAAACTAGCTTAATTCTGCAATTTCGTATATTATATTGTTTTAATGTGTTATCTTCGACATTTTACATAAATTAAGCAGAATATTATCCTAATTCTCTTGAAGACAAAGGAAAGGAATCAAATAATAATAATATATTTGAAATTTCCATTTACTGAAACTAAGCGTTTGCGAAATAAATATACATTTAACAACAGTACAGCACGGAACAATGCGGTAGGGACGGAAAATGAACTGTCAGTTGCCGGAGATTAAACTGGGCGATGAACTTTAACATAATTGACTTCTATCCATGCATTCTTAACTAGCTTTATTAATATTTAATAACCAAAAGTATAAAATTAATTCCATTGTTGTTTTTATTACTAATGTTAAACTCTCATTAAAACAGAAAATATTTCGTCTCAGTTACAATTTATTTTTGCGGAACCATTGTATGCCTTAGGCGCGAATTATACAGAAGCGAAATAAGGCAAAGGTACGGCACAGGCGCGGCGTAGGCATGGTGCCGCTTCAAAACTTTTTCATATAAGGAGCACGTTGATTTTTATACAGTACGAGCAATATTTTAGTAAAACGAAAAAATTAGGGACAACTTTGAATTTAATATATTATGCGAGGTAGTTGAGCAGTATTCTGCTCTTTACGACCATACTAAGCCCGAGTATAGCAACAGAAATGTGCACGATAAAATATAGGGAGAAATAGCATTAAAAGAAGGTGCAACAGGTAAGTACTTATTTAAGTTTTTATTTTATTTACATATTATATCTGTCTTGAAATGGAATCGGGGCACGTTTTACAAAGTACGTCATAATAAGAGAAACTCCATAAAATATTCACAAATGTATTTTGGAGTTTCTTTTGCTTGTTGCACGTTAATGTTTGTTCCTATTAAATAATTTCTAAAACACGGCACCGCGAATTCCCCATCACATCTACGGATAACATTATGCAACACACACATTGCTTTTACAAGGTTATCAACATGTTGTGTGTCGGAGTAAACAGATGTTGTGCTAATTTCCCAAAATTTTGTCCTTATCATAGGCAATCAATTATATTAATCCAAAGGCACATTCCACTGATTCTCGTGTCCGTAAAAACCTACTATTAAATGTTCTTCTATCAATTGTTAATTGATTTGAACCACATGGTTTCATTAAGTTTTTCTTGAGTGGAAATGCTTCGTCTGCCACGAAATAATAGGGCACTTTTTTAGTTTCACCAGGCAATGGCGTCGGCTCTGGTAAATTGAGGTATCCTCGTCTCTCTCTCCTGTTCTGCAGCTTTCAGAGGTAGCTTCAAATATATAGCTACTAGGTGCTGGAATTACATTCCTCCGCTTATTCGTGAGTGTAATTCAGATTTATTACACTCAAAAATTCAAGTTTGAACAGCAGATGTTTCTTCCAGCATCGTTGAGCATTATGTTTGTTTTTAGTGTGTGTCTACAAAGCTTATCGTTACGTATATTTTTATACTTTTTTTATTTTTATATAGAACAAGCTGATAGGATCAAAAATATAAAATTGCAATCCTATGACGAAAATAACTTCATAATACATACCTACTTTTTGTGTCGTACGTTTTCTTTTCAATATTTAAAAAGCTTGTGTTGTAGCAAGTCTTTAAAATATAATTAATTTATTATATAATATTAATACTGCTTTAAAATTATTTATCAACATATTTAATGCAGTTATATAATACTTATATTATAGATGCAGTTTAACACTCAAGATGTGTTCATTGGTAATTAAAAAACCGAAAACTATGTACCTACTTATAGTTGACGGGATGTGACACGTAAAACATCCGACAGCATACCTTTTAAAATATTTTTTTAATATTTAAACATAAGTAACATAGCTTCACTTTTGTTATTAATTTTGTATAAAATTTTATTATCTAATACAAAATGCACAAAAAGAAGATTTATTTAATGATTTATTTAAATAAAATTATAATCATTAACAAATAAATTTATTTTTATCTTGTAACTAGCTGTGCCCCGCGGTTTCACCCGCGTATATCACGCGTCTGCGCCTCGCGACATGCGAACTTCGAGGGAGACATCACAACGGACGGTTGCTGAAGAAAAATATTAGTTAAATTACATGGTTAGCGTAATTGATAGTTATGCATGGTACAGGTACTGATATATAAAGTGATTTATTTGGATATAAGGATTAATACCAAGGTACGAATAATGTGGCCTAGTTTGTACCGGCGTTACTATTGCATATTTTAACATGAAAAAGCAGTTATTGTGATATAACTGTAATAGTTAGACATATGGTATCGAAAACTGTTTTGTACATATTGATACCCTTTATAAAATTGTAGTACATCACTTTGCTCTATTTTCAATAGTTTCCGCAGCGTACGCGATATAAGGATTTTCGGCGTTACTATTGCATACTTTAATATGGAAAAGTAGTTATTGTGACATAACTGTAATAGTTAGACATATGATATTGCAAATTTTTTTGTAGATATTGATGTCTTCTATAAAACTGTAGTACATCACTTTACTCTATTGTCAATAGTTTTCGCAGCGTACACGATATAAGGATTATTTTTGGTATTTTTTCACACCTTGGGTTACATTAACGATGATTTCATACGGATCCCTAACTTTTTTGAAAATATTCTATCACCTTTGTTCATCAGGGATAATGTAGGATTCTAATAGTGAAAGAATTTTCATCATCAATCGGTCCAGTAGTTTCGGAGCCTATTCAATTCAAACAAACAAACAAACAAATCTTTCCTCTTTATAATATTGTAAGTGTAGATGTATGTGTATAATATGTCTTGTATGCATGTGTGTAAATCCCTAAATGTATGTATAGGTATATTTATGAGCAACGAAATATTTCAATTTAAAAAAGTAATTATTGAAATGCATTTCATAAAAACATCCAGGCGGATCGTGCGTGTATCTGTGGTTATGACAGAATCATCAGCGCTGTGGGTTACCCTGCAGCATTAAGCTGAGTCATAACCTTTTCACTGGCTCGATACACACCCCATCACTTGTAATTTTAATCTACCATACTTTTAACTGTGTGTTATTTTTGTGATGTGTACAGTTCCAGTGAATAAATGTCTTTCTTTCTTTCTTTCTTTCTTTCCATTGCTTACCCAAAGCAAATAACTCTCGTCACTGTTTCGGCCGTTTTCCCCAACATCTATAATTAAAAACAGTCCATCTGCATCTGCTACTCCCAGCAATAATATAAAATAATGCCGGCTCAACTTATATAAATTATAAAGAAAAATATCCTTTATAATTTATATAAGTTGAGCCGAAATTTTTGATTGCTTTGATTCTTATGTGCTTTCCATCTACACTTCCTTCGCAATTTGGTAAATTCCATAAACTGTAAAAACGTTGAGCAACTTCAAGCCATTCTTAACGAGTGGGTATTGGCATATATTCTGGCTGTAAGCATTGCCACAGTATATAAGAAGTTTCTTGTACAATTTTTTGAACAATGGTGCTACCTTTCAAAAAATTGTACAAGAAACTTCTTGTAGGTATAGTACTTGTAACAAAAAAATAGGTAAATATTTACTTAATTTTTATGTTCTAAATTGTTTGTTTATTTCATTCAGCTAAATATTGCAAAGAAAAGTGGAAGAACATCAGATGTAGTTACACATAAAATTAAAATAAAACAAAATTTTGCGTCTGGTTCTTCAGCAAAGACGATTAAAGAGTACTGTTTGCATAGATAATTTCTTTAAATCTCAACCTTCCAAAGGCAATCTTAGTAGTGCTGATAATAATACAGATGGAAACGATGATGAAGATGATTTCAGATCTATGTCCGGTTTGCATGCAGGCGTAGCTTCAACGCAACCAGATTTTGTTACACTGCTATCTATACCGCCATTGCCAAACAAATCACCCCAAATTACATTAAATAATGTTAATAAGTCAGCGTATGAATACTTCTCCCAAAAGAATAAACAAATCAAGAAAAAAGAAAGCACTGACACTGTGGACGAATCAAACGCAGATATGTCCTGTTTCCGCAGAATGTTACCCGCGTTAAACTCAAACACCTAAATTAAAAATTTGCGCCCTTATCTAATAGAAAAAAAATGAAAAAGAAGAGTAAGTTTGTACAGCGGTTGCACTTCCTCCATCAAAGTGCACCTCACAAACATCCGAGGCCTGCACTGTAACCTCAATGCAGTCCACTACCACCTTGAGACTGACAAGCCGCACTTACTCTTCTTGACTGAGACGCCAATCAGATGTCCTCTAGATGCGGCGCACCTTGGCTACCCTGGGCACATATTAGAGCATAATTTTCATCAGCGCGCCGGAGTCTGTGTTTACGTCCGCAACGACATCTGCTGTAAGCGTCTCCGTTACCTTGAAGACCCATTTTTCTCTACGATCTGGGTATTGATAGACACAGAAACGGATAAAATTATTTATTCGTGTGTCTACCAATTGCACAGCGGTGACCAGGAGACAACTAGGCCATTTGAACACTCAGTGAAGCCTCTGATGTGACTCTAAGTCGGTATCCTAATGCACAGTTCATTTTTCTGGGGGACTTTAATGCCTGTCATCAGGACTGGCTGTTCTCATACCAGAAGTCCCACCACGCTAGAAGAGAGGCGTGGAATTTTGCCTTGTCGCTGGGGCTCTCCCAGCTGGTACAACAAGCGACTAGGGTACCTGATGTAGATGGGCACACAGCCAACTTCCTAGACCTTCTGCTGACGACCGATACAGACAGGTACGATGTTCAGGTTACTTCACCCTTGGGAACTTCTGACCACTGCCTGGTGAAATCTGTGTTGTTATATTCCCCACCTAACTACGATTTCCACGTTGTGCGGCGAGTGTGGCGATACAAGTCAACAGATTGGGATGAGATGTGGCATTTCTTTACATCTTATCATTGGCGGCAGGTCTGCTTCTCGTCTGAAGATACATCAAGCTGCGCGGATGCCATAACCGATGTGATACGTCAAGCGATGGAGCATTTCATCCCCTATGCTGACGTGACCATTGGTGGTAAAGCTCGACCATACTTCAACGCCGAGTGCGCTCGTGCTGAAAAGCACAAGCATATGGCGTACTTTTACTGGGTCGATGCTCGAGACCGCAAAGCTCCGGATGTTAACCTTAAGAAGAGAGCCTTTAACCAAGCCACCGAGTCCTGCAAAAAGGCATTACGGCAAGCCAGCTTCGACAGGATTAAACGCATTGGTGCAAAGTTCTCTGTCAAACCATCTGGCAGTAGAGCTTTTTGGTCTCTAGCCAAAGTGGTCGAGACAAACATCTGTCGGTCTACATTGCCTCCGCTGGTGGAAACCAGATGGCTCACTGGCGCATGCGCCTAAGGAGAAAGCGGACTAATTTGCTTCTTTTTTTTGCTTGCAATTCGCGTCTACACAATAGCAACAGCGTACCATCTAAATTACCTGACTGCGGTACCTCTATGTCAGAGGTCCGTATCACCAACGAAGAGGTTCTTAAAACCTTGCGAAGTCTAAACGTGAACAGAGCTTGTGGACCTGATGGTCTGTGCACCTGAGTTGTCTCCTGTGTTGACGCGCTTGTTCCGCCTCTCATTCAGGACTGCCTGTGCCTAAAAAAGGTAGCTGTACCGACCCTGCCAACTATCGGCCAATTTCAATTGCCTCCATACTCTGCAAGATTATGGAGCATATATTGAATGCCCACCTCATGGCGTACCTAGAGCAGAATGATCTCTTTAGTGACCGCCGTTCAGGTTTCGCCGAAATCGATCAACTGGGGACCTTCTAGCGTATGCCACATTCACATATGAGGCGGAGCCTTCGAGAACACGCACGCTAGTCTATTGGGCAAGCTTACAGCGTACGGCTTATCCTCTGGCCTGATTGACTGGGCGAAGGACTTTCTGAGTGAACGATTTCTCCGAGTTGTAATCGATGGCTGCTCGTCTGTCCTATCGCGATAAACGCCGGAGTTCCTCAGGGGTCCGTTCTCTCCGTAACTCTCTACCTGCTGTATATAAATCATCTGCTCATTCCCGGTATCTATGGGTATGCAGACGACAGCACAGTTGTGGAGAGATACTAAGCAAGTGCCCGGGCCAGTCGGGATCAAATCCAGTCCGAAAGAGAAGCTATGGTTGAGTGTATGAATATCACACTACAGGCAGTTTCCGAATGGGGCGACGCCAATCTCGTGAGATTCAGCGCCTCCAAAACATAAGCGTGTCTTTTCACCGCTAAAAGGAGCCCGCTTACCCTGGCTCCTACTTTCCGGAATGTATCCTTGGAACATTGACCGCAGTCAGTTGTTAGGGGTTCAATTTTCTCCGAACCTCAACTATGGGCGGTTCATTGAGTCCAGAGCCAAAGCAGCCGCAAGGAAACTTGGTGTCCTTGCAAGGGTGCGGCGATACTTCACGCCGGGGCAGCTTCTTACCTTAACTTCTTACTACGCAAGTTCGGTCGTGCATGGAGTACTCCTGTCACATATGGGCTGGTGCCGCAAAATGCCACCTGGCATTTTGCTTGGACAGCGCTGGACTCAGTTTGGCGACTTTGGTTGAAACCAATCTTGTCAGCCTCGAGCACAGGCGCAGAGTAGCCAGTCTCTCAGTATTCTATAGGATGCATTTCGGTGAGTGTGCGCAGAAATAAAACGCTTGAATTCCTCCTCTTCTTTCCAGCATCAGACAACCAGGCGGACGGCGGGTCTTCACCCCTTTGTTGTCGATATTCCACGTATTAGAACCAAACGGTTTGCTTCGTCTTTTGTAATGCGTCAGCAAAGGAGTGGAATAATTTGCCGGCGCCTATCTTTTCGTCCGAATACAATCTGGGCGTCTTCAAGGCAAGAGTGAATAGGCTTTGTAACGCTAAGACAGTCCGATTTATCATCTAATGCATCACTACTTACCACCAGGTGGGATTGTGGTCAAGCACTGGCATATAATATGTAAAAATTTTTACGTGGTAGAGCCACGCTGCAACTATATTATGGTTGTAGCGCGATGGGTCGGCTCGACCGGGGTAGGACCACGTTCTCACAGAAAACCAGCGTAAAATAGCAGCGTAATGCTGCTGTGTTTCGTATGGTGAATGTAGAGAACCGGAGACCCTTTTACTGGAAACGAGGCATTCCATCTAAGTCCTCACGGTTGACAACGCATCTGCATTTTGATTCCTAATTGAGGATAAATGTAGATGTCTATGGGCCACAGTATCCACTTACCATCAGGTGGACTGTGTGCTGTTTGTCACCCTATACTATAAAAAAAAAAAAAAGATTCAATACCTAGTCGCATTTCATTTCAAGGAGTTCATTGAGAAGTGTTACCAAAGAACTCCATCACAGGACTCAGAGTATGACTCACCAGCTTATTTGCGATCCTATGAAAGTCCAGCACCTCAGGATACTCAGACACCTGAAACTTATGGAAGTCCTGCAACTCAGCAGACTCAGACATCTGGACTCAGCAGGCTCATACGTCTGGAGCTTACAAAGCTCCTGTACCTCAGTAGATTCAGACTGGAATGTAATTTGGTTATGTTCTCTCCGGTTACTTCGGTTTCACCTCAGTCGTATCATACATTTGAATCGGTGCGTCAAGCTCATGATGATAACTAAATGATATCAGTAACTTTATTTAGTGTCATCCAGGTTTTAGTAGGCACGAGGTTTAAAGTTTCCGGACAATAATGATTTCAAGAATGCTTTATAATTTTATACATCTTAATATTTTTAATGAAGGTTATTTATTTCTATTACTTATCATAAGAAAATTTAGAATGTGTACTTCAGTATAATTTTGATCGAGTTCGTGCCTTATCCGTTCTACTTCTGCGCCGCGCCTGTGTCGTGCCTTCGCCTTATACCGCTTCTGTATAATATGCGCCTTAGAGAGTTGACGCTAGACGAGCATCGTCGTCAAAGGTATGAATCATCTTGTTCGATGGTCTCCATTCCAGGAAGTAATAATTTCGATTATTCATTAAATTGGAAAATTAACTTTCCAACTTTAGGTAAATACTTTTCTAGTAATATTTTTTTTTAGTACTATTAGAACAATAACGTTTGTAAAGAAACTACTATTAAAACATATTGCGTGGGAGATCACAGTTTATGGTAACAAATAAACGAATGATATCGTAAAGCATTCACGGGCGGTCAACCGTGTGACGTGAGCGCTGACGCGTATGATCCTGCCGCCCGATGGGGCATAATACTGAGCAATCAGTACAAACTCTGACCTCATAAATAAAAATATATTATTTGCTTATAACTCCGAATAGTTCTTGCCAATAACTACAAGATCGTGTATTCATAGCGTTGTATGTATAAAATAAATTAGAATGAAGAGACTGATCGAATCAGAGACTGAAGAACTGATGATCGAGGATAGATGTGTCCACAGCATTCACTTATCATTAGGCGGAATGTGTGTCCGTTTGTCACCCTTATTCTATGAAAAAATCCGTTTCTTCGACTGCCTCGTTGGTCTCGTGATCGTAAATGCGACTGTTGATCATCAAGTATTGGGTTTGAATCCCAGGTCTGGCCAAAATCAGTTATTGGGTTTTTCTATCAAGAAATTATTAGTAGCAGCCCGAAGTCAGGAAGTTGGCGGTGTCTTACCCTCGTGCCTCGAAAAGAAACCATTGGTCCTGCGCCTGATCCCTCCAGTCGTGTCGGAATACCATCACATCGGTCTATGAGAGTGAGGGAATAGAGAATGCACAAGTAGTTGCATACCCACCCGTGCATTATAATCCTGTGCTAGTCTCTGTTGAGACCGGCTACCGTAACCGAAATTTGGTCTGGATTACATTTATTTTTAAATTTATTCCGGATGTTATAAATATTATATAAGATACTTGAAATGCTCTTTGACATATTTTAACAATCATATATCCAGTAATCGAAGTTATTTGTAATAATCATATAATTAGTTGCTACATACAGGCCGTTCCGAAATACTGATGGAAGGTTAAAGCAATAAGAATTAAATACATAAAATGGTGATTGACATAAAACAGGAAAAAGTTTTTTATTTTTTATTTTTAGGTTCAAGTGAAATATCGTTTTGAGAAGTGGCGGTAACTTTTCCACGGCCTTAAAGGGTCGCCTTTAAAAGGATAATTACAATGTGATGCGATAAACGCAATTAATACTAACTCAAGCTAAGAGAATATAAATATATATTATAATACATAGATGTAAAGAAGATGTAAGCGATGTAGAGTTTATTATTGCGTAGGCAACGGACACAAGCGCACCACTGGTCGCACGAGTGATAGGCCACAGCAAGAGGTCTAGCGCAAGCCAGAGCGGACCTTGTGACCATAATGGATGAGATATTAGCTTTTCGGGTGTAAGACCTTTCGATAAACAATCAGCTGGGTTATCTATTCCCGCGACGTAATGAAAATTAGCGGCTGGTAAATTGTCAATTGTCAATTATCTTGACGATGCGGTTGGCGACAAAAGTTTTCCAGCGGTGCGGAGAAGAGTTTATCCAACAAAGTGTGACCAATGAGTTTGTAAACACGTACATCTCACTAATATGATAGCGTGAATCATAGTCGTCGTGCACGCGTCTAATTAGTCTTGCCAGTAATTTGGCAGCACAGAGCTCGAGACGTGCGATAGACAAAGGCTTCATTGGTGAGACCTTTGACTTGGCGCAGACGAGTCGCGTCGTAACTTGGCTTGCGTGAGTAATATGGGCGTATACCATTGTTCCATAAGCACGCTCACTAGCATCGGAAAAGCCAACCAGTCGTACAACGCAATGTTCGAAGACACCTTTTAGATTTTTGAAATAAAAAACGGTACAGAAAATAATGATCGTGCCTCCAACAAATTAATAGGCATTCTGTTGCCAAAACTTTTGACCCTTGTTAAATGCCTTTATGAAAAATATCGACTGACTGTTTTGCTTTAAATTGTCAGAGTTGTTTAATGTCGCGGTATTTTGACGTCATTAAGTAGCGCTAACTCTATACTAATCCTTTTCCAGGTTTCGACTATATGCTGGGGCGGACAATCGTCCCAATCAAGTTTCAACTGCCACAAATCTTTTATGAGAAGTTTAGCGAAGAGAACAACAGGCGCTACGAAGCCCATTACATCCCAAGTTCTAGTCAGGCTTAGTTACTTTAAATTCAAAACAATCGCGAGATTTATCGCAAGTCAAGCCCAAAATTTTTAACTGTGCGGTTTTATCAAATTCAAGAGACTCAGACATCTTATATGACGAAGGCAGAGCGCTCAAGACTGAGTCGGAATTACATGTCCATTTTACTAAAACGAACTGCGCTGGTTCAAATAACTCAATCAGCTCATTAGCAGCTGATGAAGCTTCTTCCTCAGACATAACGGTAAAAACGATATCGTCCATATAGATGTAGCGAGAAGCAATTATCTTTGCTAGCCGAAATGAATCTCCATCATCCGCAATGAGTTGCTGAATGACCCGGAGCGCGTGGTACGGGCTGGACCTTAGTCCAAAACAAACCCTATTAAATTCATATGCGGTAAGTTCTTCTTGCGGGTGAAAACAATTCATTATAATTTCAAGGAACATCTGTTTACAATCAGCGGAAAGCGCGGTAGTGAAAAACGAAAATTTAAAATAATTGCAAACAGATCACCTTGTAAATTAGGACCACTATGGAGAATATCGTTCAGTGAGCGGTCTGAACTCGATTTATGACTCGCGTCGAGAACCATGCGAAGCTTAGTAGTGGTCTTATCTGTACGCAAAACACCGCGGTGTGAATGACGTACACGGGATAGCAATTATCACTGTCAACAAGCGGCGCGGGTGACAGATAGCCTTTCTCTAAATATTCGTGGATAACTGAGTCATACGCGGCCTTAAACTCAGGAGCGGCTTCAAACTTCCTCTCCAACACCAAAAAACGTTTCCGAGCGGCTTAATAAGTATCACCAAGCTAGAATATATCATCCCAAAAAGGCAACGAAACTATGTATCTGCCCGTGTCTTTGTCGCGTTCAGTGGTTTCACGAAAGAAATGCTCGCTCAGTATCTCAGCCGGGGACTGAGTGGGAGGAGATCTCAAAGGAGATTCATCTATTTGATAAAACCTTTTTACTAGCGTGTCTAGCGGGTCTTCATCTGCGTGTGCGGGTAATGTACTACAACACGTCAAGTTTACGTTTTCGCGAGCGGGAAGAGCGGGCACGGTGCCCATAATGACGTAACCGAGTATGGTTTGTATAGCGGGCGGTACAGCGGAATTATCTTCTATTATACCAGGTAGTAAAAGTTGCGAAAATAAAGAAGCACCGATCAAGACATCGATCTGTGATGGCACAAATAAAATATCGTCGGCCAACGGCAAACTTGTAAGAACGGCATAGCGAATGCGGCGACAGGCGTAGACGGTAAGTCATCTGTTATTCTATCGACGACGAGCGACGAATATCTTATGTTAGGGTTAAAACGAGAAGTGAACAACTCCCTTTGCATATTTTTCTGAACCCCCGATACCCTTTACCTTTATATTGTCGGCATTTACTGATAAACATAATCTATCACAACATTCCGACGTTATAAAATTGCTCTACGATGCACTATCTAATAAGCAACGCACACTACGGCTCGTGCCATATGCGTCGGGTACCATAACCATTGTAGTGGATAACAGAACTGTGGTGCATACATTGCGTGTAAATAAATCTTCGGATATGCAAGATTGCGTTGATAGCGGCGCGGCAATGGACGTTGTACACAACGAAACGCTCTTGCTACTCGCATCGGGCAACGTCGCGGGAGCAGCTGCTGTTGGTACGGACGCGCGCGTTGTCCCCGATGACTCGGCAGCGGTGGTCACAACGCGAGCGTTAGCAGGTTTGAAAACGTCAAAGTGAACTATGATGTTTACCCTTGCAAATTTTACATTTAGAATTAGAGTTGCATTTCCCTGCCTTATGTATAACACTCAAACAATTTACACAAGCGTGTCGTTCTTAAACATATTTATAACGGTCGTTTGCTGTCATCTTACAAAATGCCGGACACTTGTATAAATGATCATGCACAATATCCTTGCACATACATTTGCGTGTATCGGCCGTAGCGACATAAGATTGCGGTTGTGGAGCTTTTGCCCACCGCAAGTCGGTGATTCGGGTTCGAATTCGAAGTCGAAGTCGAATGATAAGAGCGCTGTAATATATTAGTTTGTTCTTTAACGTAGTCGGTTAAACTTTTAAATTTAGGAATTTTAATCCTTTCGAGAATGCATTTCGAAAGAACAAACTGTTTCGGGATCTAACTTTTTTAAAGCAGTATATAATGTAATAAAATCAGTTAAATCAGGTATTTGTAAGTTTTTTAATACGCTAACCGCGGTCACAAATGTATGTAAAAATAATTCTAAGTTTCGAGCAGAAGAGTTAGAAATTGGTTTAAAGTCGAAAATTTGATTGATATAGGTCGACGCTAGCATGCGTTTATCATCGTACTTCTCTATAAGCGCGTTCAAAATAAGTTCATAATTCTCAGCACAAGGAGTAATACCGGCGAACACATAATGCGTTTTGATTGTTAACTTACCTAGCAGGTAATACAATTTATCGGCGTCTGATAGGGACGGATTTTCATGCACAGTGTATTTAAAACTCGCATAAAATAATGACCATGAGCGGATATCACCATCAAACGACGCTAGCTCTATAGGCGGTAAAGACAGTCACGATATTGTGGCCGATTTCGGACAATCATTTGTTATTCGACTTGTAAGACGAGACATTACACGTTTCATATGACAATATAATAGTAGAGGATCCGGCTTAAGAAATACCTAATAAAAATATTTTTTTTATAATAAAATATATAAATAAATACAAATCGGGGTGATTGACAGCCTATGTTTTGGCAAGGCTATTTTTAATTAAAAATTATTTAATTAATTTTTTTACCGGTTACGGTCATTCTTTTCCTTGATAAAATTGGTCTCAATCGAAAAAAAAATATATAGAAAATGCCACAGCATGGTTGACTACCTTTTTCCATGCAACAATACCTGTCTACCAGGTGTAAACAGGTAAACTGATATAGTAATTTACCCTCATTCTTTTTCCTAAAAAATTAAATGTGTAAATATAGATATTTTTATTGCGAATCCAATGGTATATGGTTGACTTTTCAAATCGTGGCAAGACTAGTGATTGACACGATTTAACGTTTCAATAATTTTATTTTAAAGTAGAGCGTGAAAGAGTTATCTATATATTATAATATTATGTGCGGTAGGGAAGGATGCACGATATCAGCTGCGCGTGAGACGCTTGCCGGAAAAGAGAAAAAAATCAATCAATAAAACATTAGTGTTATAAGAAATTGTAATTTATTTTTTTCAGTATACTTACAAAATTCAAGTAATATTGACTTACCTTTTTAAATTGCAGATATAAAAAATGAAACAATTAAATATTAAACAATTTAAATAAATTTAACGTTAAATTAAATATTAAACAGTTAAAATTGAAAAAAAATATTAAATCAGTTAATTGTTATAATTTTTTAATTATTAACCATTACTACTATATACAAAACTACATTTCTAGCGCGCTATTAAATACGCTATGTTATAGCGCGCTATTCAGAAGAAACCGTGTGAGAGGCCGGCAAGTGCGTAAAGTTTTGCAGCACGCTATATTTTGTAGCACGTTACATTACATGTCGTTCGTAAGATAGACCGCGTGCTATATAAGAATATTATTTCGTAATAAGTCGCATTTTAGACTAAAATTAAATAAAGCAGTAAAGAAAAACTAATGAACACTCTTTCATACTTTTCAGGCTTTAGGACTGTCTATAATCGATGTAAACGTTATTTTAACATTAATGTAAATTACAAATCAATTAAAGGCGTATTTAAAAGTTTATTGATTGTATATACAAAAATCTACTATTTATATACACTATTATATACACTTTTGAATCTATATTTTATTTACATTTAAAAACATTATTTAGGCTACTTTTGTAGCAGACAACAGTGTCCTTCGATTACTTATAAATATACAGTATACACTAACCAACGTCTAATACTAAATACGGTCGCGCGCGATGAATAGCGTGCTGCTAGATCAAATTTGTGTCACACGTCCACTCCCAACAGCACGCACGCGACAGTTAGATGCCAGCGCTGGTGCTAGAGATAGTTGCCGCTAGATATTCATAGCGTCAAAGCGCCATAGCGCTATAGTGCCATGGCGGCTACTTACATAGCACGCGGTGTGCGCTATGGAAAGATAGCGCGCTATAATATGACGATATGCGCTATATTAACCACCATAACTGAAGAACTGAACGCGCGCCTTTCTCTTTTCCGGCAAGCGTCTCACGCGCAGCTGCTATCGTGCATCCTTCTCTACCGCACATAATAATATAATGTAAGAAATTATTCCACTTCTGATGTTATAAATTATTCTCAAAGGTATTTAAATAAAAGAACACTACTCGGTAACAAACCCTGCTTACTATCAGGACCCCAAATGACATCATAACACCAAAGTATGCAAACCAACAGCATCACTACCCATATCAATGTAACACAGGGCAGCCTCTCAGCACCACGACCTTCCTTGCCTACACTAGTAGATGTGACTCGTAGAATTACAGACTGATCTTCTTAGTGGCCTGCACGATACTTTATACTGCTAAAACAAGTGGGAGATTAACATTCTACCTTCATTTGTTCGTATTTCCTTTTATTTTTTTACTCTCATTCCCGACAATAATATAGTGTTCTGTGTCACGCTGTTGCCACGATTTGGAAAGTCAACCATATACCATTGGATTCACAATGAAAATATCTATATTTACACATTTAATTTTTTAGGAAAAAGAATGAGCGTAAATTACTATATCAGTCTACCTGTTTACACCTGGTAAACAGGTATTGTTGCATGGAAAAAGGTAGTCAACCATGCTGTGGCATTTTCTATATATTATTTTTTTTCGATTGAGACCAATTTTATCAAGGAAAATAATGAACGTAACCGGTAAAAAAAAAAATTAAATAATTTTTAATTAAAAATAGCTTTACCAAAACATAGGCTGTCAATCACCCCGATTTGTATTTATTTACATATTTTATTATTAAAAAAAATATTTCATCAAAAAAAAGAATGAGGGGGTATTTTCTTAAGCCGGATAATAGACTATAATTCATCGAACGCGACCCATGACTGATATTCCACCTTGCCTCCTGGGTAGACTTGCATATTATGTAAATTGTACTCGGTTAATACCCTTTCGAAATCATTTCGTAATGCATCAATCGAAATCGCGCCAGAAAGGAACTCTTCCCTGTCCACCTCACTATCTACTTGTTGAGAGCGATCATAAATTGTTTGTAAGCGGTTAAATAAAGAATCGCGCCTAGCAATAGCTATATTCAATAACATCATTAATTTGGAGTCTGGCATTTCAGCCCTAGTTTCATTCGTTTTTGACGTGCTAGTTTTCGAAATTTTAATAATAAATGTATATACGAAATATTAAGGTTATAAGTAAAGTTTTAAATTTAACTGGCGAGCGATGAACAAGTACACAACTTATTAAAGCGTAGTAAACACTAATCTATCGCGGAACTATCAGGTAGATTTATTAAACTGATCTAAATTTGTTTGTGAGCGATCGGGTATGTAGACATTGTATCGATACCTCCTAAGTATAATGAGTCAACTACATAATTCAAATTTTACAGGAGCGCCTGTCAAAGATTAATTGTTATATATTTTCAGTTTTGGTCCTAGAATGTTGATTTTTTAAATTCGTACTATTTTAAGATTTGAGACCTTAGATAATAAAAGAGTAGACCTATTTTAGTGAGTTTCAAGATAATGTAGTTGATTTAGTATACATCATATAAACTATGGCCTATAATGAGCTAACTGCCACATACACCGTTTACATTGTATTTGTATATTTACATATCTTAAGGAACAAGTATTAGGTTTATAAAAACACAAATACAGAATTGTATTTCATTTTCTTGGATTAATTTACTGACATTGTATCTACAGTATAAACGATAATAAATTAGTTGACTCATTATACACTGATTTTAATGTCCAAAATCGGTTTGATGGAGTAGCAGTAAATTGATATATCTGCAAAATAATCAAGCTTTTAGCTTGTTTATTTTTCATATAAAAGAAAATAAGTTTATTTCTTGTTAGTTGTTATTTATTAAAACCTATTCATTTCATAATCAAGCGGTTAAAGTATATATACCTTCCATAAAACATTGCTTAATACACCACGCATAAGGGTAGAAAACAAAATATTAATATTTTTTATTATTAAAACTAATTAACAGAATAAAACGCCTTATTCCTTTTCTTAATCCAATGAATTTTTTGGAAGAATCTGTTTTGTTAGTAAAATAATATATCTTCACGAAAAAACAATATCTGAGTAGATGAATCAGGTTCTTTTAATCACAGTCCGACTCATCATTATTAATTATGCCTGTAATCAGACTATTATAAAATAAGTGATATTCTTTTCGTATCTGACGTGACTGTTACCAAGATCCATAAGGTCTTTGTGTTTATTTTTGTCAATTGGCAGGGGTTTTTTATAAGCAATGACTAGAAGCAGATCCACCTTTTCTTTTTTGTTTCGTGTATTCTTCGGTTTATTTATGCAGTTAATCCATTTAACAGCAACGTCTTCATAATTGTACTCAAATATAATTTTAAAGTGGTTATTGCCTTGTATTTTAAATTCACTTACATTGTACATGACATTTTAGTTCCATAGCTAGTAGTTGTCCAATATTGCAGTGCTTGAAATGTGTTTTAAAATCAAGAATCAACTCCTGTGACATTTCAATGACATTATAGGTCTTGTCATCTGTTTTAGGTCTGGGGTATAAATCTTCTAAACTAAACTAAATGTCTTTAGTCTGTCTCTCAATCAAGGCATGCATGCTGTCCCCTCCGTTTTGGGTATGACCAAAGACAAGGAAACGATGAATAATACTTCTATTAAATTTGTTACATTGTAAATACCTATACATTAAAAATACGATTCTGTTTCAATTCTAGCCTCCACATTTGTCAGACCAGAAACGATACTCTTTTATACCTTTGGGTATTGTCATTTTAATTAAATTTATAAACACAGCTTGCAATTTAGTTAGCTCCCCTTTTAGCTGTCTATTGATTCCAAGAATAGCAAACCTTGTAAAGATACCATATCAAAAATGGTAAAAATTTAAATGGATGATTTTCTTTTACAATAGAATGTACATTTAACATTTTTGCGAGTGTAATGAGCTTCAAAAGGCGCGAGAGCTTCAATAACATGATCAATCACACCACGTACCATATTGAATGTTATAGTTTTTGGATGGTGATCGGATTCTACAAACACTTTTCCACGACCAAATTTTTCTAGAGCGGTATAAACAAAGTTGAAACTTATCGAGAGGGTTCTAAGAAACATTGTTTTACAAACAGATATTCTTGTTATCTCTGCATGTCTTTTAGGACCAGGGCAGGATGTATTTTTTCATTTCTACTGGTGGTGTACTCCATACCTCTATTCATTATGTATTTTCTCTGGCTATCCTTCCATTCTTGCTTAAATTACTCCCTTAAGCAACCCTTGTCCTTTTTAATATTTGAACTTCGCTTGCGTCGATTTCTTGGCTGATTAGGACTACTTACTGCAGAATCGGTATCTTCTATGTGAGACCAATCGCTGATATGGTTATCAGGTACAGTAAAACTAAAGTTTATGTAACTATTTGGACTAGAAAACGAAATTGCTGGTGAAGGTATGGGGTTATAATGTTCTTAGTATTAAGTCCATTTACAGGTATCTCGATAGATGAGGATTCTTTAGAATTTTCTATTATTGATGGCGAATATACTGACTCAGGTCACGTATCAATAATACTATCAGGAAATGTGTGGCTTTGGATGGCAAAATTTCTAGAACACGTTCACTATATTCTAGGTCTACTTGATCGATAATTGACAGTTCATCTTTGTTAAAGTAAGCACCAGGTGGCAAAGGGGACTGAAAATAAAGTAAAGATGCTTTTTATATCATGCCATTAATGAGGCAAATTATGGCAACACAGACTGACACACAGACGCCTGTTTAAAATTAATCCCTTTACTACTAAAAATTAGAATACTAAGTCATGTGTAATATTACTGCAAACTATCACGACGTATACCGGTCTATATCAACTTAACCCAGTATAGAATGTACAGAAAATTTAATAATTAATAATCTAAAAATAGTGTGATTACTTACTGTCATAATTATAATTTATATAAGCTAATGTAATGAAAAAGTTAAACTACTTACCATTTTTATGAAAAGATTCCACTGACTCGTTATTTTCAAAATTTTTCGTGAATACCTAATATAATTTGAGTATCTTAAATCTACTAAATTAAGCATATGTTTTGCTCTAGCATTTTGCAGTGGTCCCTCCATGTTTATTAAAATTAAAATATTGTGATTTTATAAATCAAATCTAATATATTGATCGCAAAAATATCCACCTAAATTGACATAGTCACGTGCCCCGCGAACGCTGTATACTGGTCCAGTTTACACATGTCGCTCAAAGTACCCCACCCGAGTCCCGCGTATACTGATTCCGAGTAGTTAGCTTAGAATACGTCGTATTGAAATTTTAAGTAACACTACATGAACCAGTATACGTTAGATTATTTCCAAAAGTACTTATGAATTTTAGGTTTTTTTGACATAGTCTGATAAATAACATGTTTTTACAATCAATACCGTCAAAACCTGAAAATACCTAAAATGTTAGATGACTCACTATACTTAGGAGGTATTGGTATTATGTATTGCGGTAAGTATATGGTAAATAATAAGAAATTATATAATAGCTATGAATATACGGCTTTAAATTAATGTAATAAATATGTAATGAGTGTACATATGCGAGAAATTAAGTAAAATATTATATTAAATGTTTCTAAGTATATATATATATATGGCTTTAATTAATATACTCGCGTGGAAGAAATATATAGTTTATGAGAATAGGTTACCTCAATGGTATATAAATATGTGGGTCACATATGGCTATATATTATGCCTATTGTGCATGGAAATATTCCAACGAAGTGGCAAAAAAAAATGGGTGTGTGTAATAGTGTACACACGTAAGAAGTGAAACTTCTTTATGACATAATTTTCTAATATTTTACTACATATATATATAATAACACACACACACACACAAAATCTATACCAAATAACCTGTACAATATTCATTAACTTTTTTTCAGGTAGATTGCTTAGAATAAATGTGTATGCATCGCAGGCTGAAAGCTTGCAGAGCTGTCCAAGGCAGAAACAAAATGACAACAGAAATATGGGAATACAGGCTATGGATATTGAAGACAAAAGTCATAACAAAATCATAAATAGACATGTTATCATCAAGTTATTTTGGTGTGATTGGTATTTGGGATTTCCCACACTGTTCTTGTCTCTCTGTGCTGCTTTTAAGAAATTTTATTTTAATATGATGTACTTTCTGACTCGGGGCTGCTACTGATTTTAGAATAAGAAAAAAAAGAAGCCTCTTGCAGCAGCTTCTCCCGACTCGGTATTCTAAACCAGGACATTATCAGCAACAGCGTTAACGACCCATAAACCAATGAGGCAGTCAAGGCATACAAAGTGTATAGAAGGATTAAAGGCCTTACTCCAGAATGTGAAATTATATAATTCATTTTAGTTCTTTGAAGTCTATATAGCGTGTATAGGTAATATTACAAATGGACATATTATTCCCTACATCATCTTGGATTAAATCATATTTCTTAAATTACGGTAATGTTGTTTGGGATTTATATTCACTATTCAAGTAATACATGTATAAAATAATTAAAAATGAATGAATAAATCATTAAAAATTAATAATTTGAAAAATACTTCCAATCAAAATGTGAGGTTAACATAAAATAAATACCAAAATTACACCCATGTGTTGGATCTTTCAAAAGAAAAATATTATCACTCTCCCTTTGACTATTAATTCACTTGAATTCAAAAAAGTCTTTCATTTTATCACTTTAGAAAGACATTAATACATTTTTTTAAAGTGACTACTGAATTTTAGTAAGATGGTGCCTAAGCAATAAGCATCATAACTCGCGTGTTGTAATGGTGTGCGGAATCGATTATCGAAAATCGATGGATCGATTATCAAGATGATCGTTTATCATTTAGATAATCGATTATTGGGGAGACCATATAAGTTATGGTAACCTTACTTATAAAGAGAATCCCCGTTACTTATTGATGGGTATAGGCAGCAGAGTTCTATTAGGCCGCCACATACATACAGAATTTCGTTTGGATTCCTTTCGAATTCCGTTTCGAGATTCCGTAAATACATCACACACATACTTTAAATTCAGTTCGGAATAAAATGGCTCAGTTGAAACCAATACTATATATGCCGAATTAGCTTCTTGGCGAAAATTACTTGAAAGATTTGTGTGATAAGTGCCCTTACGAGTGCAATGGACTTTAAAATATGACGACTGTTTTTATATACCTAATATGATCTGGCTGGTCTGGCAGACGTTGTTCTGCTTTTTCCGTTATGTTGCGCGATGATTTTCCCTGCGAATTTACTATCAGGGCCAGATTTTGGGATATTGTTTTTAGGTACTAAACCAAAGTAAATTGAAAATGTGAATAATTTTGGTCCATAAATATAAACTTTGCAAATAATTTTACTGCAGTGTTAATATCAACTCAGTCTTTTAAAAGTTACACGATCACTAATATGCACCAACGATTATATTAAATAATTATGTTTCTTTATTTATATTTACATACTCCATTAAAATTTTCACGTTGACATTTTAGAATTTTATGTTTATTACATTTTGTAATTATGAAAATCTCATTTTAGAAATTTTCCTGGAACAGTTTTGTTTTAATGTGTTGGTAATGGTGTTCAACCATTAGCGTACTCTACTGTTTCTAAGTTGAGAATTAACTTTTAATGGATATAAACACGAAAAGTCCATTATTTCTGACAAACTGTGTGTTTTAAACCTATATTTCACAGAGGACTTTCTTTGTTATATCGAGCAATTACCGCCGACTTAGTCTAACCGACAAAAACCAAACTTTACAGGAGAAGGTATTTGTTAAATATTTTTTCAAATAATTGCGCTATTAAATTGAAAGTTAACATATAATTATGATTTTTGAAGCCTTAGCTGCAACAGTTATAATTCTCAAAAAACATTAGGTTTTGAGGCTTTTTTAGCATTTACAGTATTTTTGCTGTCTCAAACGTACGACTTTTAATGGTTCCGGGCGTTTGAGATAACACTTGCGATAAAAAATAACCTGGTTAAAGTTTTAACGCAAGCGACAATAAGCCATTTTAACTATGGATCAATTTTCATAAATAAATGGGTACTTCATACATTTATATAAAAAAAAACCACTTAAAATATATAGTTTAATATATAATAAATTGTTCATTATTTTAATATTTTAGAGCACACTGAGATCAATGAATGAAACTTAAAATAGAATTATTAAACTTAAAGAATTACCAAGGAAATTAAAGGTTTATTATCACCTGCATTCGTTTCAGCTAACATTACTCATTAATTTAATATTTAAAAGAACACTGAGATCAAATAATTATCTTGGCGTGTTTTCATGCCGGCACACCGCCTGCAACTTTACAAGGCGCAGATTCGGTCTTTCCGATCTCTCCGATCGGCTCTCCGATCGGCTCTCCGATCGGAGAGATCGGAAGATCGGAGAGATCCGATCGGCTTGATTCACTGGCGCTACGAAGAGATGTAGCATCTCTTTGCATTTTCTTTCGCATCTACCACGGGGAGTGCTCTGAGGAATTGTTCGAGTTAATCCCAGACGCCAAATTTCATGAACGCAAATCGCGACAAAACTCCCGACATGGTTGGCGGTCTACCACTGTACGTTTTACTAAGAGTTTTCTTCCTCGTATTACCTTCCTGTGGAATAGTTTACCACCGGCGATTTTTCCGAACCGATACGACTTAGGGACCTTCAAGAAAAGAGGTGAGCCGGATGCTCGTTTGCCCCCTCTTTTATAAAAATATCCAATTTTAACTAAAATTAAACCTTTAATTCTCTTTATCACTATCATCTGCATCAGTTTCAGGTCACACATCAGGAACTGCTCCATCATGCTTCATATTTACACACTCTTCTTGGTACCTGCATGGAATTATATTTTTATTACACAGATCCTGAAGATCTTTGTAATTTGGTAGCTGAAATTTTTAGGTCCGAATGGTATAACTGTGCTGGTCCATTAATTATAGTTGCCGTATTGCCTCTTGGTCTAATAATTAGGCCCATATTCAACTCTTGTTTATTGTTATCTTCGAAAAATCCGTATTGTAGTGTAATTACTGGATTGTTCTTTTTATTTTATGTTGTTTATCTAATTTCATTAAGGTGTATAATTTTTCACTAACAAAGTCAGTGTAATCAACAAGAAAGTTACTTGTAGCTAATGTGGAATCATTATGGTATGATATTAAAAGAGATTCAGCTGTAAAATTTAGTAAGTTTATCTGCTGTATATCCTCTGGAACAGGAGATTTATTTATGCTTTGTTTCGGTAATGAACATGATGGTGGTAGTAATTCCATAATATTCTTAATCCTTGACTGTAACAATAAAAGAACTTTGTATTTGGCACTAAAAAGTTGCGTTTATAATATAAAACGTATACCTCTGGAGCTCTAAAAGCACTATTCACCAAGAGGAACACAACACTACCTAAGCGGCTATGTTGTTTTCTGTAGGGCAGAGGTAGGTACTTCCCCAGTCGGTTCAGTTATATAAAAAACTTACATATAAAAACAATAACTTTAGCGAAGTAGGAAACAGATTAGGCTAGCAATAGAAAGAGAACAGACAGTTGCCTAAAACTCAGTGGCGGCAACTCTTTAGTGATTACCAAAGTTAAGCTCGGAAGCTATGTGGTTACTCTCATGCAAGCAAAGCCACGAACACTCGCTAGTCAAAATTTATTTATTTACATTCATTTATTAACAAAATCACAATACTGAAATGTCTTCCTACATACCTTTGCCGGCGTTGACATTTCGGAAAACAATTGCAACAAGTAAATGGAGTGATTTACTAAACACTATACAACACTATCACACCACTTTAAACTTAATAAAACCACAGAATAAATATGATAAAACCCAGTTTTAACCAGGTATAACCAGGTTATTATAATTTAACTCTAAATACAATGCAGAGAGATAGTTTCAATTACAATTTTCACTGGTTTTTTTGCCACTTTGCTTACAGTAAACAACAAAATTTTGATGTAATGTGTCGGTTGCGATAACAAATAGGGTCGCTTACGTTGCAATTTTTAGATAATTGCGCAACTTACGATATATATTGATTATGTCGGTTACTTTAAAATATAAAAAACCGTTGTGCTAACGATAAACTTAGCATTTGCTATAACTTTCGAATTGATTGTATTTTGATGGGAAATGTCGATGAACCGAGTCCGTTATAGTTTAAAATGTCGTTTGCAATGAAAAACGCTGTTTCGGTAAAAATGTCGCTTACGATAAGTCGGCGGTAATGGCTTGATATGATAGTCAACTTAAGGAATATTATTTAAGAAGAGTAATATTCACCATTAAAAAAACCATACATGATGATTCCTTACGTTTATGTGAACACAATAAATGAAACTATTTTTTTTAATGGATTTCATCACATTTATTTTACTTATTAATTTGTATTATACTTAATACTTATAATACTTGTTAGAGCCACGCTGCACCTATATTATGGTTGCAGCATGAATATTTTTATTCGAACGGGGTAGGACCACGCTCTCACAGAATACCAGCGTAAAATGGTAGCTTAATATTGCTGTGTTCCGTATGGTGATTATAGAGAACCGGAGATCATATTTACTGGTAACCTAACGAGGCATTCTACAAGTATCTTACTCTACAGGGGTAATAACGCATATACATTTTGATTATAAATCGAGGATAGATGTACCATGGACCATACCATCAAGTGGACTGTATACTGTGTACCCCCTTATTCTTAAAAAAAACCATGGTCAAAAACATACGGTCGAATTGCTAAACTCATCCTTTTTGAAGTTTTGGTTTTGTTTGAGTCTTATGAGTGGACTTAAATATATACTATTGAATGTTATCTAAAAAGTTATATTTTATATTTTAATCCCTATTTTTCTCAATTATAGATGAAATTTTATTCAAATTATAATAAGACCACCCATGAGGTAGAGCCTATTAGATAAAAAATAATAAATAAATTCGGCTCGTAATTTGTGAAGATATTGCGTAATGTAGTTACAAAAATACAGTCAATTCGTTAAACCATTTTCGAAGACAGGTTATAAATAATATTCTGAAGTCGGTGCCGAGGCATAGCGTATAAAATAATTCAAGCTTCAACTCTAGAAACCTACCAAATCAAGTGGGGATTGCTATAATCTTTATAGCTTTTAATATCCATTACTTTTTCTAAGTTTAGAATAAGACGCTGCCCATCGTCTATGTGGGTATTTTACGATAAACCATCATCTATGAGAAGCCATTAGCTCTTTTCGGCACTGCGCATAGGCAATACGGGATGATGTATTAGGCACCATACTACTACATACCAAACATTTTTCTCATCAGCACGTAAAAGTCCACATGGGCCTCTCCCTATAAAGAGAGATAGCGAATATATTCAAAACTAGCGACCCGCCTCGGCTTTATCTGGGTAGGGTCTATAATTGTGGTGTATTTAGATTTAAGTTGATCAAAGAACATTTCCTTTGTCAAGTTTTTTTGAATATTCAAGTTTTTCGGATAAAATATAGCCTAGATCATTCCTGGCATTGCTCTCCGTCTGTGCCCATCTTATTAACCAAATTGGTAATTTTTTAAAGTGTAAAAGGTGTGTTTGTATCATGTCAAATGGAATTTTGTAGTCACTACCTACATCTGGAAGACAGGCGTGAGAGTTTATGTATTAATAGTTTATATATTAATTAGGCATTATATCTTAGTCTCTGTCTCCATATATCTTCGTTTACCACCCTTTTTTATAAAAAATTGTACCTTTATTTATTTCCAAAGAATATCTTGATAACTAATGATATAAAGGATGAGAATGACAGGCTTCTTTAATCAGCTTAAGTACCTACGCATCAAATTCCCTCATACGCTTTTGCCTCGACATCAGCCTCTTGTGGCTTATGTAATTCAAGTCAAGCAATTTAATATAGCTTTTAGTCAAATAAGTCAATCAATTTCCTTTCATCTTATTATTATATGAATAAAAATAATAAGTTGAACATAACGTAAGGAAACGTTACCGTTACAACCTATTAAATGTCCACTGCTGAACAAAGGCCACCCCCAAAGATTGCCCCAATTTTTTCATAATTGCCATGCTTCGCAGGCGGGTTGGCAACCGCGGTTTTTTATTTTTGAAGTTATACTTCTTTTGGGGCGTTTGAGAAAAATAATGAGAGTGAATTTTTATGATGTGCGCGCACACCGACACCTAAAAACGACACCATGAAGTTGTTACGATGCGCGCGCACACTGACACTTAAAAGCGATAACTTCAGTGGGTAATTATCTCTCAAGTTTTTTGTTTTGTTACGCTAAAGAAGTATAACTTCCTGCCTGCGTACATAAGTATACATACACACTTTTTTTAGTTGAAGATTCTGCTGCCCATCTCCTAATATTTCTACGTCGCCTCTTACGACAACAACGCCACTGTCGTAATTTCGACGGTGCTGTATTTACTTATAATAAGTAATGGATAGAGTATTGTATAATAACGCCGTTTATTGTAGCTTATTTATTTAAACAACTTTAGTACCGTTACAGCCTATTAAAGTCCACTGCTAATCATAGGCTTTCCCCATAGATTGTCTCGTACAGGGGATATTTGCCATAGTTGCAACGCTTGGCAAGCGGGTTGGCAACCAGTTTTTAGTTTTTAGTCGTTATTAGGAAGACGCTGATTACCATATCCTGATTTATTTCCTTCTGTTGTCTCTTACGACAACCATGGGATGATATGGGGGTAGTGGATATTCTTACACCACCACTATACGGTAAACATTAATATATTTAACTTTATTATTAATAAACGTCATATGATAATTCAGATACTACTAATTCATATATTAAATAGGTACATTATATGTGATATTGTAACTACTTAGAAATAACCCGGCAATTTATCTGTTTTATTCCTCAGACACAGGTTTCCTCACGACTTTTTCATTCACCACCGGGCACGTGGTAAATCAGCACTTAAAATTGCAATTATTAATTTGGCGGGGATCGAACCCAGGTTGCTCGCGTACATTTACAGCGAGTTCTTAGCTCTTGAGCTATCACTACTCAATTTGAATATGTTGAATATTATATTCCTAACGATAAATAATAGGTAATAACTTCTACCGTGGAAAGATACTAGATAGTAGGATTCAAATACTGCTTAGGAGACCGTCTAGGTACTTATGTTTTTCTGTCGCAAAGCAGCATTGTGTGCACTGTGTTACGGTCTGAGAGTTTAGAGTGCCAGCATAATTACAGGCTGAGAAGTATTCTACCTTAGTCCTCAGTGGTGACAACATATCATAACCTTTTTTTAAGTTGGTTGCAGGTGTCTATAGGTATAGGCTGCAGTTCCTACTCACCATCGTGTGAAATAATAATTTGCTTTTCACTTCACTTATATATAAAATATATATATTTCCCTTTTTTTACATTGTGGCGTAATGAATATGAAGCTCGGAAACTTTCATCAATAATATGCTTCGGGGCTTTTGTAATTTCCCTTTGTTTCACTTTAGTGTTTTATCTTTTTTTTCCGGCCTGAATTTTATCATATTCTGAATTTTATCATCAGATTTTAGACACGACAAATAGGACAATCTGATAGAGGTAATCAAGCCATTGCACTGGCGGTTGGCCCGTGCACTGAAAGCAGATCAGACCTCACCAATGCCACCTCTCATTAGACCAGGAAACCCCGATCGCGCCTTTGACGATTCTGAAAAGGCCGAATGTCTTGCGGACAGTTTAGAGAGCCAATGCTAGCGAAACCATAGATCCCGCTCACCTTGCAGAGGTTGAAGCGGAGGTCGAGCATAAGTCTGCAATACCATTCGCAGGCGACCCCTTAGATCTTGTGACTGTTGACGAAGTCACAGAAGTCATCAAAAGCCTAAAAAAGAAATCAGCATCCGCCCCGATGGCAATAGCAACAGGGTGCTGAAATCGTTCTCCGCGCCGCTCGTATGCCTCCTAGTAGCCTCTTCAACAACGCTCTTCTCTCCAGCTGCTCTTACCAGGATGCTTGGAAAGAGGCAAGCGTAATAGGAATCCCGAAACCGAGGAAACCGCGTGACTTAGCCTCCAGCTATAAATTAATCGGTCTCCTCAGCACACTGGGGAAAGTTTACGAAAGACTCATATTGAATCGCCTACGAAAATACGTTCCCAATGAGCAGTTCGGCTTTAGAGCCAAACACTCGTGCACAAATCATACAAATCAATACAAATACATCGCCTCATCATCATCATCATCATTACAGCCCTTCACAAGTCCACTGCTGAACATAGGCCTCCCCAAGGAATGCCACAAAGCACGGTCCTGAGCCACCCGCATCCATCGACTTCCTGCATGTCTTACCAGGTCGTCACTCCATCTAGTGGGGGACGCCCTACACTTCGTCCGCCGGTACGAGGCCGCCACTCGAGAACCTTTTTCCCCATCGGTTGTCGGTTCTTCGAGCTATATGGCTGCCCATTGCCACTTCAGCTTACTAATCTGTTGCTATGTCGGTCACTCTGGTTCTACTGCGGATATCCTCATTTCTAAGTTTATCACGCAGTGAGACCCCGAGCATAGCCCTCTCCATAGCTCGCTGAGCGACCTTGAGCCTCATCCGGCCAGCAGTGAAGGACCACGTCTCAGTTCCGTAGGTCATCACTGGCAACACGCACTGGATGTACAGCCTCGTTTTCAAGTTTTGAGGTATACCTGACGAGAAGATGTGCCGTAATTTCCCGAACGCTGCCCAGCCGAGTTGAATCCGTCGATTGACCTCTCAGTCGAAGTTGGACTTACCTAGTCGGACTATTTGTCCCAGGTAAACATACTCGTCAACAACTTCGAGCTTAGTGCTCCCAACAACTACCGGCATAGGTGTGACATGGACATTAAACATGATCTTTGTTTTGTCCATGTTCATCTTAAGACCTATCCGTTGGAGGCACTATTGAGGCCATTGAGCATAGTGCTTGGGTCCTCCAGCGATTCTGCCATAAGGACTATATCGTCGGCAAATCGAAGGTGAGTGATGTACTCGCCATTGATGTTAATGCCGTATCCTTTCCAGTCCAGAAGCTTGAAAATCGTCCAATGCAGCGGTGAAGAGTTTCGGGATATAACGTCACCCTGTCTACACCTCTCTGCAGTTGGATAGGTTTCGTACTCTGGTTCTGTACTCGGATAGCCATCGTGGCCCTACTGTACAAGCACTTCAGCACTTCGATATACCGACAGTCAACTTGGCACCGCTGAAGGGACTGCAGCACCGCCCAATTTCGACGGAATCAAAGGCTTCTGCAGTCCACATACCAGACAAAGTGGCAAATTGTACTCCCCGGACTTCTGTACAATTTGCCGAGGGTATGTGGTGGTCTATGCAGCCTTTTCGAAACCAGCTTGTTCGGGAGGCTGGAAGTCGTCGAGTCTGCGCGAGACGATTCGTAATGACTCTCGAAAACAGCACGTAGACGCGGCTCAGAAGGAAATCGGTCTGTGTAGTCTTCAAGAGAGCGTTGTCGCCTTCTTGAAGAACAAGACCACCGCACTCTGCTCCACGCCCGGTGTAGTGCCACCATGTGGACGGAATTAAAGAGCTTCTGAAGGACTTCGTACCGGTTTCCACCCGCTTTCAGAAGCTCTGTAATTCCATCCTCGCCTGGGGCCTTGCCGTTTTAAGGTGCTGGAGAGCCATTCTAATCTCGCTCAGACTGACGTCCGGGATATCATCGGAATAGTGTCGGATAAGACTCGCTCTTGGATCGTTACTCACACTTGCGTGTGCTCCAACGATGATGTACAGCTGCCCATAGAACCTCTCAATCTCACTCAAAATCTCAGGTGTCCGAGACGACGCTGCCACACTCGGTCTTCAGCTTCGACAGTTGGCTCTTTCTGGCAGACAGATCTCTGCAAAGACTTTGGAGCCCTGGTTCCGCTCGATCGCTTCTTCAATACGAGGCTGTATTGAAGTTGCGCAGAATCCCGCCGCATGCATTTGGAGATCTGTCTGTTCAGTTGCCTGTATGCTATCAAATCTACTGAAGATTGCAGCTTCATTTCCCGTCTAACAGCCATGAGATTAAGAGTGTGATCGGAGAGTTCTTCTGCGGCGGGTCTTACAAAACTTAGCTCCGACCGCATGGACAGTTTCCACGAGCTTGTCATTCATATCGTCCACTGCATTGCAATCTTCTAGGCACTGAAAACGGTTTTGTAACTCGAGCTGAAAGGTTTCGGGACTTTGGATTAGAGCACGAGGGGACGGGCGTTGACTTCATTAGACGACACCTCTCCACAAACGTTTAGGTTCAGTGTGCCTCTAACCATCGCCTAACGGAATATATTCTGGAAGGCTTCTCCCACTTCAGCAATCACAGAACCCTCAACACCGGTTCCCTCTTCTTCGATGTCGCAAGGACGTTTGACAAAGTGTTGCACGACGGCTTACTTTACAAGCTTTATAAACTAAATGTGCATAATAGGCTCACTCACATCATTAGAACCTTCCTTGCCAATCGCTAATTTCGTTATCTAGTAGAGGAAACTCGCTCTTCAAAGCGCCTCCTAAGGGCTGGATGCGCAGTGGGCTCCATCCGTCAGTGGGGAGACCCACTCCTCTTCTCATTCACGAGTGACATCCCAAAAGACCCTGCAGTTAATACTGCTCTCTTCGCTGGTGACACGGTACTCTTCTTCGCCAACTACAATAAGAAATTTCTCACCACGATGCTTCAAAGAGCTGCCAATCGCTTAGGCGAATGGTTTCGCTTATGGAGAATCGAAGTGAATCCTGAGAAAATTGTACCAATATATTTTAAAAGGAACTCTTCTCTCACTAACCGCTAGTGGTAAACGCAATCACCTACGTTCCGACTCCTAACGTCACGGCCACTCTCCGGAGGTCCCGTGACGTTTTAATCGAACCCTCGGTTCCACTAGACCCTGACGAAACTTGAACCTTGAACCTTGACGGCCCATCACACACCAACACTACGCACTCACCTAATGTCACAAAAACCTCCTAACGGTTTTCGGATGAGACGCAGTGTGTCCGCAGAAGGGCGCGACGCACACCCTTCACACCGCGTACACATTGTACACCGTGTTTCATTCGATGTTTCGTTCGATGACCCGCGTTCCTGGGCGGTGAGGACCGCCCAGGTACGCGGGTCATCGAATGAAACGAGTTAGCCGTCAGAGACGCGGCCCGCCACCTTTGTTCCGACTGCGGTTATATAACTCATATGTATAACAAGAAATAATAATAAGTGAACACCGTTACGCAAATAACGTTGGAGAGAAAACACAATCGTTACCCCTTCTTACAGCTGCAGAGTCCGATAAAGCTGTAAAAGCCAAAAGGCTAACAGCACTAACATCATATAAACCAGAAGAAGAATGCAGGTGGCTCAGAACCGTGATTTGTGGCATTCCTTGGAGGAGGCCTATGTTCAGTAGTGGAATTATAAAGGACTGTAATAATGATGATGATCGTAAAACCAATGCCACTACTGAAACCTTACCGAAAAGTAGAAACTAAAATAAAAATCTGCCACGAAATTCGGAACGTGTTCTCAATGTGTACTAAAATTAAAAAAAAAAAACATTTCAGAATTTACAATGTCATATTTGTTGTTGCATTTTGCAATTTAATTCCAATCTTGTACTGCATTATATAGCCAGTATAAATTATCTTGAGACTACAAAATGTGCGCTATAAACAAGTTATGCATCGTTACACAGCAACAGTGTAATTTGCCCATTGCTCGCTTTCGCTGCTTACGTAGCTATTTAATTAAATAAGCTTATTACAGCTTTATTGCACAGTATCGTCATGGATTTATTTCAATCACATTTATATGCTTAAAATATCCAAATATTTCTTTTATAGAATAAGGGTGACAAACGAAAACACAGTTTACCTAGTATAGTTAACTGATAGTAAGTGGCCACTGCAGTACGTGGACACCTGCAACCAACTTTATACAAAGAAGGCTACATATGCGTTGTCAACCCTTTGGACTAAGATGGAATGCCTCGCAGCCTGTAATTATGCTGGCTTTCTATACACTTCGAAACGGAACACAGCAGTGCACGTAATACTATTTGTTGGCAGAATTAAGTAAAAGGTTAATACCTACCCAGACAAACTTTCAGGCAGAAAAAGAGTCTTATCACCTCGAGTAGGGAAGACTTCAATAAGTTTTATAAATTGTAAATTTTATCTAAATTTATGTTAAGAAAAAAGAAGTGCAATCACTGCTATTATTCCTCTGCTATATGTTTGGAAGCCGTGTAGTAGCGGTCGCCCTCTAGGTGATACTAGAGGGCGACCATCTGTACCAAGGAGGTGTCGGATTTATCTTCCATAAGTCTCTCGTTAAAAACGTTGTAAAGATTGTGAGTATGTCGAAAACAGTTACGTACCTTATACTCAGAATCACCAAACGGTATATTGAAGGTCATACAGGTTTACGCACCTACCTCGGCACATCCCGATGAGGAGGTGGAGAAGTATGAGGATATCTCTAAAGACGTGCATTCCTGCAAACCCACTATAAGGTGTTAATTGGAGACATCAACGCAAAACTAGGAGAGAAAGTGGAACGGTGAGCTAAAGGAAAGGAAATTCTAAATAGGGCAACGGAACCCAAAGGGCCAGCAGCTGGCCGACTTCATGGAGAAAGAGGACTTTTATTATGAACTCTTTTTAAAAGCGGCCCCAGGAAGTAATGACCTGGTCGAGCCCCAACGGTTCGACAAAATGAGATTGACTTCATTATGACGACTAGATGGCAACTGTTCAGTGATGTCTCAGTGATCGCAAGGTAGAAAACTGGCGGTGATCACCGGATCGTTAGAGGCACACTGAACCTAGACATTAAGTTGGAGAGGTCACGTCTAATGAAGTCAACGCTCCGCTCCTTCATGCTCTAATCCAAAAACCCGAAAACTTTCAGCTTGGGTTACAAAACCATTTTCAATGCCTAGAAGACTGCAATGCAGTGGACGATATGAATGATAAGCTCGGGGAAGCTGTCCATGCGGTCGGAGCTAAGTTCTGCAAGACCCGTCACAGAAGATCACAAAAACTCTCCGATCACACTCTTAACCTAATGGCTGTTAGACGGAAAATAGCTGCAGTCTTCAGCAGATTTGACAACATACAGGTAACTGCACAGACAGATCTACAAATACATTTGGAGGGACTTACACAACTTCAATACAGCTCGTATTGAAGAAACGATCGAGCGGAACCAGGGCTTCAAAGGCCTTGCCCGAGATTTGTCTGCCAGAAAGAGTCAACTTTCGAAGTTGAAGACCGAGTGTGGCAGCATCGTTTCCGGGACACCTGAGGTTTTGAGTGAGATTGAGAGGTTCTATGGGCATGGGTACAGATTATCGTTGGAGCCACACGCAAGTGAGAGTAACGACCCAAATGCAAGTCTTATGCGGCACTATTCCGATTATATTACGGACGTCAGTCTGAGCAAGATTAGAATGGCTCTCCAGCATCTTAAAAACGGCAAGACCCAAGCCATGATGGAATTGCAGCGGAGCTTCTGGAAGCGGGTGGAAAACCAGTACTTGATGTCCTTCAGAAGCTCTTTAATTCCATCCTAAATAGTGAGACTACTCCGGAGGTGTGGAGCAGAAGTGTGTTGGTCGTTTTCTTCAAGAAAGGCGACAACGCTCTTTTGAAAAACTACAGACCGATTTCCTTTCAGAGCCGCGTCTAAGTTCTGTTTTCGAGAGTCATTACGAATTGTCTCGCACGCAGACTCAACGACTACCAGCCTCCTGATCAGGCCGGTTCCTGAAAAGGCTTTAATACAATAGACCACATTAAAACCCTTCGGCAAATTGTACAGAAGACCGAAGAGTATAATCTGCCACTTTGCCTTGCATATGTGGACTATGAGAAAGCCTTTTATTCCGTTGAAATTTGGACCTTTCAGCGGTGCCAAATTGACTGTCGGTATATTGACGTGCTGTAGAGAACCAGAGTATGAAACCAATCCAACTGCAGAGAGGTGTAAGACAGGGTGACGTTATATCCCCGAAACTCTTCACCGCTGCATTGGAAGACGTTTTCAAGCTACTGGACTGGAAAGGATACGCTATTAACGTCAATGGCGAGTACATCACTCACCTTCGATTTGCCGACGATATAGTCCTTATGCAACTGCAGAAAGGTGTAAGACAGGGTGACGTTTTATCCCGGAAACTCTTCACCGCTGCATTGAAATACTTTTTCAAGCTACTGGGCTTGAAATGATAAGGTATTAACATTAATGGTGAGTACATCACTCACCTTGGATTTTCCGACAATATAGTCCTTCTGACAGAATCACTAGAGAGCTATTGAGGTCATTGAGCATAGACCTAAGCACTATGCTCAATGACCTCAATAGTAACTCCCAACGGATAGGTCTTAAGATAAACAAAGACAAAACAAAGATCATGTGTAACGTCACACCTATGCCGGTAGTTGTTGGAAGCACTAAGCTCGAAGTTGTTGACGAGTATGATTACCTGGGACAAATAGTCTGACTAGGTAAGTCCAATTTCGACCGAGAGGTCAATCGACGGATTCAACTCGGCTGGGCAGCGTTCGGGAAATTACGACACATCTTCTAGTCAGGTATACCTCAAAACTTGAAAACGAGATTGTAGTACCAGTGCGTGTTTCCATTGATGAATTATGGATCAGAGACGTGATCCTTCACTGCTGGCCATATAAGGAAGCTCAAGGCCATTCAGTGAGCCATGGAGAAGGCTATGTTTGGGGTTTCTTTGCGTGATAATTTTAGAAATGAGGATATCCACCGTAGAACCAGAGTACCATTGGCCCAACGGATTAGTAAGCTGAAGCAACGGGCCGCCTTATATCTCGAAGAACCGACAGCCGATGGGAAAAAGTTTCTTGGTGGCAGCCTCGTACCGGCGGGTAAAATGTGAGCGTCCGCCCACTAGATGAGTAATAATTTGGTAACATATGCAGGAAGTCGATGGTTGCAGGTGGCTCAGGACCGTGGTTTGTGGCATTCCTTGAGTAGGCCTATGTTCATCAGTAGATTTGAAGCTGTAATGATGATGATGATGATATTATGTTTGGATTATATTTTGTCTGAGTTTATTCTATACCCATAGTAAAATTACCAGGATAAACAATAAGATTTAAAATATAATAAATACAACCCCATTAGACAGAAAGAAACACCTACTGTATATTTAAATTTACGAATACCATCATACATATAGTAAAATCTAAAACAATCAAAAAAATTGCCTGTAAAGTCGGTATACGGGCGAAAGTTTTGCGTGACAACGACTTTGAGTGGTAAAATAATTTTATTATGTCTGTCTCTCGCTCTTAGGCGAATAACCATGCCAGTGGAAGGGACGCGTGCCTCTCACTCGCTCTCATTGTGAGCGCATAACGTGAGCGGAGCGTAACGCAGTTTCTTGAAGTGTCACCCGGCAAACCAATTTATAAGACGTTGTCACGTCAAAACTTCTGCACATTCGTTATCAGACTCTAACACGTAAGACTAAGTGAAGTTAGCCAGTTCTTAACTCGTGTAATTTAACACAAGCCGAATTGATTGGAACAGATGTGATGCCGAAGCGCTCCTTTTGTAACATGTTACACATCTTACCTCTCTGCGAAAAGGGGATTATTTTATTTATTAGGTTTTTTTAAAGATTAAGCACAACAAAAGAGCACTCGGTTCACCTGATAGTAAATGGATACTGTAGCTTATAGATATTTACATCTATCCTATTTTAAGAATCAAATTGCAGATGCGTTGTCACCTCTAAGCCGACGATGAAATGCCTCGTTTCCAGTAAAGAGGGTATCCGGTTCTCTACTCTCACTATTTATATATTTTTATTTGACCATGGATTGTACAATGTAAACGTTATCATCATTGTCATCTTTTTAGCCAATAAGTCAACTGCTAAATAAGCATCTCCCAAAGTACGGTTTTGAGCCATGTGCAGTCATCAACTCCTTGCAAATACGAATAGTAAATCTTTCCATATTTCCCATCGAATGTCGGTTATATATACCTGATGGTAAGTGACTGCAGTCTTTGAGACTTTGACGGCTCCGTGGCGAAATGGCTTAGCAATGAGTTGCAGCGCTGGGGGCTGCGGGTTCAAATCCCGCACGGAACAAGTATTTGTATAGACTATAAATAATTGTTTCGGTTCTGGATGTTTGTCCTTGTGCAATTTATGTTTATAAATTCATCTACAATACAGGATAAAATCCTAATGTTTAAAAAACAAAAAAGTCTATGGACACCAGCATGCAACTAATAAAAAAGCTACAGATGCGTTGTCACCTCTGAGGACTGAAATAGAATACCTCACAGTCTGCAATGTCAGTGTAGGTCCTTTATTATTTATTTCTTCATCAATTATCGTGAATAATTGATATCTAATGAAAGATCATATAAATATTTTAATTGTAAGAAAATTAATAAAAATATCGTCACGCTGATGCAATACATATCTTACCAATATATTTATACATTATTTCTAAAACATGCCTGCTTCCTTACACAGTATTCCTTGCCCGGCGAATACGTGATAAATAAGAGTCAACATAATATGAAATTATTAATGAACATGACCGCGGCATAGAAGATTGAACTCAGGAAGTTCTATTCTACGAAATAAAGACCAGATCTACTGTAAGGAAGCCGTATCTAAATAAGACGGAGCGAACGGATATAGTTTGAACTGAAATGGATCTGTAACTGGTCGTTGGAAACAAGATGGGTGACTAACTTAGAAGTTAATTTTACTTATTCATCGGGCAAAACGGAACTGGCATTTGTAGAACTATGTATATTAACTACGGTTTTAATGTTATTTTAGTTTTAATGAGGATTTCCTAATTTTAATTTTCCAGATTTTGGCGCCAATAATTTTGAGAAACAATTAAAGATCTTAAAAAGTTACAAAGTAAACTTCTTGTTATCACGCGATGCTGCTGCCTTTCGTCGGATTCAGTTTTCATGTTTGTAAACGATCATTTAATATTTCACAATATTTTAGCTTGTTTAAATTAATTTCTGTTTGCGAACATTGACACTTTATTTTTTTTAAACTTACTTAAACTAAGTGTGGTTTAAGTTGGTGTTGCAGTGGATATAATACAAAGTGTGGTGACTGCAAGGTTTCACTTGATGGTCTGTCAGGATAGCAACAAATGGACGTAATTTATCATTACTACTGCAGTGTCATCGAATGAGAATAAGAAATGTGCCTTTAGGCACATTTAATAGAAATAAAGCATTATTGTAAATGTGCATAAAAACCAAAGAGAAGAGCTAAGATCTAAGCTAAGCTAAAATAAACGCATGCACCGTGAATCTTATAAACATCTCAACTTTTATCGAGCTCCTTTTATTTTTATTATCATACTTACCCCTACAACCCTACACTATACGGCGTACTTGTTATTCCTACACAGGGGTGCTGGGATACCCCATCTAATAATAAGTATTTTTTTTTAAATAAAAGCCAATTAGTGAAACTTTTACTTTATTATGAAATAGTAAAATCTACCCTGTCTGACTTTCATCTAATGCTCCATATAAACTGTTATTTTACGCGTGAGGTACGTCATCTTGCTTTTTCTATCCTTATTTCTTGAGAAAAAGCGGTCAGCCACCGCAGAGTCTACATCACCTGAGGATGCCTCGTGTAGAGGCGAAACACGTGTCGTATTGTCGTCAGTGGTGTGTCTTTCTTAGTGTAGTGGTGTTGGGAGTAGTGGTGCTGGGATTAGTGGTGACGGGGATAGTGCACGCAATTGAGGGAGGGCGGGAGGTGCTCTTCAAACTAGGTAAGACACATCATTTTATTTTACTAAGCGGATATTTGCAAAGTAAATATTTACAACTTTATTACATTTTTTTTTTGACACTGATTGGAAATTAATAACTGTTTGATGTTAAATTTAAATAATATTGTTTTTTTTTAATAAATAAGGGTTATAATTGTGTTATTATTTTTTCATTTTTATAATCTGTAGATAAGACAATTTTCAACTATTTTAATTTCGAAATAATAATGGAACAAAGTCGATTAAAAATCGATTAATAATCGAGAACATTAGTTCGCATTATCGTTTAATTGTTTAGATAAATAATCGAATCGCCACATCATTGGCGGGTGACGGTCGAGCGTAACTAAAAAGTGTGACGATTTTTTTCTCCCATACGTCGATAAAGAAGTTTCACTTCAAAAATGGTTATCGAATTGCAAAAGTTTTAATACGGTCTAATGGACCGGATAATATGGTTCTAATCCGGGCAAAGTGACCAAAATGGTGATGCGTGGCTTAAAATTGGTATAAAGTGGACTGTAATAGGTAGTTGGAATTGGATTTCGTTGAAATTTGCAACCGACACATAAAACTACGGTACGGTATAGCTGCTGGCGTTCTCCAGGTACGGTACGCACCTGGAGAACGCCAGCAGCTTCTCTTCGTACGTGAGGTTGACACTCGCGTGGTATACTCCTAGTTTTCTTGCGCGATTTACACTTATTTGATACAATTCACGGCCGTGACTTTAAGTATATGATAATTAAATAAATATAGCGAGCGTGACACAATATGCTTCCGCGTGCGGGCGTGTTTTTACTTCTTCTACCCGGTTGTCGGTCGCAAGAAGGAACGAATGGAATGAATTAAAGGTAAAATACCTTTAATTCATTCTGAAGAGGAATCTGATTCGTGAATAAGATTGACCAAAAAACGCGGAATATTTCAATTTGAGAAGTGGCGGTAACAGTACATATTCAATTTTTTTATAAGAACTAATATAACGTTTTAATTAATATAATATCGTTATTTCTAATATAAGTTACAAGATATTTTATTTAAATATAAATAAAAAACAGACCTACATGTTTAATAGGATGCTTAAGGTTCCGTGTATTTTTACAGTACAAGCTTGATGAGCCGTCATTTATAATCTCATTATTTTATCCACACGGATAGTAGGTACCTAAGTTGAGTAAAGATAATATTAGTTCCTCTTCAAATATTATATACAATTACATATTCAAAATAATTAATTTATTTTGTTATTTTTTTCTTTTTTAAATTAAAAAATTAAAAAAATTCAATATATTTATTTAACATATCCTATGAAATTTACACTTCATTACAAAATTATAATAAAATTTTCACAAAACAGTTATTAATCAAAATATTTGTCTAATATTATGTGTCGGAAATATCGGGAATACATCAGAAGGTTAACTGTTAAAATAATAATAGTGTGAGAGCAGATGTTCAACTTGCTCTCCTGCTTACGCAATCAATCATTATCGGCAACAAAACAGCCTACTGCAGTATAGAGTAATATAGGCAAATACATTTTGACCATATCGTAATATGTCATACGTCACAAAAGCACACTAGTGTAACGTGAGGGACGTAATTACATGATAACAACAAAGTATGCAAATCAACAACAACACTACCCATCTTTTTGTAACACAGAGCAGCCTCTCAGCAACACCAACTGCCTTGCCTGCACTAGAAGAATTACTACAACGAATTGAACCACGATACTGTCATTCTACGAGTCTTAGCACTCATGAATGACTTCGGCGGAAGCTCCCGTGCACGACGCCTACAGTGAACATTATACTGCACAAACGAGTGGGGGGGGGGGGGGATTTCACGATACACCCTCAATTCCACCTCGCCACCATCGAAATGGCGCTCCGCTAGATTTACGCAACCTCTCGGTCACTCTCGATCCAACCGGCATTTTATAGACGCGCCGACATATTAACTACCCTCTTTCAAAGTTATCTTTAAAATTCTAAGTTCTTTATATAGGGTTCAGTGTGTGAAAATATAGTATTAGCACTAGCAGCGCCGCCGTCCCATTTTGTCCCACCCGCAAGTTTGATCGTCTCTATTTATTTATTTTTTATTTAGGTCGATGAAACTTTTTGACTTTTATTTATTTTATGTAGTAAATAATTTAAAATGTTTTAAATTTTATAACAAGAATAGTTTATCAAAAAAAAAACGATTTACCTAGAACTTCCGCTGGGTAATTTTTGTCCCGTCGCTGTTTTATTGAATAATTCGATGTACGGTCTGCGCCCTAGGGATAAACTCCCTAGGGCGTAGACCGTACAATGTCTTCTAATCGTTTTCATAAGAAAATGAAGTACTTCGATTCGATGACAAGTCTGATAGACGCTAAAGACTGAGCGAAGGTAAGTTTGCTATGATCTCCGAAATATGTTACGAATTTATTACAAATGCCAGAGCCATACATAACGAGTGACGAACAACGTTTTCCTTCTAAGTGCCGCTGCTGATTCACCCAGTTTATGAACTCTAAACCAGACAAATACGGACAGTCATTTTGGGTGGCTGAAGAAAAATATCAAAATAATTTGATAAATGCGTTTCCTTATCTTGGAAAAGATGATAATAGACCAATTGAGCATTTAGGTGACTGGGTTGTGAAGAAATTTGCCCTATATTACCTTACATCAAAAAGGGCAGAAATGTTACTTGTGACAACTTTTTCACTTCCCTTTTATTAGCAGAATATTTGAAGTCTAAAAATACTAGAGACGTAGGCATAGTCAACAGAGCTCGCAGAGAAATACCAGTTTCCGTGAAGACCTCAAAACAGTTATTTAGTACATTTTTACTAAAAAAAGGTGATATACCTTTGACTATTTATCAGGCTAAGCCTAATTAAAACGTCCTTATGCTCAGCACCATGCATCCTGACATAACAATAGCCTTTAGGTAAAAGAAAAAACCTGACTCTGTGTTATTTTACAACAGCTCGAATTTGGAGTAGATGTCGTAGATCAAATGAGTCGTAAATATACTGTAAAGGCGCCTTCAAGACGTTGATAGTTCATAAATTTTATAATTTGTTACATTTAGTGGGTATAAATGCATAGGTATTGTATGTTAACAAAAGCAAAATTAAAGGGAGAGACTTTTTATTGCAATTGGGAAAAGAATTGGGAGCAAAGTATATAATTAGTAGAACAACAAGCATTCCTGTAGCAATTCCAGAACACATACCAGAGATACAAGAAAAACGTACAAGGTGTCAATTATAGTCAAAATGCTCAAATAATAAATTTAGTACAGTTACAATAATTACTATGTGAGTTGTGATGATTTCTCTATATAGTATAAAACAAAGTCGCTTCCTTAGATCTTTTAAACTACGCAATGGATTTTGATGAAATTTTGTGTGTGTGTTTGGATGGATCTTTAGATGGTTTAGATTCATATTTGGACCCGGTAGGTGGCGCTGTTGTCATGATTCAGGAATCACCCGTGCGAAACCAGGGCGGATCGCTAGTTGTTACTAAATCAAAAAATATTTGAATTATTATTCCTAATTTGTTACGTTTATGATTTTCAAGTATTAAGAGTTTGATTTAATTTGATTAATAAACATGTTTCACATATTTTACAAGTAGTTTTAATCATAACTTTCGTATATTATACCAATAATCATTATAAAAATAGACTGGAACAAAAATGTCACGACGGCGGTCCAAGGGGGGTCTTAAACTTCAGCGCTTCTAGTGTTAGCCGTACCTGAGTTCTTCACAACCCATTATTTATGGTGTATCTCAGGGTAGTATCCTTAGTTTAACCTTATTTTTGGTGTATATTAACGACTTGTGTAATCTATGCCTAGATGGTGGTTCCAGATTTACTTATGCTATATATACAGAACCTGTTTCTTCGGCCAATGCTTGGAGTGAAGCGTACAAACAAGCGCAAGAAGAGTTTGGTACTGTTACAAAATGCTCAATGTCTCAACAACCACCTACCAACACAAAATTTAACCAAAACTAAAGTGCTAAATTTTTCTATGCGAAACAGTTCTGTTTTCAATTATTAGCCTACTCACTTTATATAACAGTTAATACTTGATCACAAACTAGCAACACTACTACCGACAGTGTGTATTATTTAGAAAAAGTTATTTCTATTAAAACTTTCACTGTCCGGTTTTCAGACACAATAGTAAAACAATCGCAATGACCTATATGTAGTGCACGGGACAGCGAAAGAGTTAAGTATCTTGGCATATTAATTGACCGTAATTTAACATTTAAAGAGTATATTGAACTATCTACTAGAGCACGAAATTTAATTTACATTTATAAAGACCTTCGACATTTTGCCAATACATATTATGTTAGGGAATGATTACTATGCCCTGTGCCAATAGGTACTAAGTTATTATATATCCACCTGGGGTGAGGCTCCTAAAACAACACAAAAACAGCCTTTATGCAAATTAAACGCGCCAACAGAATTTTAAAACTGAATTTAAAAGACTGCACGACGCAATCATCTTGTCTCCAAATATATTCTCTTAATACATTTCTTAGTCATCCGATTTTTGTTTTACTTGGCCCTCACATTTATAATAATTGCATCAGAAACTGTTACTACACACTATATATCACTTTAAATTGAAATGCTCTCTTAAAAATGGCTTTTAAATTAATCGTACACTGAAACTGAACGTATTCTTAAAGTTCTGAAATAATATTTTTATTGTATTTTTCATATATTCACACTCTCGCACATACACTTAACACACTACTCACAGAAACAAACGCGCGTGCACTGACTAGTTCTCACGAACCCACATCTATATTTATCAATTTTTACCTTAAAATCTACAAACATGAACAGTACAGTATAAAATAGTAGTAGCAATTTTTATACGTGGTAGAGCCATGCTGCAGCTATATTAATTGTATAGTTGTAACACGAATGGGTTGGCTCGACTGAGGAAGGACCAAGCTCTCACAAAATGTCAGCGTAAAATAGCAGCTTAATTCTGCTGTGTTTCTTATGGTGAGTGTAGAGAACCGGAGACCCTTTTTACTGTAAAAGAGGTACTCCATCTTAGTCCTTACGGCTGACAACGCATCTGCATTTTGATTCGCAAACGAGGATAGATGTAGATGTTTAGGGGCCACATCAACCACTTACCATCAGGTGGACTGTGTGCTTGCTTATCAACCTTATCTTATAAAAAAAGTAACTAACATGGAGGCATGAAGCCACTTTACTGTTTCTTTTCAATTTAAATTTTTGCATATAAAAAGTTATCTAAATTACGAAAAAAGTTCTGAATTGTTTAAGTGCCAACTATTCCACCATTGTCATTCTTACCTCATTAATAATCGCCATATATTGGCTACGTAAGAGGGAATCCACTTGGCCATATTATCATCCTTTGGGTGTCGAAAGAGGTGACTCAGAAAAATGAAGGAGGATATGAGCAGCAGCATCTTCCTGCTAATCACCCAAAATTACAAAAAAACTGAGGTTTTCTGCCAAACGTGCCAACTTTGGCAAATTATATATCCCTCCTATGAGGCAATTTATGGTGGAGGCTTGTGTTCAGCAGGTGAGTTTAGATAGGCTGTAGTGAATGAATTGTAATGATTTTAATGACACTTTGCCTATTAAGTCTCCAAAATTAAAATACAAAATTTTGTTAGAAATAATATTTGTTTCGAGTAAATATCTTCAGCAATTTCGTGTTGAAAGATGATGATTGTTCATTATCCTGAATTGAAAATTAATATTCCATAAATATGGACACGAAAACTCCATTAGTAATCCGGTATTATATAGATCTTCGATTTCTTAACTTTTCTTACGTTATTTTTTAGCAATTTGTATAATAATATGCAATGTAATATATAACTGATAATAAGATATTTAACGTAAATAGGCTGTTCTCTACAGGTACCGTATATTATCCACCGCCTCTTTGGTATAGTGGTCGTAAACGTGACGGATAATCTTGAGGTCCCGAATTTGAATCCCGGGTCGGGTTAAAATCGGTTACTAAGTTTTTCTGACAAGAAATTCTCAGAAGCAGCCCGGAGTCAGGAAGTTGGCGTATAACTCTGGTGTATAACACACCCGTGCCTCAGAAATCACGTAAAGCCGTTGGTTTTGCGCCTTATCTCTATCCGGTCGTGTTGGATTACCATCGCTTTGGAATATAAGAGTGAGGGAATAGAGAGCAACTGCGCTTGCGCAAACACCCGGGCACTATATTCCTGTCCTGCGCAGATGGCTCGTCTCCATTAAGACTGGCTCCCGTGACCAAAATTCGGTCTGGAGCTTCGGTTATCGGTATGTTACTTATGTTTGTTACAGAAAAAAAATCTAAATAGCAGCATTATATTAAAATGCTGCTATTGCGCATGCGCATGGATAGTTACGAGAATAGAAGCCCTTTTGTACTGTTATCGATACATTACGCTGTTAGTACTTAGGGGTGAAAATGCTGCATTTTGATTTAAAATCGAGAATAGATATAGGTGTCTATAGGCCACAGCATTCACTTACAATCAGTTAAGGCTGCGTTTTTTTGTCATATTGACTTGTAAAATTTACGTCAAATTAAGATAACATAATGCGAAATAATTTCACCCTTTTGTCAACCAAAATCGATTAAGTTAACGTACTGTTCACCACATCTTTGTCACTAGTGACACTGTCGCAGCACGTTATTTTCTCACTCGCATAATTTATACGTATAAATTTTGTATAATTTACTTAGTGGAACTATGTAAACACTTTATTCATGCTCTTAGTAGTTCTTAGCTAGTAAATAGAACTGATTGTGTAATATAATGGCGAAAAGCAAACTAACAAAACTCAGATGAAGCCGGAACGGATGTTCATTGTAGCGAATTCAATGAAGGAAAGTTAGGATAGTTATTTCGATTGCCAACAAAGTGTTTTACTCAGAAACTTGAAAAGCATCCTTCCGTAGAAACTAATTCGAATCAATGCAATTATACGTAAAAAAAGAAATTTGGCTTCAGTCAACAAACATAGTAGATACTGTCTAAGTTTTACATATTTATTTAAGAGTGCTGTTTGGTATAGGTAAAAAAGTTATTTTGTGATGTGTTGTGGCGACGCGGTCAATATGCCACATTGACGTAAATGGACCGAACAACAACCAGAGCTAAATCATGCTATCGAATTTTACGAACGACTCTCCGCACCGCAAGATGCGTTAGCTGCTCCTTAGGGTGAACATTTCGCCCGACTAGAAAACTTCCCTTTTCGATATACGGCCACTGTGTGAAATGAAATCGTCACGTCGAAAATTTACGAATTTAGAAGTTAAGTTTCATTTACTGTGCGATCCAGAATAGCACACTAAATGAAGCTTAACTTCTGTGCTTTCTTTATTTTGTGTTAACGCTCTCCGTGGAACTACTCCTTTGGACTGCCGCAGCGCTGTGACAACCTAATCACTTGCACTGTAGCTTGCTTAGCATTAAGACTCTTGCGCTAGATGTGCTATATTCATGCATCAACATACTAAACCTTTTAAATCCAATACTAAATATACCGAATTAGCTTCTTGGTAAAAATTACTTGAAAGATTTGTGTGATAAGTGCCTTTACGAGAACCCTTACGAGCGCAATGGCTCTGACATTAAAATATGACGACTGTTTTTATATACCTAATATGATCTGGCTGGTCTGGCAGATGTTGTTCTGCTTTTCCCGTTATGTTGCGCGATGATTTTCCCTGCGAATTTACTACGGACCTTTTACAGTGAAAATAAAGGATTTATTAATAAATCAGTCCTATCAGGTCCAGATTTTGGGATATTGTTTTTAGGTACTAAACCAAAGTAAATTGAAAATGTGAATAATTTTGGTCCATAAATATAAAATTTGCAAATAATTTGACTGCAGTGTTAATATCAACTCAGTTTTTTAAAAGTTACACGATTACTAACATGCACCAACGATTATATTACATAATTATGTTTCTTTATTTATATTTACATACTCCATTAAAATTTTCACGTTGATATTTTAGATTTTTATGTTTATTACATTTTGTAATTATGAAAATCTCATTTTAGAAATTTTCCTGGAACAGTTTTGTTCTAATGTGTTGGTAATGGTGTTCAATCATTAGCGTACTCTACTGTTTCTAAGTTGAGAATTAACTTTTAATGGATATAAACACGAAAAGTCCATTATTTCTGACAAACTGTGTGTTTTAAACCTATATTTCACAAAGGACTTTCTTTGTTATATCGAGCCATTACCGCCGACTTAGTTTAACCGACAAAAACCAAACTTTACAGGAGAAGGTATTTTTAAATATTTTTACAAATAATTGCGCTATTAAATTGAAATTTAACATATAATTATGATTTTTGAAGCCTTAGCTGCAACAGTTATAATTTTCGAAAAAACATTAGGTTTTGAGGCTTTTTTAGCCTTTACAGTATTTTTGCTGTCTCAAACGAACGACTTCTTATGATTCCGGGCGTTTGAGATAACACTTGCGATAAAAAATAACCTGGTTAAAGTTTTAACGCAAGCGACAGTAAGCCATTTTAACTATGGATCAATTTTCATAAATAAATGGGTACTTCATACATTTATATAAAAAAAAAACTACTTAAAATATATAGTTTAATATATAATAAATTGTTCATTATTTTAACATTTTAGAGCACACTGAGATCAATGAATGAAACTTAAAATAGAATTATTAAACTTAAAGAATTATTAAGGAAATTAAAGGTTTATTATCACCTGCATTCGTTTCAGCTAACATTACTTATTAATTTAATATTTAAAAGAACACTGAGATCAAATAATTAGCTTGGCGTGTTTTCATGCCGGCACACCGCCTGCAACTTTACAAGGCGCAGATTCGGTCTCTCCGATCTCTCCGATCGGAGAGCCGATCGGAGAGATCGGAAGATCGGAGAGATCCGATCGGCTTGATTCACTGGCGCTGCGAAGAGATGTAGCATCTCTTTGCATTTTCTTTCGCATCTACCACGGGGAGTGCTCTGAGGAATTGTTCGAGTTAATCCCAGACGCCAAATTTCATGAACGCAAATCGCGACAAAACTCCCGACATGGTTGGCGGTTTACCACTGTACGTTTTACTAGGAGTTTTCTTCCTCGTATTACCTTCCTGTGGAATAGTTTACCACCGGCGATTTTTCCGAACCGATACGACTTAGGGACCTTCAAGAAAAGAGCTTACTCCTTTCTAAAAGGTCGGCAACGCACCTGTAATTCCCCTGGTGTTGCAGTTGTTCATGATCATTTACGATCAGGTGAGCCGGATGCTCGTTTGCCCCCTTTTTTATAAAAATATCCAATTTTAACTAAAATTAAACCTTTATTTCTCTTTATCACTATCATCTGCATCAGTTTCAGGTCACACATCAGGAACTGCTCCATCATGCTTCATATTTACACACTCTTCTTGGTACCAGCATGGAATTATATTTTTATTACACAGATCCTGAAGATCTTTGTACTTTGGTAGCTGAAATTTTTAGGTCCGAATGGTATAACTGTGCTGGTCCATTAATTATAGTTGCCGTATTGCCTCTTGGTCTAATAATTAGGCCCATATTCAACTCTTGTTTATTGTTATCTTCGAAAAATCCGTATTGTAGTGTAATTACTGGATTGTTCTTTTTATTTTATGTTGTTTATCTAAGTTCATTAAGGTGTATGATTTTTCACTAACAAAGTCAGTGTAATCAACAAGAAAGTTACTTGTAGCTAATGTGGAATCATTATGGTATGATATTAAAAGAGATTCAGCTGTAAAATTTAGTAAGGATGATAGTCGTAGTTTCTTCCCATTGATATGATAGCCAACTTAAGGAATATTATTTAAGAAGAGAAATATTCACCATTAAAAAAACGTTCCTTACGTTTATGTGAACACAATAAATGAAACTAATTTTTTTTAATGGATTTCATCACATTTATTTTACTTATTAATTTGTATTATACTTATTACAATACTTGTTAGAGCCACGCTGCAGCTGTATTATGGTTGCAGCATGAATATTTTCATTCGAACGGGGTACCCCCTTATTCTTAAAAAAAAATCCCTTGTCAAAAACAATCAAAAACATACGGTCGAATTGCTAAACTCATCCTTTTTGAAGTTTTAGTTTTGTTTGACTGTTATGAGTGGACTTAACTATATGCTATTGAATGTTATCTAAAAAGTTATATTTTATGTTTTAATCCATATTTTTCTCAATTATAGATGGAATTTTATTCAAATTATTATAAGACCACCCATGAGGTAGAGCCTATTAGACAAAAATAATAAATAAATTCGGCTCGTAATTTGTGAAGATATTGCGTAATGTAGTTATAAAAATACAGTCAATTCGTTAAACCATTTTCGAAGACAGCTTATAAATAATTTTCAATTCATTTCATTGCTTATGAAGTCGGTGCTGAAGCATAGCGTATATAATAATTCAAGCCCCAAATCAAGAAACCTACCAAATCAAGTAAGGATTGTTTTATTCTTTATAGCTTTTTATGTCCATTACTTTTTAATTTAAGTTTAGCAATAAGCATCTTTAGCAATACCCCTCGTGAGATACTCGGTGAAATATTTTTATATTTTTCTTTATTTTTTATCAACCTTTTACTCTCCACAGCTGTAGATGGGTTTTATTTATTTTTATGTGTTTAAAGATTTTCAAAGGGTGGACTTGTCTTTAAGCATTTATTCTCTATCAACCCTGATTTACACACCACTCACACGCTCTCACTCATGATCACGACAATTTACTAAAATCGCTACGTTAATCAGGCGGATTAACAATTGCAATGTGTTGCCCCTTTGACGCTGCGCATCGTCTATGTGGGTATTTTACGATAAACCATCATCTATGAGAAGCCATTAGTTTTTTTCGGCACTGCGCATAGGCAATACGGAATGATGTATTAGGCACCATACTACTACATACCAAATATTTTTTCTCATCAGCACGTAAAAGTCCACATGGGCCTCTCCCTATATAGAGAGATAGCGAATATATTCAAAACTAGTGACCCGCCTCGGCTTTACCTGGATAGGGTCTATAATTGTGGCGTATTTAGATTTAAGTTGATCAAAGAACATTTCCTTTGTCAAGTTTTTTTTAATATTCAAGTTTTTCGGATAAAATATAGCCTAGATCATTCCTGGCATTGCTCTCCGTCTGTTCCCATCTTATTAACTAAATTGGTAATTTTTTATAGTGTAAAAGGTGTGTTAGTATCATGTCAAATGGAATTTTGTAGTCACCACCTACCTCTGGGAGACAGGCGTGAGAGTTTATGTATGTATATGTATGTATGGATGTACTTACTATTTACTGGCAATGAGGCATTCCATCTTAGTCTCTGTCTCCATATTATAATCAGACTGCATCTTCGTTTACCACCCTTTTTTATAAAAAAATATACCTTTATTTATTTCCAAAGAATGTCTTGATAACTAATATATAAAGGATGAGAATGACAGGCTTCTTTAATCAGCTTAAGTACCTACGCATCAAATTCCCTCATACGCTTTTGCCTCGACGCCAGCCTCTTGTGGCTTATGTAATTCAAGTCAAGCAATTTAATATAGCTTTTAGTCAAATAAATCAATCAATTTCTTTTCATCTTATTATTATATGAATAAAAATAATAAGTTGAACATAACGTAAGGAAACGTTACGGTTACAGCCTATTAAATGTCCACTGCTGAACAAAGGTCTCCCCCAAAGATTGCCCCACAGGTAAGATTTTTTCATAATTGCCACGCTTCGCAGGCGGGTTGGCAACCGCGGTTTTTTATTTTTGAAGTTATACTTCTTTTGGGGCGTTTGGGAAAAATAATGAGAGTGTATTTTACGATGTGCGCACACCGACACCTAAAACGACACCATGAAGTTGTTACGATGCGCGCGTACACTGACACCTAAAAGCGATAACTTCAGTGGGTAATTATCTCTCAAGTTTTTTGTTTTGTTACGCTAAAGAAGTATAACTTCCTACGTACGTACATAAATACACACACACACTTTTTTTAGTTGAAGATTCTGCTGCCCATCTCCTAATATTTCTACGTCGCCTCTTACGACAACAACGTCACTGTCGTAATTTCGACGGTGCTGTATTTACTAATAATAAGTAATGGATAGAGTATTGTATAATAACGCCGTTTATTGTAGCTTATTTATTTAAACAACTTTAGTACCGTTACAGCCTATTAAAGTCCACTGCTAATCATAGGCTTCCCCCATAGATTGTCTCGTAGAGACAGATATTTGCCATAGTTGCAACGCTTGGCAAGCGGGTTGGCAACCACTGTTTTTAGTTTTTAGTTGTTATTAGGAAGACGCGGCTTACCATCTCCTGATTTGTTTCCTTCTGTCGTCTCACGACAACCATGGGATGATATGGGGTAGTGGATATTTTACACCACCACTATACGGTAAACATCAATATATTTAACTTTATTATTATTAAACGTCATATGATAATTCAGATACTACTAATTCGTATATTAAATAGGTACATTACATGTGATATTGTAACTACTTAGAAATAACCCGGCAATTTATCTGTTTTATTCCTCAGACACAGGTTTTCACGACTTTTCATTCACCACCGGGCACGTGGTAAATCAGCACTAAAATTGCCATTAATAACTTGGCGGGATCAGAACCCAGGTTGCTCGCGTACATTTACAACGAGTTCTTAGCTCTTGAGCTATCACTACTCAATTTAAATATGTTGAATATTATATTCCTAACGATAATAATAGCTAATAACTTCTACCGTGGAAAGATACTAGATAGTAGGATTCAAATCGCTTAGGAGACCGTCTAGGTACTTATGTTTTTCTGTCACAAAGCAGCATTGTGTGCACTGTGTTACGGTCTGAGAGTTTAGGCTCGCATAATTACAGGCTGAGAAGTATTCTACCTTAGTCCTCAGTAGTGACAACATATCTGTAACCTTTTTTTGTTGATTGCAGGTGTCTATTGGGCTGCAGTTCTACTCATCATCGTGTGAAATAATAATTTGCTTTTCACTTCACTTATATATAAAATATATATATTTCCCTTTTTTTACATTGTGGCGTAATGAATATGAAGCTCGGAAACTTTCATCAATAATATGCTTCGGGGCTTTTGTAATTTCCCTTTGTTTCACTTTAGTGTTTTATCTTTTTTTTCCGGCCTGAATTTTATCATATTGTACAAAATCAAAATTTAAAATAAATATAGGAAATATATCAAAAGTAAATAAAGCCAACTATATATAACAAAAAATACGCAACTCGTGTACGAGTAGGTAAGCGCGAAAGAATGACATTTTGAGTTTTGAGTAGAGAGAACTCGCTCTTCGAAGCGCCTCCTAAGGGCTGGATTCGCAGAGGGCTCCGTCCTCTCCCCACTCCTCTTCTCATTCACGAGTGACATCCCAAAAGACCCAGCAGTTAAAACTGCTCTCTTCACTGATGACACGGTACTCTTCTTCGCCAACTACAATAAGAAATTTCTCACCACGATGCTCCAAAGAGCTGCCGATCGCTTAGGCGAATGGTTTCGCTTATGGAGAATCGAAGCGGATCCTGAGCAAAATTGTACCAACATATTTTAAAAGGAACTCTTCTCTCACTAACCCGCTAGTGGTAAAAGCAATCACCTACGTTCCGACTCCTAACGTCACGGCCACTCTCCGAAGGTCCCGTGACGTTTTAATCGAACTCTCGGCTCCGCTAGACCCTGACGAACCAAATGTCGCCGGCCCATCACACATCAACACTACACACTCACCTAATTTCACAAACACCGTTAGGATAACGGATGAGACGCAGTGTGTCCGCAGAAGGGCGCGAAGCACACCCCTTCACACCGCGTACACACCGTACCGAACGAAACGAGTTAGCCGTCAGAGCCGCGGCCCGCCACCTTTGTTCCGACTGCGGTTAGATAGCTCATCTGTATAACAAGAAATACTAATAAGTGAACACCGTTACGAAAATAACGTTGGAGAGAAAACACAATCGTCACTCCTTCTTACAGCTGCAGAGTCCGATAAAGCTGTAAAAGCCAAAAGGCTAACAACACTAACATCATATAAACCAGAAGAAGAATGCAGGTGGCTTAGAACCGTGATTTGTGGCATTCCTTGGAGGAGGCCTATGTTCAGTAGTGGAATTATAGGACTGTAATAATGATGATGATCAAAACCAATGCCACACTACTGAAACCTTATCGAAAAGTAGAAACTTAAATAAAAATCTGCTACGAAATTTGGAACGTGTTCTCAATGTGTACTAAAATTTTAAAAAACATTTCAGAATTTAAATGCAAGACTAACGATTTCAAAATGACTCATAATTTACAATGTCATATTTGTTGTTGCATTTTGCAATTTAATTCAATCTTGTACTGCATTCTATAGCCAGTATAAATTATCTTGAGACTACAAAATGTGCGCTATAAACAAGTTATGCATCGTTACACAGCAACAGTGTAATTTGCCCATTGCTCGCTTTCGCTGCTTACGTAGCCATTTAATTAAATAAGCTTATTACAGCTTTACTGCACAGTATCGTCATGGATTTATTTCAATCACATTTATATGCTTAAAATATCCAAATATTTCTTTTATAGAATAAGGGTGACAAACGAACACACAGTTAACCTGATAGTACGTGGCCACTGCAATACATGGACACCTGCAACCAACTTTAAACAAAGAAGGCTACATATGCGTTGTCAACCCTTTGGACTAAGATGGAATGCCTCGCAGCCTGTAATTATGCTGGCTCTCTATACCCTTCGAAACGGAACACAGCAGTGCACGTAATACTATTTGGTGGCAGAATTAGGTAAAAGGTTTTTCTGCCAGACAAACTTTCAGGCAGAAAAAGAGTCTTATCACCTCAAGTAGGGAAAACTTCAATAAGTTTTATAAATTGTAAATTTTATCTAAACTTATGTTAAGGAAAAAGAAGTGCAATCACAGCTATTATTCCTCTGCTATATGTTTGGAAGCCGTGTAGTGGCGGTTAAGAATATCCACTACACCATATCTTCCCGTTGGTATCGTAAGAGGCGACAGAGGGAAACAGGCAGGAGCAGGAGATGGGCAGGAGCATATTTCTGATAACCAGATATAGCACAATAAACTGCGGTTGCCAACCCACTCGACAAGCGTGGTAACTATGGAAAACATCCCCCCATGAGCAACGACATAAATAAATGGCCCCCAGTCCCTGGCGGCCCCGCTATTCCTGGCTACGGTGGTGACCATGGTTAGGGCTGGGCAGGGGATTCTTCGGTGGAGGTTTGGTTCCACCTAAAATGACTCGACCTGGCAACAATTAACGCACACACCCTGAGGACTGACAAGAAGATCTAGGAGCTGGAAGTATAGATAGACAAGTTGCGCTGGGATATTATGGAATTAACTGAAGTCCGAAGAGAGGGGGCAGACGCGGTAATCCTCGAATCCGGCAACTTGTTCTATCACCTAGAGGGCGACCATCTGTACCAAGGAGGTGTCGGATTTATTGTCCATAAGTCTCTCGTTAACAACGTTGTAAAGATTGTGAGTATGTCGACGAGGGTTGCGTACCTTGTACTCAGAATCACCAAACGGTATTCATTGAAGGTCATACAGTTTACACTACCTCGGCACATCCCGATGAGGAGGTGGAGGAAATGTATGAGGATATCTCTAAAGACATGCATTCCTGCAAAACCCACTATACGGTGTTAATGGGAGACATCAACGCAAAACTAGGCAGAAGAAAGTAAGAATGGTGAGCTAAAGGAAGAAAAATATTCGGAATAGGGCAACGGAACCCAAAGGGCCAGCAGCTGGCCGACTTCATGGAGAAAGAGAACTCTTTAGCTCTTTAGCTCTTTAGCCCAACTGTTCGGCAAAAATGAGATTGACTTCATTATGACGACTAGATGGCAACTGTTCAGTGATGTCTCAGTGATCGCAAGGTAGAAAACTGGCGGTGATCACCGGATGGTTAAGCACACTGAAACTAGACATTAAGTTGGAGAGATCACGTCTAATGAAGTCAACTCCGCTCCTTCATGCTCTAATCCAAAAACCCGAAAACTTTCAGCTTGGGTTACAAAACCATTTTCAATGCCCATAAAACTGCAATGCAGTGGACGATGTGAATGACAAGCTCGTGGAAACTGTCCATGCGGTCGGAGCTAAGTTCTGCAAGACCCGCCACAGAAGATCACAAAAACTCTACGATCACACTCTTAACCTAATGGCTGTTAGACGGGAAATGAAGCTGCAGTCTTCAGCAGATTTGACAGCATACAGGTAACTGCACAGACACATCTACAAATACATGTGGAGGGACTTACACAACTTCAATACAGCTCGTATTGAAGAAGCGATCGAACGGAACCAGGGCTCCAAAGGCCTTGCCCGAGATCTGTCTGCCAGAAAGAGTCAACTTTCGAAGTTGAAGACCGAGTGTGGCAGCATCGTTTCCGGGACACCTGAGGTTTTGAGTGAGATTGAGACGTTCTATGGGCATGGGTACAGATTATCGTTGGAGCTACAAGCAAGTGAGAGTAACGACCCAAATGCAAGTCTTATGCGGCACTATTCCGATGATGTTACGGACGTCAGTCTGAGCGAGATTAGAATGGGAGAGCCAGCACCTTAAAAACGGCAAGACCCCAAGCGATGATGGAACTGCAGCGGACCTTCTGAAAGCGGGTGGAAAACCGGTACTTAAAGTCCTTCAGAAGCTCTTTAATTCCGTCCTCCATGGTGGCATTACACCGGAGCGTGGAGCAGAGTGCGGTGGTCTTGTTCTTCAAGAAAGGACAACGCTCTCTTGAAGAACTACAGACCGATTTCCTTCTGAGCCGCGTCTACGTGCTGTTTTCGAGAGTCATTACGAATCGTCTCGCATGCAGACTCGACGACTTCCAGCCTCCCAGAACAGCCGGTTTCCGAAAAGCTTTAGCACCATAGACCACTTACTCTTCGGCAAATTGTACGCAGACGACCGACGGTACAATCTGCCACTTTGCCTTACGTATGTGGACTATGAGAAAGCCTTTGATTCCGTCGAAATTTGGACCTTTCAGCGGTGCCAAGTTGACTGTCGGTATATCAAGTGCTAAAGTATTTGTGCAGTAGGGCTGATGACTATCCGAGTAGAGAACCAGTGCGAAACCAATCCAACTGCAGATAGGTGTAAGGCAGGGTGACGTATTATCCCCGAAACTCTTCACCGCTGCTTTGAAATACGTTTTCAAGCTACTGGGCTTGAAATGATAAGGTATTAACATTAATGGTGAGTACATCACTTACCTTCGATTTTCCGACGATAAAGTCCTTCTGGCAGAATCGCTAGAGTAGGTCGTCTAGCGATTCTTCCAGAAAGCACTATGCTCAATGACCTCAATAGTAACTCCCAACTGATAGGTCTTAAGATGAACAAAGACAAAACAAAGATCATGTGTAACGTCCATGTCACACCTAAGCCGGTAATTGTTGGGAGCACTAAGCTCGAAGTTGTTGACGAGTATGTTTACCTGGGACAAATAGTCCGACTAGGTAAGTCCAATTTCGACCGAGAGGTCAATCGACGGATTCAACTCGGCTGGGCAGCGTTCAGGAAATTACGACACATCTTCTCGTCAGTTATACCTCAAAACCTGAAAACGAGATTGTAGTACCAGTGCGTGTTTCCATTAATGAGTTATGGATCAGAGACGTGATCCTTCACTGATGAGGAAGCTGAAGGCCACTCAGCGAGCCATGGAGAAGGCTATGTTTGGGGTTTCTTTGCGTGATAAACTTAGAAATGAGGATATCCACCGTAGAACCAGAGTACCCGACATAGCCCAACGGATTAGTAAGCTGAAGTGGCGGGCCGGCTATATATTTCAGAAGAACCGACAGCCGAAGGAAAAAGTTTCTTTGGCCCTCGTACCGGCAGGCGAAATGTGGGGCGTCCCCCACTAGATGGAGTGACGACCTGGTAAGACGCATGAATCAATGGATGCAGGTGGCTCAGGACCGTGCTTTGTGGTATTCCTTGGAGGCCTATGTTCAGCAGTGGACTTGAAGGGATGTAATGATGATGATGATGACATTATGTTTGGATTATATTTTGTCTGAGTTTATTCTATACCCATAGTAAAATTATCAGGATAAACAATAAAATTTAAGAAATATAATAATACAACCCCATTAAACGAAAAACACCTACTGTATATTTAAATTTACGAGTACCATCATACATATAGTAAAATCTAAATCAAACAAAAAATTTCTGCACAATTCGTTATCAGACTAACACGTAAGAAGTAAGTGAAGTTAGCCAGTTCTTAACTCGTGTGTAATTTAACACAAGCCGAATTGATTGGAACAGATGTGATGCCGAAGCGCTCTTTTTGTAACATACCTTTACTTCTCTGCGAAAAGGGTTTTTTTAAGATTAAGCACAACAAAAGAGCACTCAGTTCACCTGATGGTAAATGGATACTGTAGGTTATAGATATTTACATCTATCCTCTTTTAAGAATCAAATTGCAGATGCGTTGTCACCTCTAAGCCGACGATGAAATGCCTCGTTTCCAATAAAAAGGGTATCCGGTTCTCTAAACTCACTATTTATATATTTTTATTTGACCATGGATTGTACAATGTAAACGTTATCATCATTGTCATCTTTGTAGCGAATAATAAGTCAACTGCTAAGAATAAGCATCTCCCAAAGTACGGTTATGAACCATGTGCAGTCATCAACTCCTTGCACATACGAACAGTAAATCTTTCCATATTTCCCATCGAATGTCGGTTATATATACCTGATGGTAAGTGACTGCAGTCTTTGAGACTTTGACGGCTCCGTGGCAAAATGGCTTAGCAATGAGTTGCAGCGCTGGGGGCTGCGGGTTCAAATCCCGCACGGAACAAGTATTTGTATGGACTACAAATAATTGTTTCGGTTCTGGATGTTTGTCCTTGTGCAATTTATGTTTATAAACTACATCTACGATACAGGATAAAATCCTAATGTTTAAAAAAAAACAAAAAAGAAGTCTATGGACACCAGCATGCAACTTCTAATAAAGAAGGCTACAGATGCGTTGTCACCTCTGAGGACTGAAATAGAATACCTCACAGTCTGCAATGTCAGTGTAGGTCCTTTATTATTTATTTCTTCATCAATTATCGTGAATAATTGATATCTAATGAAAGAGCATATATATATTTTAATTGTAAGAAAATTAATAAAAAATATCGTCTTGCTGATGCAATACATATGTTACCAATATATTTATACATTATTTCTAAAACATGCCTGCTTCCTTACACAGTATTCCTTGCCCGGCGAATACGTGATAAATAAGGAGTCAACATAATATGAAATTATTAATGAACATGACCGCGGCATAGAAGATTGAACTCGGGAAGTTCTATTCTACGAAATAAAGACCAGATCTACTGTAAGGAAGCCGTATCTAAATAAGACGGAGCGAACGGATATAGTTTGAACTGAAATGGATCTGTAACTAGTCGTTGGAAACAAGATGGGTGACTAACTTAGAAGTTAATTTTACTTATTCAGCTGGGAAAATGGAACTGGCATTTGTAGAACTATGTATACTAAGTACGGTTTTAATGTTATTTTAGTTTTAATGAGGATTTTGTAATTTTAATTTTCCAGATTTTGACGCCAATAATTTTGAGAAACAATTAAAGATCTTAAAAAGTTACAAAGTAAAGTTCTTGTTATCACGCGATGCTGCTACCTTTCTTCGGATTCAGTTTTCATGTTTGTAAACGACCATTTAATATTTTACAATATTTTATCTTGTTTAAATTAATTTCTGTTTGCGAACATTGATTGTTTAATTTTTATAAACTTACTTAAGCTAAGTGTGGTTTAAGTTGGTGTTGCAGTGGATATAATACAAAGTGTGGTGACTGCAAGGTTTCACTTGATGGTCTGTCAGGATAGCAACAAATGAACGTAATTTATCGTTACTACTGCAGTGTTATCGAATGAGAATAAGAAATGTGCCTTTAGGCACATTTAATAGAAATAAAGCATTATTGTAAATGTGCATAAAACCAAAGAGCTAAGATCTAAGCTAAGCTAAAATAAACGCATGCACCGTGAATCTTATAAACATCTCAACTTTTCGAGCTCCTTTATTTTATTATGATACTTACCCTACAACCCTACACTATACGGCGTACTTGTAATTCCTACACAGGTGCTGGGATACCCCATCTAATAATAAGTATTTTTTTAAATAAAGCCAATTAGTGAAACTTTTACTTTATTATGAAATAGTAAAATCTACCCTGTCTGACTTTCATCTGATGCTCCATACAAACTGTTACGAGTATTTTACGCGTGCGGTACGTCGTCTTGCTTTTTCTATCCTTATTTCTTGAGAAAAAGCTATAATATACTAAATTATATTCCTACTGTAATTTGGTTTTTAAAGCTTTCAAATACAATTTTCTTTTTTCAAAATATGCGTCATAACTTTTTCCGGCTTATTATTTGTTCTTAAAGTGATTGTCTATCATGTGCAGAATTTGTTTCGTTAAGTAATTTGATGCCTAGTTGATTTTTCACTTCTTAATCTTCATTTATGTCCGTTGTTCATTGCTTTTACAAAAAGAACTCCGTTTATTATGATTTTCACATATTGATATTGACTTCATTTTTAAAAACAAAGTTATATTAAATATTCTATCAAAATATAAACAGCTCAAATATGTAGGTATAGCATATTAAGCAGAATTATTTAAGAAATAAACCTCCCTGCTGTGCCCCAGCACCCATGTGAGAGTTCTAGGGTTACTATTACATATCATTACAGCCTATCAAAAGTTCACTGCTGAACATAGGCCTACCCCATAGATTGCCTCTTAGGAAGGATATTATCCATAGTTGCCGGTTGGTAATCGAGTTTGCAACGACATTTTTGTTTTATTCAGCTGTCAGAAAGATGCTGCTGCCCATCTCTTGGTTCACTTTTCTCTCTCCCCTTATATGACATCCACGAGATGATGTGGGTTAACATATTTATATTGCAAATATTAATGTGATTTTTTCTCTTTATTTGGATCACCGACAGATGACACACAACACTAACAAAATATAACTCAACCCTGCGATGGCTACATGCTACGTGTTCATCCTCTTATAGGTATACAACACTCAAATAGCGAATTGATTTATTTTAAAAAGGAAAAGATAATAATATGCTAATAAATATACATGAAAACCAAATTTGCTACAGGTACAAATCCTGGATTTAATTCTCACAGTTTATATATTAATACCAATAATAAATCTTAAATGAAACAAATTTTTACGGATTCGATCGCGTTTAATTTAACTTTTATATTTCCGACGTTTCGGGTGCTTTACAGTACCCATGGTCACGGGGGGGACTGTGGTGTTTATTTGATAGTTGGCCGGGCTAACTATGACATCGGGACGTCAAACGCGATAGAATCCGTAAAAATTAGTTTCATTTAATGTGTAGTCTTCGAGTAAATATAAGAAATCATTAATAATAAATCTACTAATTTTATGACATATTTCTGAAATTCTATTACAATGATGAACGTTTTCATTTTAAAAACATATGTATTTACAAACTAGCTCAATACATAATCTTTGTTTGTAAGCTCGTTCTACTCATAGTTGTTCAACTAAATAAACATTTTTGGGGTAAAATGTATAAGACTGCTTAGTTTCTCTCATAATAATGCTCCTACTATCTTGAGCTGTGAATTTTGTGTGATTTATAGTTTTAATAGTCTGTGGAGTGCCTTTCAAGGCAGAATAGCGTTTACTTTATACTTGTATAATAGATAACTGTATTAAGATAACTATTGGTAGTCCAATGGTCGAATCTAAATTATATAAATCCAGACGATTACGCAACATCGTTAATGATAGCTCAAACTTGAGAAAATGTATTATGTGTATACAAACACAAATTGTTGGTTATAGGGTAAACACGTTGTGATCATCACTGTTTTTGCTAGTATCCAAGATTAAATCTGACCTTATCGAATAGGCGCTTAAGCGCGGCTTAAACTTGTGGAACTGTTATGTGCGTATAGTTTTGCGCGATTGATATATTTCAACAATATTTGAAAGGTGTTTCCGTCAGTAAATTGAACATTATGAGTCTCTAACATTGTCATTGAAAACTATACAACCGAAAAAAAGAGATATTCAAAGGATTCACAGGAAAAGCGCTTACTGTAGAAATAAACAGAGCGAACGACTATTGACCGTGCTTTCCGGCATTATCAAACGTGCCGCTTTTCATGTAAGCTTGACCTTTTCGTGGTCTGTTGGCGCTGGCGGAAACGGAATTTAGATACTTTTTATAGAGTATGCTGAATTCGTCTAACGCTTATAGATTTTACTACTTTTGTTACTAAATTTACTCTTGGCTACTATTTCTTGAATACTATTTATTGAGTGTGTATTTACTTCTATTGTATTTATTATAAATAAATCTCATAGGATATATTTTTTCATATTATATTTTCACTATAGGTAATCTAATTATATTAATATAAAATCTAATTTCATTAAGGTGAGAAATGGAAAACAAAATATAATTGTATTCTTATTTGCACAAATTAAGATAAAAATTGACACTAATAAAACCTGCCAAAGAGTTCGTCTGGGCAGGTACCACCATTTTACTTATTTCTGCCAACAAATAGTAGTACGTGCACTGCTGTGTCCCGATCTGAAAGGGATAGAGAGCTAGTATAACTACAGGCTATGAAGCATAACACCTCGGTCCTTAGAGGTGACAACGCATCTATAGCCTCCTTTATTTGAAAATGGTTGCAAATCTGCAAAATTTGCATTAGCCACATACCATAAGGTGGATTTAAGTGATTAGTCACTTCAGTTTTCTAAAAAAGAACTATTGAGATTACAAACCTTCTGAGTCGCGTCTAATTACCGGTTTCGATTCATTCTCATCCTCAGATTTAATGGTTTCCGGCCATGCTTGTAGAGTTGCCAAGAAATACAAGAATACAATAAAAATACATATCCAGTGTACGAAACCATTTGTAGAATGGTGTAGAAATAATATTATTTTAACTATTATAAGCCATTGCTTTTCTACTGTCCTACCCTTTTCATCACTGCTTTGGAAAATATTTTTTAGCAACTGGACTGGAGGGATAGAGTGTTAATATCAAAGGCGAACGTATAATTCATCTACAATTTCCTAAGGTTTAAATCATTGTGGCAGAATCACCAAAAAACCCTAATAAATAATTCATGACATTAACATATACAAGACAAATATTAAGTATAAAACACATGGCTCCCCACAGCACGTTTTATAACGTGGAATAACGACATTATGGTACGTGCTAGGACGTACGATTCTGTTAATTCGGGTAACTCCGAATTATGCTTTGCGGCAGTACTTTAGAGGGTCTATTTTTAGTAGAGGATTTTTGACAAGCTGAATAGATTATTATGATGATACGCCCCACAGCTGGGCCTGATGCTCCTCTCATTACTGATAAAGTTATAGAACAGGCAAAGTAATATACATTAATCTAACTCAGATTAATGTTTATTTGCCTGTTCTATAATAATACATATAATCTAAATTATACTTAGTAAAACCTATGAAGTGCAAGTCATCGTATTCTATGTTTATTTCAATATTAAGGTCATATTGTTTTGAAAGGTATGCAATGTGTAGAAATACGAGGTAGGAAAATGGACTCAACACCATTTCCAGAACCGTAACCTCGTATTTACGATAATCTCCACAGTTTTACGACGCTTAAGGGCTATTAAGGATTTCAACGCGAGTAACACATGGTGTAAATTAAAGCACAAAAAAATCAAGAGTGCTGTTATCCACGCGATCCTTTGTTCACTTTTGATTATTCGCGATTTTAGTTTAAATGTTAACATAGCAATACTTCCTAAAAAATTAAAACTAATAATTCAAATTCAATGGGTTATAGAATAATGTACTGAATACAAAAAAAAAACAATATTTTTAAAAGCAAAACTCACATGGAGTATCGTTTATATATCGTCTGCACCAATCATCATCATCATTATAATCTTTCACAAGTCCACTGCTGAACATAAGCCTCCCCCAAGAAATGACACAAAGCACGTTCCCGAGCCACCTGCATTGTCGATGGGAATAAGTGGCAATGGCCTGGCCATATAGCTCGTAGAATCGGCAAACGATTGGGAATATAGGTTCTTTAGTGGCAGTCTCGTACCGGTAGGCGAAGTACTGGGCGGCCCCCTGCTAGATGTAGTGAACACCTAGTAAGATATTCAGGAAGTCCACGCCAATAATTTCTTATATTTAAAAAGTACAAAATTTACGTATAAACTATATATTATAATAAAATAGAAAATTATATTTTTAGTTGTCGGTGGAAGAGGGGAGATTTACCGTCGAGCATAGTGTTCAGTCCGGGAAGCGGCCAACATTCCGTGTGATACTAAGGAGTTTTCATATTTTTAAGAGTAGTTCGGAAACGTTGATAGCGTGATTCAGGCTTCGGATGTTCGATCTATATCCGTCAATGTGATGTCGCCACACATTTCTAACCACAATTCTCTCTGCTTCTTCCTAATAATAAATATACTTTTAAATTACAGAAAAAAATAGTGATCATTTTAGAGACATGTAGTTTCTGTATAATATATTATTTTAATATTTTTGGATGTGAAAGATGTGAAATTGCAAGGATATTAGAGTAGAGTAACAAAAGATGAATGGACTGCGTTAGGGATGATAGGCGTAAGAAAGAAGTGAGTGAGGAGATGACGGCTGTCAGAGGAAAATGAATAGGAATGAAATACCAAGCTGACCTTAAATAACTTAAAATAAGGGTAGGAAGAAGATATTTTCTAAGCTAAAAGACGCCAAATATTAAGTAAAGTTAATATTTTATAGAAGGAAAAATAATATATTTAGGGCTCGATCTACAAAGCTTTTATCACTAAACAGGCATACCTACCAACAAACACCGATAATAAGCCAAGAAAGACCTCGGCTTTGCATTTTAGAGCGTAATAAGTTCCTGTGAATGAAAGTGGTGAATTTTCAATTATGTTTTACTTTTCAATAATTACTTTTAATATTATGGATACAGGTGGCTCAATGCCATTTTTTTTTGATGATATTCCTTGGCCTGTGTTCAACAGAGGACTTGTGAAGGGCTGTAATGATGATGATGATAAAGAAGAAACAGTCTGGTAGTATTATCGAAAATGGCCGGAACGGGTACTCGTGCGCCTTTCCGAATCGTACCGAGCACTTACGATTTAGAAATCCAAAACAACAACTTTAAGGTAACGTAAAATAATAAATTAAATTACTAAAATTAAATCAATTTTTTATTTTAAAATTATAATTATTTTATTTAGGTGTACATAGAAGATATATTACTTAATTCTAATTATTTTAAAGGTGCATACACATGCAAAGTAACACAAGTTTTTTAATAATATTATACAGTGGAATCTCGATAACTCGAACCATTGCCATTCCTTTCCGCTGAACCTCTTTTTACGCAGTATCTCGAATTATTTATACTTTATAATTCGAACAAAATGTTCTTTCCCTGCGAGGTATTGATATTACATATTTATACTCTATAACTCGAATTTCAAAATGTAGACTCCGTAATTCGAAGTTAGTTAAATATAATAACGTCTTATTTGGAATTCCCCGAATTCGTAGCAACAAAATCCAAAGCGAATGTTTTTGCTTCTGTTTATATTGAAATACTCGTATTTATTATTTATTTTATATACATTCGAGCTTTCACATATTATTTTTTGTTCTCTACGCAATGGTTGTCGGGAAGAGGTCACTTTCATAGTGATAAGACTGCTTGTTGTACATATTATACTTTAGATTTAACTCTTTATTCTTTATTTTGATGTACAATAAAAATAAATAAATAAATAATTTGTCCATGTATGTATGTATACCTGCAGAAAAACTCATATCTTTACAACAAATTAGTTATAACTTCGACTGTTTTTTATTATACTACGAATATATGTAAAACAATATTTTAGAGCTACACAAAATGCAATTGTTTTACATTTTCTTAAATAATTAAATGTTTGTTGTTGGTGCTGCGCATTTATTTTGTTGCTGGTGTAGTGCTGGAGCTTAGTGAAACGATGACAGTACGTACGAGTTACGTACGTAGAATTACTGACTGGTAACAGGTTATTCCATCTTAGCCCTCAGGGGTGATTACGTAACTGCATTTTAATTCTTAATCGAGTATACTGTTTACACGTCTGTCACCCGTAATTCTGTTAAAATATATTTATAGTTATTCATAAAATAAAATGTAATGTTTCCACAATTTAATATGTTTATAACTTATATAAAAGTTAGATACTCGTTCATAACTTATATTATTTTAGATAACTTAAAGGGCCAGATTCATAGACCATACCCAGGCTTTACTTTCAACCAAGATTTAACTTTCGAACAAAATTATATTTTATAGTTCTGACTAAACCTTACTTTACAAAAGCAAACTTTCCTATGAAAATACGAAGTAGACTATGATGGTAACTTTGCTATCAAAGTAAACTTCAATAAAATATACGTTCACTTTAAGCTGTCCCTCAGAATGTACGAGTATAGTGGCATAATAAGAAAGGGAGATCATTTTATTATGGACGTATTTTAGTAGGCTAAACAAGGGAAGAATCGACAGATTTATTACATTTTTTGACATTTGTTTATATTGTCAAATACAGTTGCTAGCACTTGGTTATAATGATGACGTATGTAGATTTTAAGTCTACGTACTATTGTCCAAATTCAGATTAAGATGCCTCAAGAGAAACCTACTTTCGATTCGGGCGCATTGTTAACTGATTTTTTCGATACAACCCATGTCGTGATGCGTGGAGAAACCTTTTAGAGAACCTGTAACGTTTTATTAGGAGTCCAATTAATAATGTGCAGGCCAACTAAATGGAAACAAAAATACGAGAACGAAGATAGTAAATACTTCAGGCCAAAACGTAAAACGTAGTGATATACTCTTTGCTTGAAGCGATGATTTACAACATTTAAAAAATAATTCTCAATATGTCAATATTTTTTTCGTTTCCTTTGGTCAGCACATTAGCTCTCTACTCATCTAAGTGGTTCCTGTTTAGACTACACTTTACTAAAAACTAAGTTATCATCTATAACCCTTGTCACCAATCCTATAGTAAACGATCATAGTGCCGTCGTTTTTAACTTAAGCCTTAAAATACCTACACCGAAGTGTAAATACTCCATTCCTAAAACTAATATGAAAAACCTTGAACATGCCCAGCTTATAAAACCGATGACGTAAACATTTCTATGCCTTACTTAATAATAACGTACGAAATGCCATTGTTAGCAATACTTTGTATACCACAGTAGATAAAAATAATAACTTAAAGCGTTGGATTACACCCGGTCTAATTAGGTGCATGAAACATAGGGACAAACTACACCTCATGGCAAAATCTTCTTCAGATAATTCCGTCTTACAAATTACATATAAAAGATGTAGGAATTTTTGTAACAATATATTAAAAAAGTTGAAGTATAATTATCTTACAAACTTACTGGAAGAGTCTGCTAGAGATAATAAAAAGATTTGGCGGCATGTAAAAGATATTGCATTTATATCCAAACAACATGAATCTTCAGCAGAATTATTACAAAATATATCCTCACCGCTTATATCAGCAAATAAAGTAAATAATTACTTTGTGAACGTGACTAAAAATCTTGCTGAACAGATAATCAACAATTCTAACAATAATAATGAATACAGGGCCACATTTTCAAATCAAAGAAACTGCCAATTAAGCTCGTTCGCATTATTAGATACGGACGCTACTGAGGTAGAAAGTATTATAATGGGACTGAAAGAAACAAGCGCGGTTGGTTGGGATGGCATACCCACTAGTATATTAAGAAAATTTAGACAAATTCTAGTACTACCATTAACTCATATTTTCCGAATTTGCCTCTCTGAAGGAATTTTCCCAGATTGTTTAAAAAAAGCCATTGTAAACGCTCCCGAAAACGAAGACAGATGATAGTACTAAGGATACCTATGATGATGGGTCACAAAGAAATTCGATCCCGAGGAAAAGAAAACATCTTCTCACAAAGTTTTATCAACTTTATTCACGATCCATCATGTTAGTACAGTTAAATGAAACGATATTTCATAAAAAAAATCATGAAAATACTTAAACATAAAACAAGCAGTGAAACTGAAAAAAGAAAATCAGCTGACAATAGGGTCAATATCCTATTGCGCCCAAGGCGCCGAACTCTTATCTAAATCGGTAAGAAACAATGCATTAGGTATACTACTCACCCTACCCTTCCTTTTCATACACGCGCTGCCTCGTGTTGCCTCGCGCTGTGGAATTTACACATGTCAGCGTTGCCAACATGTGTGGAAATCCCCAAATTGCGGGGAAATTAAAGTTGGTTGGGGATTGGTATTATGCGGGGAAAATGCTGGGATTTTGAAAATCGATAGCCAGGGCCAAGTCAGAACCTTTTTTCAAGAAATGTAAATAGTTATCTTAACATTTTGTTACGTTACTTATGAATGACTCCCTTTTTTTAATTATCTTCATTGCACCACATTTAATTTTCGGATTTGTTTTGGCAACTTTTGTGTATCATTTAATGCTTTTCATTTCTTTATTTTTTAATTTTAAAGACAAAAATTGTTAGTTAAAAAGTAAATCTTATAAAATTAGTAGAAAATTGTTTCATTTCTTGAAATGAAATTGAAGGGAATTTATGGGGAATCTGTTGAAGTTTTGTCCTTAAATTGGGGAATTTGACAAATTAGTGCTGGCAACGCTGCCATGTTGTACCGAAATTTACCTACTAACATTTGTTTGCCGGCGACATAGGAATTAGAGGCGGCAATCACTATAAAACTTGCAAGTAATTTTTAATAATTTTAACGTACCTCTTTTTAAATTCAAAGTATTGGTCGGATTAAATACGGAAAGTCAATTAAAATAAAGTAAAAGTATTATTTTTTACATTAACTCCGATAGAGTAATTAACTGTCGATCATAATTGCAATTGATTTTAACTATTAAATTATTCAGTACCATTTCATTTTTCTATTTTCTTATACAAAATCGAAGATAACGATGAAATAGTGTTTATAATTGTGTGAGTACTGAGTACCCAATTATGAACGTTTATTAATTTCAATAATTTTTGTAGTAAAGAACTGCTTGTTGCGTCAGGGTACAATTGATTGTGTCATTGTATTAAAAATGACAAACATAACTTCTAAATTCCATATGAAGACTAGTCGTAGGGATAACTAAACTTATAAATAAAATAAACGTTGGCGATGTCGTTACGGTGTAACGGTCTGTGGAGTCCTCACTCTTCAGTGCTTCAAGGACGTTACCTCGTGCGCATTTGTTTTGGCGGGATTGATTAATAATTTTAGTTTTTGGGACAGTTCCGTGTTGACTATCACGAGCGACAGTTCAATTGTTTTGTTTATTAAATTGTTGTCGTTATTACTTGTTATTTATTACTTAATGATATTAATCTTGTTGTTACGTTTTGTGTCATTTGTTTTGTTTTAATAATGCCTAACACGTAGGTACGTTTATAGTGCTCGTGAATACGGCAACATGTTAATGTGCCTTGGAGAATCTCATAAGGCCACGGAGGATCGGTAAGCTGTTTCATACCCAATTTTTTTTAAATAACTTAGTACTGAACTGATCTGAATAGGTACATAACTGAATACATCAGAATAATAAACATACCTACACAATGGATAAAAAAGCATGACTTTAACCTTGTTAAGATTTTATTTAAGTATTTTTTTCATTAGCGGGGAATCGAACCAGTTATTTGGTTTATTTAACCTTTAAATTCGAATTAAAGTGGCTACGTGGAGACAAGCACAGTGGCAAAAAGTAGGTTAAGTAGATAAGTTAGGTATTTAGACAAGTGTTGTAAATTATTAGGTATTGTGGTACCATCGCTGGTTGCGGGCCGCGCGAATTCGGCGTTCGTGCGTACATTGACCCCTAGTCAGCTGATTGTTATTCAGTAATTCCACTGCTGGTTTTATGTTTCAGTATTATCATGATTTTTTATTGAAATTATCGTTTCATTAGCTGTACTAACATGATGGAGCATGAATAAATCTAATAAAACGTTGTGAAAAGATGATTTTTTTTTTCATCAGGATTGATTTTGTAGTTCACCCATCATCAAAGCAATAGTTAGTACTGTCGTCTGTCTTCGTTTTTGGGAACGTTTCAAAAATACCCTGTATAAATCGGGGGACAAAAAAACGTTTCCAATTATCGGCCTATCTCAATACTCTCATCTACGTCTAAAATATTAGAAAAATTAATTAACAATAGATTAATGAATTATTTACAAAGTAAATCCATATTATCGAATATGCAATATGGTTTCAGACAAAAACTGTCCACTGCTGATGCTGTGCAGGTAATGACTGATTATGTCTCTCAAGAATTAGATAAAGGATACCAATCAATTGGCATTTTCCTTGACCTAGCAAAAGCTTTTGATACAGTTTCTATTCCCATCCTATTAAATAAGCTAGAGAGCATAGGTATTCGAGGTAAACAGCTTCAAATTTTTGCGAACTATTTAGAAAATCGATATCAGTGCATAAAAATAGAAAATTTTATTAGCTCTGAATAAAAAATACTCATTTTGGCGTGCCTCAAAGTAGTGTATTAGGGCCAACCCTATTTTTGATATATATAAATGACCTTTGCAATCTTGAACTTAACTCAGGTAAAATTATATCTTACTCAGATGATACCGTGCTCATTTTTTCAGCAAATACAGTAGACAAGGTTTATTTTTGAGCACAGCAAGGTTTTGACAGGGTTAATAAACGGCTCCAATAAAACATATTAACACTGAATACGGACAAAACCACATACATTCATTTTTCTATGCGCAGCTCAACACAGCATATAACCATTCCAGAAATGTATGCACATAAATATTGCTCAGGCGCAGAGTCTAATTGTAAATACCCAGTTATTTTTAATACAAAAACTATTAAATATTTTGGAATAATTATAGATTCTACTCTTACATTTAAAAACCACATAGACCACCTCTGCAATAGAGTCCGTAAACTAATGATTGTTTTTAAAAAGATTCGTTCTTTTGCTGATATTAAGGTAGTAAAGCAAGTATGTTTCGCACTATGTCAATCAATTCTCATCTATCGCATAACCTCATTGGGAGAAGCAGCTAAAAATACACTGCTACCTCTGGAACGCGCTCAAAGAGCTGTATTAAAAGTCGCAACATTTCGCCCTATCCTATTACCGTCCCATCTCCTATATAAATCCTATAATGTCCTCTTAGTGCGCCAGTTATTCGTTATGAGTACGTTACTAAAACAGCACTTAAAATTGCCCTACAGAAGAGAGGTCACTGATAAAAGAGCAAAGATAAAGTCATTGAAATTAACATTAGAATAAGGCATTCTTTCATGCATAGATTGTTTACATTCCTTGGCCCTTTTCTGTATAATCAAGTCAATGCAATTTTGTATATGTATCTATTAAAAATGGCAGATTGTAAAAATATAATTCGGAAATGGTTACAAAATTTATCATACGATGATACGGAAAAGTTGCTAATTGTTTTAAGTTAATTAATATCATAAGTAAATTATTGATAAAATATTTTACCGAAATAACCCTAATTAGTTAGTATGTTATTCATTTTATATAAGAAACAGGAAATATTTGTAAATGTATCTATTAGCACATACACCTGAGATACAGGTTTATCCTAGTTCAGGTGCCTGTTATTGTAGACTATTTTAAATTAAGACATTATTTGAATTAATTGCATAGTTTCTTGAAATAAATTATTATTATTATTATTATTTGGTACTGAAAAACTTTAATGAGATATCTTAATTTTGTATAAAAATAATACTAAAATCAATATAAATAATCCCGCTAGTAATTTTCGTCTTTATTTTAATTAATAATGAATAACATAGTAAAACTATTCACAAGTTTACTTCATCGATTTAGAGCGTTTATGAAACCTAGTGATTTATATGCCCTTATTCTGTAACTTTGAACCTTTTTTAAGTTTGAACTGAAAAAAATAATAGTAAACATTGGCGCTGGTCTTATTGCGAAGATGACTAGATGTGAAGTTAAGTTGTGTTTATGAATCTGTCCCTCAATTTCAACCCATAATTCCTCAAAGTTTGTAGATAGTAGTGCAAAACAGTTCTTCGACAAAAGAGGGGTAAAATGCAGTTCTTTTCAAGTTTTAGATACATAGGAAGAGTAACATAATTCTGGGGTAATGTTTAGACTTTTAGTTAGAGAAAGTATCCTATGGACATTATGTCTGTGGTTGACTCATTTAGTTGCAGACTGGATTTAGCGGCAATTCTACTCCGAAAGGTTTTCTTTGTATTTACTTAAAATTTTAAAATTACTTGATGGATTTTGACCAAGATTTTAAGTATTTCTTGGGTAAGGTTTTCATGTGCAATGTATATGCATGATGCATGTAATGAAAGAAGAGAAATATTGATGTTTTTACTCTTAAAAAGATTATATTACACTTGTCGTTCATATCCATGCTAAGCCAAGTCCCAAGGGTTTACTATATATTTATAATACATCATAATTTTTATTTGATCAAGAAATCTCATATTAAATTTTCAACGTTGCAAACTTCGTTTCACTGTACTTATTTCGTATGTACTAACTCAAGAAATCGCAGTCCGAGTTATAAACAAGCTGCATAGTGAGGTTTCTCTTAGTTAGAAATATCTATGTTTAGATTTACTGGAGTAGCTTGAAACTTAAAGCGCTTACCAATCTCTTGGTAATATGTATCTATGAAATTTATTGGAAATACATTTTCTATTTATTATTTATGTTTACTTTGTTTAACTTGATATACATAATTATGTGTGACCTTGTAGTGGCGGTGTAAGAATAACCACTACCCTTTATCGTCCCGTGGGTGTCGTAAGAGGCAACAAAAGTGAACAAACCTGGAAATTACTAGCAAAGTCTTCCTAATAACAACAAAAAATTCAAAAAACCGCGGTTACCAACCCGCCTGCCAAGCGTGGCAACAATGGTAAATATTTCCTTATGAGGCAATCTATGGGGGTTGACTGTGTTCAGCAGGCTAAGGTGTGATGTGTAATGGTAATTAAAATAAGATCTTGTATAAACACAGTTATGCGATGAATGTCATCATAAATTATTGATTATAAAGTAGATATTAAATTTGTATAATTTAAATATATTTTATTTATTTGCATTTTGTTGTAATATATAATCTTTATTACTTATTTATTAATTTATGAAGTAGTTGTTACACCTGCCACAGCTTCTCAAATCATCCAGGGTTAACTGGTAGAGAATGCCATAAGGCACTATGTCCGCCCTTTATATCCCTTATTATAAGGTAGATGTAAAAAAGATTAAATAAATAAAATAAATAAATCATAAATGAATATCAATGAATATGAACCAGTGAACTGCACATCAAGCCTTCGAAATATTTTTATTTTTGATACATGCATGTTTCTTTCATCGCCAACCACATGGTAAATCAGCACTTAAAATTTCAAATTGGTGCTGGCATCCCGGTTTTTTCCTTCTGTACCCTCTTATGACACCCACGGGACGATATCGGGTAGTTCTTACACCGCCACTGCACGATCATTTAAATTATCATCAATCAGTCGGCATCAGTACATTGACGTTGACATTTACAGCAACCGCTTAGCACCGAGCTACCATACCATACCATAGCTCTTGATTTTTCTAATTTAATAACAACTCGTCCACGCTAAACTTAAAGAATCGAAGTTTGTACCAAAAAATTGCAATATATTTTAAAAGGAACTCTTCTCTCACTAACCTGCTAGTGGTAAACGCAATCACCTACGTTCCGACTCCTAACGTCACGGCCACTCTCCGGAGGTCCCGTGACGTTTTAATCGAACCCTCGGTTCCACTAGACCCTGACGAAACTTGAACCTTGAACCTTGACGGCCCATCACACACCAACACTACGCACTCACCTAATGTCACAAAAACCGTAAGGATAACGGATGAGACGCAGTGTGTCCGCAGAAGGGCGCGACGCACACCCCTTCACACCGCGTACACATCGTACACCCGTGTCCCTGGGCGGTCCTCACCGCCCAGGAACGCGGGTCATCGAATGAAACGAGTAAGCCGTCAGAGACGCGGCCCGCCACCTTTGTTCTGACTGCGGTTATATAACTCATCTGTATAACAAGAAATAATAATAAGTGAACACCGTTACGCAAATAACGTTGGAGAGAAAACACAATCGTTACCCCTTCTTACAGCTGCAGAGTCCGATAAAGCTATAAAAGCCAAAAGGCTAACAGCACTAACATCATATAAACCAGAAGAAGAATGCAGGTGGCTTAGAACCGTGATTTGTGGCATTCCTTGGAGGAGGCCTATATTCAGTAGTGGAATTATAAAGGACTGTAATAATGATGATGATCGTAAAACCAATACCACTACTGAAACCTTACCGAAAAGTAGAAACTTAAATAAAATCCGCCACGAAATTTGGAACGTGTTCTCTATGTGTACTAAAATTTAAAAAAACATTTCAGAATTTAAATGCAAGACTAACGATTTCAAAATGACTCTGTTTCATAATTTACAATGTCATATTTGTTGTTGCATTTTGCAATTTAATTCCAATCTTGTACTGCATTCTATAGCCAGTATAAATTATCTTGAGACTACAAAATGTGCGCTATAAACAAGTTATGCATCGTTACACAGCAACAGTGTAATTTGCCCATTGCTCGCTTTCGCTGCTTACGTAGCCATTTAATTAAATAAGCTTATTACAGCTTTATTGCACAGTATCGTCGTGGATTTATTTCAATCACATTTATATGCTTAAAATATCCAAATATTTCTTTTATAGAATAAGGGTGACAAACGAAAACACAGTTAACCTGATAGTAAGTGGCCACTGCAGTACGTGGACACCTGCAACCAACTTTATACAAAGAAGGCTACATATGCGTTGTCAACCCTTTGGACTAAGATGGAATGCCTCGCAGCCTGTAATTATGCTGGCTTTCTATACACTTCGAAACGGAACACAGCAGTGCACGTAATACTATTTGTTGGCAGAATTAAGTAAAAGGTTAATACCTACCCAGACAAACTTTCAGGCAGAAAAAGAGTCTTATCACCTCGAGTAGGGAAGACTTCAATAAGTTTTATAAATTGTAAATTTTATCTAAATTTATGTTAAGAAAGAAGTGCAATCACTGCTATTATTCCTCTGCTATATGTTTGGAAGCCGTATAGCGGTCGCCCTAGGTGATACTAGAGGCGACCATCTGTACCAAGGAGGTGTCGGATTTATCTTCCATAAGTCTCGTTAAAAACGCTGTAAAGATTGTGAGTATGTCGAAGAGGGTTACGTACCTTATACTCAGAATCACCAAACGGTATTCGTTGGAGGTCATACAGGTTTACGCACCTACCTCGGCACATCCCGATGAGGAGGTGGAGGAAATGTATGAGGATATCTCTAAAGATGTGCATTCCTGCAAAACCCACTATAAGGTGTTAATCGGAGACATCAACGCAAAACTAGGCAGAAGAAAGTGAGAACGGTGAGCTAAAGGAAAGGAAATTCGAAATAGGGCATCGGAACCCAAAGGGCCAGCAGCTGGCCGACTTCATGGAGAAAGAGGGACTCTTTATTATGAACTTTTCCAAAAGCGGCCCCACAGGAAGTAGACCTGGTCGAGCCCCAACGGTTCGACAAAAATGAGATTGACTTCATTATGACGACTAGATGGAAACTGTTCAGTGATGTCTCAGTGATCGCAAGGTTGAAAACTGGCGGTGATCACCGGATGGTTAGAGGCACACTGAACCTAGACATTAAGTTGGAGAGGTCACGTCTAATGAAGTCAACACTCCGCCTTCATGCTCTAATCCAAAAACCCGAAACTTTCAGCTGGGTTACAAAACCATTTTCAATGTCAGAAGACTGCAATGCAGTGGACGATATGAATGATAAGCTCAGGAAGCTGTCCATGCGGTCGGAGCTAAGTTCTGCAAGACCCGCCACAGAAGATCACAAAAACTCTACGATCACACTCTTAACCTAATGGCTGTTAGACGGGAAATGAAGCTGCAGTCTTCAGCAGATTTGACAGCATACAGGTAACTGCACAGACAGATCTACAAATACATTTGGAGGGACTTACACAACTTCAATACAGCTCGTATTGAAGAAACGATCGAGCGGAACCAGGGCTTCAAAGGCCTTGCCCGAGATTTGTCTGCCAGAAAGAGTCAACTTTCGAAGTTGAAGACCGAGTGTGGCAGCATCATTTCCGGGACACCTGAGATTTTGAGTGAGATTGAGAGGTTCTATGGGCATGGGTACAAATTATCGTTGGAGCCACACGCAAGTGAGAGTAACGACCCAAATGCAAGTCTTATGCGGCACTATTCCGATGATATTACGGACGTCAGTCTGAGCAAGATTAGAATGGCTCTCCAGCATCTTAAAAACGGCACGACCCAAGCCATGATGGAATTGCAGCGGAGCTTCTGAAAGCGGGTGGAAAACCAGTACTTGATGTCCTTCAGAAGCTCTTTAATTCCATCCTAAATAGTGGGACTACTCCGGAGGTGTGGAGCAGAAGTGTGTTGGTCGTTTTCTTCAAGAAAGGCGACAACGCTCTTTTGAAAAACTACAGACCGATTTCCTTACAAAGCCGCGTCTAAGTTCTGTTTTCGAGAGTCATTACGAATCGTCTCGCACGCAGACTCGATGATTTCCAGCCTCCTGAACAAGCCGGTTTCTGAAAAGGCTTTAGTACAATAGACCACATTAAAACCCTTCGGCAAATTGTACAGAAGACCGAAGAGTACAATCTGCTACTTTGCCTTGCATATGTGGACGAGAAAGCTTTTATTCCGTTGAAATTTGGACCTTTCGGTGCTGTTGACTGTCGGTATATCGACGCAGTAGAGAACCAGAGTACGAAACCTTTACAACTGCAGAGAGGTGTAAGACAGGGTGACGTTATATCCCCGAAACTCTTCACCGCTGCATTGGAAGACGTTTTCAAGCTACTGGACTGGAAAGGATACGGTATTAACGTCAATGGCGAGTACATCACTCACCTTCAATTTGCCGACGATATAGTCCTTATGCAACGCAGAAAGGTGTAAGACAGGGTAACGTTTTATCCCGGAAACTCTTCACCGCTGCATTGAAATACTTTTTCAAGCTACTGGGCTTGAAATGATAAGGTATTAACATTAATGGTGAGTACATCACTCACCTTGGATTTTCCGACGATATAGTCCTTCTGGCAGAATCGCTAGAGAGCTATTGAGGTCATAGAGCATAGACCTAAGCACTATGCTCAATGACCTCAATAGTAACTCCCAACGGATAGGTCTTAAGATGAACAAAGACAAAACAAAGATCATGTGTAACGTCACACCTATGCCGGTAGTTGTTGGAAGCACTAAGCTCGAAGTTGTTGACGAGTATGATTACCTGGGACAAATAGTCTGACTAGGTAAGTCCAATTTCGACCGAGAGGTCAATCGACGGATTCAACTCGGCTGGGCAGCGTTCGGGAAATTACGACACATCTTCTAGTCAGGTATACCTCAAAACTTGAAAACGAGATTGTAGTACCAGTGCGTGTTTCCATTGATGAATTATGGATCAGAGACGTGATCCTTCACTGCTGGCCATATAAGGAAGCTCAAGGCCATTCAGTGAGCCATGGAGAAGGCTATGTTTGGGGTTTCTTTGCGTGATAATTTTAGAAATGAGGATATCCACCGTAGAACCAGAGTACCCGACATAGCCCAACGGATTAGTAAGCTGAAGCAACGGGCCGGCCATATATCTCGAAGAACCGACAGCCGATGGGAAAAAGTTTCTTGAGTGGCAGCCTCGTACCGGCAGGCGAAATGTAGGGCGTCCGCCCACTAGATGGAGTAATAATTTGGTAACATATGCAGGAAGTCGATGGTTGCAGGTGGCTCAGGACCGTGGTTTGTGGCATTCCTTGGAGTAGGCCTATGTTCAGCAATAGATTTGTGAAAAGCTGTAATGATGATGATGATGATATTATGTTTGGATTATATTTTGTCTGAGTTTATTCTATACCCATAGTAAAATTACCAGGATAAACAATAAGATTTAAGAAATATAATAAATACAACCCCATTAGACGAAAGAAACACCTACTGTATATTTAAATTTACGAATACCATCATACATATAGTAAAATCTAAAACAATCAAAAAAACTTCTGCACAATTCGTTATCAGACTCTAACACGTAAGAGTAAGTGAAGTTAGCCAGTTCTTAACTCGTGTAATTTAACACAAGCCGAATTGATTGGAACAGATGTGATGCCGAAGCGCTCCTTTTGTAACATGTAACACATCTTACTTGTCTGCGAAAAGGGGATTATTTTATTTATTAGATTTTTTTAAAGATTAAGCACAACAAAAGAGCACTCAGTTCACCTGATGGTAAATGGATACTGTAGGTTATAGATATTTACATCTATCCTCTTTTAAGAATCAAATTGCAGATGCGTTGTCACCTCTAAGCCGACGATGAAATGCCTCGTTTCCAGTAAAAAGGGTATCCGGTTCTCTACTCTCACTATTTATATATTTTTATTTGACCATGGATTGTACAATGTAAACGTTATCATCATTGTCATCTTTGTAGCCAATAATAAGTCAACTGCTAAGAATAAGCATCTCCCAAAGTACGGTTTTGAGCCATGCGCATCATCAACTCCGCACATACGAATAGTAAATCTTTCCATATTTCCCATCGAATGTCGGTTATATATACCTGATGGTAAGTGACTGCAGTCTTTGAGACTTTGACGGCTCCGTGGCGAAATGGCTTAGCAATGAGTTGCAGCGCTGGGGGCTGCGGGTTCAAATCCCGCACGGAACAAGTATTTGTATAGACTACAAATAATTGTTTCGGTTCTGGATGTTTGTCCTTGTGCAATTTATGTTTATGAATTCATCTACAATACAGGATAAAATCCTAAAGTTTAAAAAAAAAAACAAAAAAGAAGTCTATGGACACCAGCATGCAACTTCTAATAAAGAAGGCTACAGATGCGTTGTCACCTCTGAGGACTGAAATAGAATACCTCACAGTCTGCAATGTCAGTGTAGGTCCTTTATTATTTATTTCTTCATCAATTATCGTGAATAATTGATTTCTAATGAAAGAGCATATAAATATTTTAATTGTAAGAAAATTAATAAAAAATATCGTCACGCTGATGCAATACATATCTTACCAATATATTTATACATTATTTCTAAAACATGCCTGGTTCCTTACACAGTATTCCTTGCCCGGCAAATATGTGATAAATAAGGAGTCAACATAATATGAAATTATTAATGAACATGACCGCGGCATAGAAGATTGAACTCGGGAAGTTCTATTCTACGAAATAAAGACCAGATCTACTGTAAGGAAGCCGTATCTAAATAAGACGGAGCGAACGGATATAGTTTGAACTGAAATGGATCTGTAACTGGTCGTTGGAAACAAGATGGGTGACTAACTTAGAAGTTAATTTTACTTATTCATCGGGCAAAACGGAACTGGCATTTGTAGAACTATGTATATTAACTACGGTTTTAATGTTATTTTAGTTTTTAAAAGTTTAGTTTTAAAAATGTTTCCAATCATCGGCCTATCTCAATACTCTCATCTAGGTCTAAAATATTAGAAAATTAATTAACAATAGATTAACGAATTATTTACAAAGTAAATCCATATTATCGAATATGCAATATGGTTTCAGACAAAAACTGTCCACTGCTGATACTGTGCAGATAATTACTGATTACGTCTCTCAAGAATTAGATAAAGGATACCAATCAATTGGCATTTTCCTTGACCTAGCAAAAGCTTTTGATACAGTTTCTATTCCCATCCTATTAAATAAGCTAGAGAGCATAGGTATTTGAGGTAAACAGCTTCAACTTTTGTGAACTATTTAGAAAATCGATATCAGTGCTTAAAAATCGAAAAGGTTATTAGCTCAACAAAAAGATACTCATTTGGCGTGCCTCAAGGTAGTGTATTAGGCCAACCCTATTTTTGATATATATAAATGACCTGCATCTTTTAACTTAACTCAGGTAAAATAATATCTTACGCAGATGACACTGTGCTCATTTTTTCAGCAAATACAGTAGACAAGGTTTATTTATGTACACAAGGTTTTGACAGGGTTAATAAATGGCTCCAATAAAAATATTAACACTGAATACGGACAAAACCAAATATATACATTTTTCTATGCGCAGCTCAACACAGCATATAACCATTCCAGAAATTTAGTCACATAAATGTTGCTCAGTCGCAGAGTCTAATTGTAACAGCCTAGTTATTTTAATACAAAACTTTTAAATATTTTGAATAATTATAGATTCTACTCTTACATTTAAAACCACATAGACCACCTCTGCAATAGAGTCCGTAAACTAATGTTTGTTTTAAAAGATTCATTCTTTGCTTATATTAAGGTAGAAAAGCAAGTATATTTCGCATTATGTCAATCAATTATCACCTATTGTATAACCTCATGGGGAGGAGCAGCTAAAACTACACTGCTACCACTGCACTGGAACGCGCTCAAAGAGCTGTATTAAAAGTGGCAACATTCCGCCCTATCCTTTTCCCGTCCCATCTCTTATTATGATACTATAATTTCCTCTCAGTGCGCCAGTTATTCGTTATGAGTACGTTACTAAAATAGCACATAAAATTTCCCTACAGAAGAGAGGTCACTGATAGAAGTCGTAAAGATAAAGTCATTGATACTAATATTTGAATAAGGCATTCTTTCATGCATAGATTTTTTACATTCCTTGGCCCTTTTCTGTTTAATCAAGTCAATGCAATTTTGTACATTTATCTATTAAAACGGCAGATTGTAAAAATGTAATTCGGAAATGGTTACAAAATTTATCATACGATTGTTTTAAATTAATATCATAAGTAAATTAATGATAAAATATTTTACTGAAATAACCTAATTAGTTAGTATGTTATTCATTTTATATAAGAAACAGAAAATATTTGTAAATGTATCTATTAGCACATACACCAAGATACAGGTTTATCCTAGTTCAGGTGCCTGTTATTGTAGACTATTTTAAATTAAGACATTATTTGAATTAATTGCACAGTTTCTTGAAATAAATTATTATTATTATTATTATTTGGTACTGAAAACTTTAATGAGATATCTCAATTTTGTATAAAATAATACTAAAATCAATATTAATAATCCCGCTAGTAATTTTGTCTTTATTTTTATTAATAATGAATAACATAGTAAAACTATTCGCAAGTTTACTTCATCGATTTAGAGCGTTTATGAAACTTAGTGATTTATATACTTTATTCTGTAACTTTAAACCTTTTTAAGTTTGAACTGAAAAATAATAGTAAACATTGGCGCTGGTACTATTGTGAAGATGACTAGATGTGAAGTTGTTGTGTTTATGAATCTGTCCTCAATTTCAACCCATAATTCCTCAAAGTTTGTAGATAGTAGTGCAAAAAGTTCTTCGACAAAAGAGGGGTAAAATGCAGTTCTTTTCAAGTTTTAGATACATAGGAAGAGTAACATAATTCTGGGGTAATGTTTAGACTTTTAGTTAGAGAAAGTATCCTATGGACATTATGTCTGTGGTTGACTCATTTAGTTGCAGACTGGATTTAGCGGCAATTCTACTCCGAAAGGTGATTGCATGTAATGAAAGAAGAGAAATATTGATGTTTTACTCTTAAAAGATTATATTACACTTGTCGTTCATATCCATGCTAAGCCAAGTCCCAAGGGTTTACTATATATTTATAATATATCATAATTTTTATTTGATCAAGAAATCTCATATTAAATTTTCAACGTTGCAAACTTCGTTTCACTGTACTTATTTCGTATGTACTAACTCAAGAAGTCGCAGTCCGAGTTATAAACAAGCTGCATAGTGAGGTTTCTCTTAGTTACAAATATCTATGTTTAGATTTACTGGAGTAGCTTGAAACTTAAAGCGCTTACCAATCTCTTGGTAATATGTATCTATGAAATTTATTGGAAATACATTTTCTATTTATTATTTATGTTCCCTTTGTTTAACTTGATATACATAATTATGTGTGACCTTGTAGTGGCGGTGTAAGAATAACCACTACCCTTTATCGTCCCGTGGGTGTCGTAAGAGGCGACAAAAGTGAACAAACCTGGAAATTACTAGCAAAGTCTTCCTAATAACAACAAAAAATTCAAAAAACCGCGATTACCAACCCGCCTGCCAAGCGTGGCAACAATGGTAAATATTTCCTTATGAGGCAATCTATGGGGGTTGACTGTGTTCAGCAGGCTAAGGTGTGATGTGTAATGGTAATTAAAATAAGATCTTGTATAAACACAGTTATGCGATGAATGTCATCATAAATTATTGATTATAAAGTAGATATTAAATTTGTATAATTTAAATATATTTTATTTATTTGCATTTTGTTGTAAGATATAATCCTTATTACATATTTATTAATTTATGAAGTAGTTGTTACACCTGCCACAGCTTCTCAAATCATCCAGGGTTGACTGGTAGAGAATGCCATAAGGCACTATGTCCGCCATTTATATCCCTTATTATAAGGTAGATGTAAAAAAGATTAAATAAATAAAATAAATAAATCATAAATGAATTTCAATGAATACAGCCATCAAGCCTTCGAAATATTTTTATTTTTGATACATGCATGTTTCTTTCATCGCCAACCACATGGTAAATCAGCACTTAAAATTTCAAATTGGTGCTGGCATCCCGGTTTTTTCCTTCTGTACCCTCTTATGACACCCACGGGACGATATCGGGTAGTTCTTACACCGCCACTGCACGATCATTTAAATTATCATCAATCAGTCGGCATCAGTACATTGACGTTGACATTTACAGCAACCGCTTAGCACCGAGCTACCATACCATACCATAGCTCTTGATTTTTCTAATTTAATAACAACTCGTCCACGTTAAACTTAAATTTCCCTTACCTGAACAAATATACTACAATATAGCTAGAGGGGAAACTTATAACTTAATGTCTTACACCGGCGTTACTACGTGTTAACCGTATTTCCGTTAAGGCTATATTTCAAATTAGTAAAGTTAGCTATTCCGTAACTTCACCAAATCGATTTGACAGAGACAGCCTCAAACGTATTTATTATTATCGTTTTATTGTAGACAGGAACATTCGAGACAATTCTATTGATGTTTGGTATAACGAGGTAGAGATATGTAGAAACAAATGTTTCTTTGTAACTCTCACTATGGTATATGACATTGTTGCCACGCTTGGCGAGCGTCAACAGCCTGCATATGCAATGTCATATGCAGGAAGTCAATGGGTGCAGTTGGCTCAGGATCGTGCTTTGTGGTGTTTCTTGAGGGAAGCCTTATTATCAGCAGTAGACTTGTGAAGGGCTGTATAATGATGATGACAAAACAAATGTAAAGGTATGCAAAAATGGTATCACTTTGCAGTGGCAGTGTGATAGGATGTAACAGAGGCAAACGTGACAGGAGATAAGCAGCAGCATCTTTCTGATAACCACTAAAATAACAAAATCTGCGATTGCCAACTCGCCTATCCAGTGTGACATCTATAGCAGTTATTTACCCATATAGCAATCTATGGAGGGGCCTATGTTCAGCAAAAGACTTTGGATAGAATATAATGAAGTAATTAATAAATAAAAACAAAGCATATTTTTTTCTTACCTATCAGCTCATAAAGTCCATTGCTAGATATGGGCCTCCCAAACTTTAAGGATTTGTGCGATCACACTTGGCTGAAAAATTGGACATGTACAGTTTTTTGTAGAGCCATGCTGCAGCTATATTATGGTTGTATTACGAATGGGTCGGCTCGACCAGGGAAAGACCACGCTCTCACAGAATACCAGCGTAAAATAGCGACTCAACGCTGCTGTGTTTTATGGTGAGTGTAGAGAACCAGAGAACCTTTCACTGGAAATGAGGCATTCCATCTTAGTCCTATGGGGTGACAACGCATCTGCAATTTGATTTTTGTTGTGATGTAAATATCTCTTGGCCATAATTTCCACTTACCATCAAGTGGACTGAGTGCTCATTTGTCACCTTTATTTTATAAAAAAAGTCTATTATCAAGATGCTGCTGAACATCTCCTGTTTCATTACCTTTAATGGAAGTAGGTTATCTTTGTTTTATTCACCGTTTATTTAACCTTGGGAAAAATATTATAATAATCTTAACAGCTAAAACTTGAACGAATAACCCTGCAAAAAACGACACTCGGCGAACTTTTAACTACTTTTGTGTTGAATTTATTTCCTGTGTCTCGGAGTAAAACAACGCTTAATAGTCCTTTTGTGCTGCTAAAGTCGTACAGATTATGATAAAACTGAGGCGATGTAACAGAATGAAAAACTGTTAATGCAAATTCTTTCTTACTTCTTTTATTTTACTACGAATGTTTTCCGATATCTGGAAAGATTGATTGTTTTTTCTATAGCTATTGAAGAAAAGATGCTTTATTACTATTTTAGGTGTAAATGTTTAGACATCTGCTATAGCAATATAGCAATGTTTTGTATCAATTATAATATACAATCTGGACAGACAGACGTTGCTCTCGAATGCCACAAAACACGGTCCTGAGCCACCCGAGCATCCATTGACTTCTTGCATGTCTTACCAGATCGTCACCCATGGACGCCCTACACTTCGCCTGCTGGTACGAGGCTGCCACTCGAGAACCTTTCTTCCCCATCGGTTGTCGGTTCTTCGAGCTATATGCGGCCCATTGCCGCCTCAGATTACTAATATTTTGGGCTATGTCGGTTACTCTGGTTCTACTGCGGATATCCTCATTTCTAAGTTTATCACGCAGAGAAATCCCGAGCATAGCCCTCTCCATAGCTCGCTCAGCGACCTTGAGCGTCCTCATACGGCCAGCAGTGAAGGACCACGTCTCAGATCCGTAGATCATCACTGGCAACACGAACTGGTTGTACAATCTAGTTTTGAGGTTTGAAGTATGCCTGACGAGAAGATGGGTCGTAATCTCTAGAACGCTGCCCAGCCGAGTTGAATCCGTCGATTGACCTCTTGGTCGAAATTGGACTTACCTAGTCGGACTATTTGTCCCAGATAAACATATTCGTCAACAACTTCGAGCTTAGTGCTCCCAACAACTACCGGCATAGGTGTGACATGGACGTTAAACATGATTTTTGTTTTGTCCATGTTCATCTTAAAACCTATCCGTTGGGAGACACTATTGAGGTCATTGAGCATAGTGCTTAGGTCCTCCAACGATTCTGCCTTAAGGACTATATCGTCGGCAAATCGAAGGTGAGTGATGTACTCGCCATTGACTTTTATACCGTATCCTTTCCAGTCCAGTAGCTTGAAAACGTCTTTCAATGCAGCGGTGAAGAATTTCGGGGATATAACGTCACCTGTCTTAAACCTCTCTGCAGTTGGATAGGTTTCACTCTGGTTCTGTACTCGGATAGCCATAGTAGCCCTACTGTACAAACACTTCAGCACTTCGATATACTGACAGTCCACTTGGCACCGCTGAAGGGACTGCAGCATCGCCAAATTTCGACGAAATCAAAGGCTTTCTCATAGTCCACATACGCAAGACAACGGACACGCTGGCGACCTTAAAATTTATCGTACCATTCGTGACAATGAGGATCACCTCAGACTTCAGGATGACTTCGATCGCTTTTCTGCTTATTGTTTAAAAAATAAATTAAGTCTTAGTATTAATAAGTTCAAAATGTTTACTGTCACTAAGAAAATTAATTTTAATCGACAATCATATACTTTGTGCAACTCTACTCTTGAAAAAGTACATTCTATTTCTGACCTCGGCATTACCATTAAATAAACCCTCGATACACATGTTGAACAAATATGTAATAAAGATTTTAAAAAGTTTGGGTTTGTAATAAGAGCCTGTAAGGATTTCACAATCCCAGCAACATATATCTTTTTGTATAAGGCACTGATACGCTCAGTTGGAGTACGCTGTTGCTTTATGGAACCTTCTATAATCTCTATACCGACTATATTGAGAGGGTACAAAAAGTTTTTAAGTCAATGTACTATAGATGTAAGCATAAATATTGTTCCTATAATATAATATTAAATAAATACAAAATATTAACTTTAAAGCTCAGACGGAAAAATTGTAGCAATGTTATTATTTGGCCATTGTCATGATAGATATGATTGCATTCCTGTAACAAAAAATTGCGATATCGTTTACCTACTAGGTCACATAAGATTAATGCTCACGTCAAACATTTGCCCTTTCCCTGCAAAATTATAAAAATCACTTTTGGTACATTGACCTTTTTAATAATCGTGCTAACTCCTTTAGAAACAAAGTGATTAATAAGCTTATGAGTCTTAGGAACTAAAAATAAATAAATAAATTAAATAAATCAAAACTACATAAAAATATAATTAAATTAAATAATTATTTGAAATCAATCCTAAAATGTTAACAGATTTTTTTTTGTGTAGTTGTTTATGATTAGGTTGTAATGTTTTTAAATAGTTCGATATTGTTGATTTCTTGTCTACTTAAATTGTTAACTGTACATTTTTTAAAGTTTATATTAGAGTTTAAGTAATTCAAACTAATGTCATTTTGTAATATTGCATATTATGTACTAAGTCCTCTTTCACATCTCTCACTTTTGTAATTTATCCTATAAATTATTATCTGAGGCTGGTGGTGTTAGCTTAAGTAAATTTAAATTTTAGGATTAAGATGAATTCTTAATCCTCTATTGAAGTTGTTTAATGGTCCTTAAATAAAAGAAAAAAAAACTAAGTGGACGATACCTAAACTTGAGTTAGACGGTGCGGCGTTACTAACAACTCTTTTAAATCATGTTGCTATCTCTTTGGAGAGCAACATTCAGTTCGATGACGTATTGGCCTGGTGTGACAGTACAATAGTGCTGGCTTGGTTGCGGCGACCTGCGCACACTTCAGAAGTTTTTGAAGGGAATCGGAATTTACAAATAAAAAATAAAAATTCAATGGCGATACGTTCCCAGCCAGTTGAATTGTGCTGATTTTGCGTCACGCAGCGTGAACGTTTCAGATTTATTAGCACACCATCTGTGGTGGAAACCACAGTGGTTGTCTCAGCCTCGGGATCAGTGGCCCAATACAGGTCCTGATTTTCCTGTTGAACTTTTACCGGTAATAAATTTGGTGGGTATATCGGAGTCGGTATTAGAGCTGTTAGAGCTGTTAGAGCTTTATAATTCCTTTAATACATTAATAAATGTTACAGCATATTTATTACGGTTTTGTAATAATTGTCTGGATAATATAAAGCAAATTATAGGCAGTCTTACGGTTACGGAACGAGAAATTGATTTTACATTTAATTAAGTTAGTACAAGAACATAATTTCGCATATGAAGTAACGTCTTTAAAGTCAGGAAAAGCGATTAAAAATTCTTCACGGCGATTAAACTTGTTTATTGATAAAGATAACGTTCTTCGGATCGGCGGTCGAATAGGAGCTTTGGAGCTAACTACCTAATAACGCACGGAATCCAATCTTACTACCCAGCAATGGTAGGTTTACGGAGTTGCTAGTCACTCATTATCACGAGGTATATTGTCACGTCACGTAAGTGCAAACACTCTTTCGGCCATACTTTCTCGAAACTATTGAATTGTTTCTGCTCGTCGAGTGACCCGACAAGTTACATTTCGGTGCATAAAATGTTATCGGTCGCGGGCTCGCGCTACGCAACCTTTCATGGTGGACTTACCACCCGATCGAATCAGATGACCTAGACCTTTCCTCTGTGTCGGTACGGACTTTGCTGGTCGATTCCACATTAAAACAAACAACTTGCGTAAATCTAAAATTGAACATTTTTATTAATGCGTCTTTGTTACTTTAGCTACTAAAGCGGTTCACCTGGAAGTGGTGACGGATCTATCGATCGAGGCATTTGTAGCGGCGTTAACACGCTTTGTTTCACGGAGAGGAGTTGCATCCTTAGTAAGGTCTGATTGTGGAACTAACTATACGGTAACGGATAAATATCTTAAAGAGTTATTTATATTTTTACGAAATAACCAGTCGGAGTTAGAGCCGAAATTGGCCCATGAAAATATCACTTGGTTTTTCAATGCTCCAAGCAGTCCGAATCACGGCGGTTTGTTTGAGGCGGATGCTAAATCAGCTAAGACGTATTTTAGACGTATTCTCAGCGACGTAAAGCGCATGTTCGAAGGGCTCACAACGATTTTTAACAAAAGTAGAGGCAATTATGAACTCTCGCCCGCTATGTCCTCTCAGCACTAATACGGCTGATCTGGATATCTTGACACCGGTAATTTTTGATCAGACAGCTCTTGTAGCACTTTCGGAATACTCATATGCGGATGTAAATATGTATCGTCTTACACGGTATCAGTTAATCCAAAATTATCACAGCAATTTTGGACTAGACGGAAAATAAATATTAACATACGATACAGCAACGCACAAAATGGACATCGTTGACTGAACCTCAAAATTGACGATTTGGTTTTAATTAAAGAGGATGTTCTGCCTCTGCATTGAAACGGTAAAAATTTGGATAAAAATTTCACCCTAATATATATAATAAATAACTTTTTAGCAATTGAAGTCAGTTTTACTTTTACAAAATTATAATTATTCTATTGTCGTTTATAAATATGACATTGCCACAAATTATTTCTAATTTAGAGCTTAAAAACTGTCAACATTTTGAAATTGTAGTTACGTTTTGTACAGTATATAATTATCAGTTGTTATGTGACTTTTGGTTTAAATTTTTATAAATTTGATACTATTGTCACAGCGGTGACACTCTATGTACGAGAGTTCGCCGGTGACATTGACGGAGCGTAACGCTAGGGTTGATACCGAACCGAAATGGAATATTATAGACTTGTGCAAAGAAGATACATAGTAGGTATATGTTATATAATGTAAACTACTATTATTACTGTACTACTATTACTGTAACTACTATTTAGGTAGTGAAAGATACGATCAATTTTAAATCAACTTTTATTACATATCTTTACAGATGGGGAATATTAAAATTTGACAAAACAAAATATGCACGACAGTTAATGTAATCTTAAATAATTAACCAACACTTAGTATTTCAGTACGCAATAATCAGTATTACCTACTACCCTTTAAAAATTACTTACTTTATATATTTTAGCTTTTCGATTACTTTTATAATTTTTATTATTATTTCTAACAATTGCAAAAATTCGTAGCCGTATGTATAATTTTTTAGAAAATCCATAGGGAAGAAGATAGATAGATAGATAGATAGATAGATAACACTTTATTGTACGCCAAAAATAATATAATATTAACAAAAATGAGAAAAGATATGTGGTACAATGGTGGTCTTATCGCTAAGAGCGATCTCTTCCAGACATGGACAGTATTAAAAGAAAACAATAAAACGTGTGGTTTGGTGACAAAAAAAAACATTATTTTATTAAAGCCATAAAATAGAAATATAGAATGGTATATAAGTATATAGATAAGATAAATACATACATACATATTAATATATATCTATATATACATATAAATATATAAAAGTCCAAATATATACTTTAAAACTATTATATATAACATAAATGTGCCATATATAAACAAATATTGTAACTAAATAGGTAAAATAATTATATACAAATGAATAGGCATTATTTTTGTATAAAGCACTATAAGCACCCCTGTTGCAGCCGTATCGGAATCCTCGGCGTCGACATTTCGAGTGGCGTGCAGTTTCGCGGTCACTTAAGAGAAGGCCAAATTGGCCTCTAAAAGCTTGGTGTTCAGCAGAGCGACAGTATTTCATGCCGGCACAACGCCTGCAACTTTACAAGGCGCAGGTTCGGCCTCACATGGAATACTGTTCCCATCTCTGGCTGGGGCCCCCAGTGCCAGCTCCTTCCACTTGACCGCATCCAGCGCAGAGCGGCTCGAATCGTCGACGACCGAGTCCTTCCGATCGGCTCGATTCATTGGCGCTGCGAAGAGATGTTGCATCTCTTTGCATTTTCTTCGCATTTACCACGGGAGTGCTCTGAGAATTGTTCGGATTAATCCCAGCCGCCAAATTTCACGAACGCACATCGCGGCAGAACTCCCGATACCATCCACACCATCTGGATGATTGGCGGTCCACCACGTGCGAGAAGATGTTTTCCTCGCACAACTTCCTTGTGGAATAGTTTACCACCAGCGATTTTTCCGACCGATACGACTTAGACCTTCAAGAAAAGAGCCTACTCTTTTAAAAAGGCCGGCAACGCATCTGCACCTCTGGTCCTGGTGTTGCAGTTGTTCGGGGCGGCGGTAGTCACTACCATCAGGTGAGTCGTGCTCGTTGCCCCGTCCAATAAAAAAAAAAAAAAAAAAAAAGCGCAGCTGTCCAGTCTGGTGTGTGAGATTAGAGAGAGGAGACGCGAACTACTACGTGCTAGCCCTCGGCCAGGGCAGTCGGCGACTGCCCGTTCCACGCCCCGCGCCTCTCAAGGCCTGCGCACATCTAGACACCCACACATAGCCGCGCGATTTACGTGCACATGCTTAAGGTCGTTTCTTTTCGCGTAGTGTATATTTTCTTTGCTATTGTCGTATTCATATGTTATATTGTATTTGAGGATGGTGTTTTTTCAAAAGTTATCTTTCAAGAATAAATTTCTAAAATTTCAAATTTTAATTTCAAAATACTAAACAAAATAAAATAGTTTTACATACTAAAGTCGGTGCAGAGACATAAACCCCGGCTTGGAATGTGAAGTATTTTATTCTCTTAATTTTGTTCGGGTTTTACTTTTATTAAATGTACATTTGTGGACCCTTTTAAGTAGACTAACGAACTTCACAAGCTTAAGATAATAACTAGAATGTCGAATTAGTTTTTTCATCTTAGAGTCGGATTTATTCCTCCAAATTTATAGGACCACCCTGAAGACCACCCAACCGTTAAAATCGGTTTACAATTGACGAAGATTGAAGACGAATACATTAAAAAGAACCTCCTGCACTTTTGAAGTCGGCTAGTAATTTAGAAAGAATTTATAGAGATGATAGTGTGTTATGACGTTTTTATATTTTAAGGGTATTCGAACTTTTTCCCGCTAGAAATTAAAACTTTCCCGTCAGAAACTTTCATGTATTCTTACAAAAAGGTTTAATTGGTCGTAAACGCGATTGCTGATCATGAGGTCACGGGTTCGAATCTCAGGTTGGGATAAAGTCAGTTATTGGGTTTTTCTGTCAAGAAATCTGAGTAGCAGTCCGAATTAGGAAGTTGGCGGTGTTTCACCCCATACCGAAAACACGTAATGCCGTTGCTCCTATGCCTGATCTCTGTGGTCGTATTGAATTACCGTCCCATCGGACTATAAGTGTGAGAGAATAGAGAATACACCTGTGCATGCGCATACGGCCACTATAATCATGTCCTGTGCAGATGGCTAGTGTTCGCTGAGACTGGCCGTGATCAAAATATGATCTGGAGGACATTATTTACAAGTATGTATTAAGAAAAGTTGAGGACATGTAAAGTCTGCCATCATGAATGCAGGTGGAAGGCGAACTCTCCCCACTTCAAATACCTGTCGAGGAGAGGAGGCTTTTGCTCAATGATGGAATATACAGGCTGTTACTTTACATTTTGTTTTATACAATAAGTGTGACAAACTAGCACACAGCCCACCTGATGGTGAGTGGATGCTGTGACCCATTGACATTTATCCTCAATTAAGAATCAAAATGCAGATGCGTTGTCACCTCTGAGGACTAAGATGGAATGCCTCGTTTCCTGTTAAAGAGACGCCGGTTATCTACGCTCACCATACCAAAATACAGCAGCATTAAACTGCTATTTTACGCTAGTATTTTGGGAGAGCGTGTTCCTGCCCCAATCGAGCCGATCCTTTCGTGCTACAACCATAATATAGCTGCAGCGTGGCTCTACCACGTAAAATTTAATACATTTAATTTAACATTCCTGGTCCAAATAACTCAATTACTGATGAATGAATATACAAAAAGAGCATTTTCTCATGACACGAGGTAACGTATCCGATGGAAAGTAAAAAAAAGAATAATGGATGACAGCTAATACTGCATCCGATCTTCACTTTCCATTGATGTTCTCATATTGATTGAATCACTAATATGGGAGTTGAAAAAGAATAATTAATATTAGATTTAGTTGTGTAGAGGCGATGCAAGAATCCACTACCCCACAATATCATCCCGTGCGTGACGTGAGAGAAACGACAAAGAGAAATAAAACTGGAGATGTGCAGCAGCATGTCCCTGCTATCACAACAACTAAAATTTGTTTTACTTTTAAATTGTTATGTTATAGACTTCGGTTGCTTACCCGCCTCCCAAGCGTGACAGCTATGGCCCCTATAAGGCAAT